>CM061919.1:232753079-233041171 GCA_031002005.1 Vandiemenella viatica | reverse complement strand
CCCATCGCCGTACCCTAGACGAGGTCGATCCCCGACGCGCCGCTGCCGTTCATCGTCGCCGGACAGAGCTACCAGCCGCTCCCCTAGCCGCCGCACGCAGGAAAACTAAGCAAGGCGACCATCTACGGAGGTGAGGCCGCCGCAGATGAAAATCCTCCATGGATGACAGTCACTAAGATGTCGGGAAATCTCATCAACGTTATAATCGACGGCCAACCTGTCCGGGCGCTGGTTGATTCAGGAGCTTCTTTCTCCGTATTGTCGGACAATTATCGTCGCACACTAAAGAAGACAATGTTCCGTGATACGGGGGCAACTGTGCTAAAGGTCGCAAATGGAAAGTACGTCCAGCCAGCTGGAGCTTGTGTCGCGAGAATAACCATCAACAACAGGACCCAGCCAGTTGAATTTGTCATTTTAACAGAATGTAGTCATAATGTCATCCTTGGATGGGACTTCCTTAAGGCATCCCAAGCTGTCATTGACTGTGGAACTGAGCTGCAAATTGAAGAAGTCGTTGCGACGGGTACACGTAACACAGAATCTTCTGGGAAGTTATTCGCCGTTGACAACGTGACAATCCCGCCGTTCGCAATGAGAAGAGTCCCAGTCAAAAACACGGACGACCGCAACCTTGAAGTGCTTGTCGATAGTAGAAAGTTTATTAGGCTCACGAAAGAAATCTACATACCAGCGGCTATCATAAGCATTATCGGTGGTCGAGGAGACATTTGGATCACCAACTGTCACGAGCAGTCACAAATTATCCCCAAGGGAATGTGCATAGGGACAGCTGAACCAGTCCAGGAGGGCGAGCTCAACGTCATTAACGAAGATCCATGCTCTGTTACTAGTACCGACAACACGCTGGAGGAAACAACTATGGAACTGCCAATAGGGTCCGGCCTGACCAAGGAACAACACCACCGGGTGTTAGCTATACTACGCCAATTCTCTGGTGTATTCACACCCCAGCAAAAAAAAGGTCAGACGAAACGGCCCACGATAAAGCATCGTATCAATACTGGGGATCATCCGCCCATTAGCCAGCGCTCGTACCGATTGTCACCAGTCGAAAGGCGAATAATTCGAGAGGAAGTGGAGAAGATGTTGCATAATGACATTATTCAACCTTCGGAGAGTCCTTGGTCATCTCCGGTGGTCCTCGTAAAGAAGAAGGATGGTACGTGGCGATTCTGTGTCGACTATCGGCGGCTGAACAAAATCACAAAGAAAGATGTCTACCCACTGCCGCGCATCGACGACGCCTTAGACTGCTTGAAAGGAGCTACATACTTCTCAACCATGGACATGCAGACAGGCTACTGGCAAATCGAGGTTGACGAAGCTGACAGAGAAAAGACGGCTTTTATTACACCTGATGGCCTCTATGAATTCAAAGTAATGCCATTCGGATTATGCAACGCTCCGGCCACATTCGAACGCATGATGGACAACTTACTTCGACACCTTAAGTGGACGACGTGTCTTTGTTATTTAGATGACATTGTTGTTTTCTCGAAAACATTTGAAGAACATCTGAGTCGCCTGTCAACGGTGCTGAAGTGTGTTCAGACTGCAGGACTCCGCCTCAATCCGAAGAAGTGCCTCTTCGTCGCCAGAGAGATAAAAATCCTGGGGCACCTGGTCAACGGAGATGGCGTCCGCGCTGATCCAGATAAAGTAAGGGCAGTCATGGAATTTCCAACTCCTCAGCACATTCGTGATGTGAGAAGCTTTCTTGGGCTGTGCTCATACTTCCGGCGTTTCATAAAAGGATTCTGTAACATGGCACGTCCACTGCAAGAACTTTTGCAGGGAGACGCCAAGTTTTACTGGGATGAAACTAAAGAAAGATCTTTCCAGGCACTTAAGGAGGCTCTAACTTCCGCACCAGTTCTAGCCTTATACGACGAGAATGCAGAAACTGAACTTCACACTGACGCCAGCGGTTATGGGATCGGTGCCAGTGCTTGTGCAAATTCAGGAAGGTGCTGAGAAGGTGATAGCCTATGCGTCAAGAGTACTCTCTAAGCCCGAGATAACTACTCTACAACCGAGAAAGAATGCCTCGCAGTTGTCTGGGCTATCAACAAGTTTCGTCCGTATTTATTCGGCAAACCTTTCACCCGTCGTGACAGACCACCATTCTTTATGTTGGCTAACCAGCTTGAAGGATCCATCAGGTCGACTAGCAAGATGGCACTTAGACTTCAAGAGTACGACGTCACGGTGGTATTCAAAAACGGACGCAAACACAAGGATGCCGACAGCCTTTCAAGGAATCCTTTAATAGAACACAACAGCATGAATGGAATTTCAGCCCTCGCTGAATTAGGTGACGTTGCAGCTGAACAGAGGGAAGATTCAGAGTTATTAAGAACCATAGACGCCTTGGAGAAAGGAGAACCGGCCAAAGGAGGGTTTCAATTGATAGATGGGACATTGTATCAGAACAACTACGATCCACTAGGCCCCAAGTGGCTTCTGGTCGTTCCAGCTCATCTCCAGCCAGCTATTCTCAAGTATTTCCACGACGCTCCAATATCCGGTCATCTGGGATTTGTGAAGACCCTGGACCGAATCAGACGCAGGTATTACTGGAAGGGTCTCTACCGATCTGTCAAGCATTATGTGAGTCACTGTAAAGAGTGCCAGCGACGGAAACATGTGCCGCAATTACCTCCAGGTCATCTAGTACCAATTCCACCTGCAGCAGTTCCATTCCACCGAATTGGGATCGACCTTTTGGGGAGGTTCCCGAAGTCGACAACCGGTAACCGATGGATAATAGTCTGCACCGACTACCTCACGCGCTACGCTGTCACCAAACCTGTGCCGACTGCAGAAGCTCCAGAGGTTGCAAAATTTCTAGTAGAAGACATTATTTTGAAGCATGGAGCACCACGTGTGATGATATCCGATCGTGGAAAGGTATTCCAGTCAAGACTAGTATCAGAGGTCATGTCAAGATGCGACGTTGTCCACAGGATGACAACTGCATACCACCCTCAGACAAACGGTCTCACAGAACGCTTCAACAAGACATTAGCCGATATGCTGTCGATGTATGTGGATGTTGAGCAGAAGGATTGGGATACAATACTGCCAGTGGTCACATTTGCTTATAATACAGCAAGGCAAGATACGACAGGCTTCACTCCGTTTTTTCTGCTCCATGGCCGTGAAGCTGAGACCACAATGGATACGCTGTTCCCATTCCAGCCGGACGACACTCAGGATGACTATATAAAACAGCTCATTACCAGGGTCGAAGAAGCAAGACAGCTGGCTCGCATACGAACACTGGCCACCCAGGAGAGGGACCGTCAGCGGTATGACGGCAAGCACCCGACCTGTTGCGTACAACCCAGGAGATCTCGTATGGATTTTTACCCCTGTCCGGAAGGTTGGGCTATCAGAAAAGTTACTGAAGCGGTACTTTGGTCCGTATCGTGTCATACGCCGCCGGTCAGACGTCACATACGAAGTCGAGGATTATGAGCCGTCTTCGAAACGACGAAGCGAAGGGACATTGTTCACGTCCTCCGCATGAAGCCTTACTACAATCCTGACGAGCAGCTAGGCACAACCAGCTTCTTGTTCAAGGACTCTGAGGACGGTTTGGATACTGAGGAAGTCGGACAGGAAGATAATAGTACAAACAGGAGGGGCCCTCCAGAACTGCCATACAGAGGACCCACGACAAGATCAAGATCCAGGACACTTCAGCGTGCCCCAAAAGAAATCTAACAGCGGGACGCTGTTTTCCTCAGGAGAGGGAGCAATGCCGCATGAACGCCAGTGTATCGTCTGCCAGCATGGCGCAGCGGGTAGCGTCACGAATTGCGGTACCGAAGGTCGCCGGTTCAATCCCGCCCACTGACAAAAATTATTTAATTCTGTTTATTATTTCCAGAAGATTCTACATGTTTCCTAAGGTCACTTGTAACTTCTACACATTTCATTTGTTAACTACTCTTGTAATCTCTAGTACGTTCTATCTGTGTATAAATAGAAGAGCATTCTGCCCAAGAGGCAGTCAGTGCTGCGTGTATGTTTGAGTTCTCAATAAACCTGTTCTCAGTTTAAGTGCTGTGTTCATTGACAAGTAACCTTCGAATTCACACCTGCCCCGGTTGCAACGCGACATTATTATTATTTTGATTCAACCTTCTACCAAATTCACTAACATTAATTTTGCTCGTGTGCTATATATACATAGAATTAAATAAAATAAAATATAGAATTTTACATTAGAATCGTATTTGTGATAGTAAGAAATAAGTTAGTGTAAAAATACAAATGTGTAAGTTATTAGAATGTGATAGTATGGTAATTCATTCAGATGGTAGGAAGCCGCAGGAATTCTAGGAAATGAATGATCGAATCAACGGTCTAAATTAAATAGATTGTTACTAACTGATTTATATTTTTTTCATATCTGTTAAATATTATTCTCACAAAAAATTGTTACCCAGACTAAGAAAATTGCCTGCAGTCAAAACTTTCCAGGATTCTCCAAACGGACGATCTGTTAAAATCTACCAACAGATATTTCATTCGAATACAGAACTGTGTTTGGAGTAATTATAATACTCTCTCTTGTTAAAATGTTGTAGCGAGGGAAAGTGGGAAGTTTAACTATAACGTACTTCTTACCAGCTATGTGTAATTAAAATGGCAAATTATTATCCAACTAGCATTAACTTACTTTGTCATTATTCGTTTGAAATGTTGCTCTTCGAAGAGAAACCTTATATTAATTTAGAATGCTACACGACATTTGATTTTAAAGTGATAGACAATTTATTGTCGTCTGGTCTTTCTCTATTTCTGTTACACGGTTTTTTACACATTGATAATATTAAAGATCACGATAATTAGTTTAAAAACATCCTAAACGGCCAATGATAATGAGAGTTGGGAACAATCTTGGAATTTACTTGAAATGAATATTGAAACTGGTATATAATTTCACTGATTTGCGTTAGTCTCAATCTTTTGTAAATACAATTTCTTGCGCAAAAAATACTGAAAATGTCTTGGCTAACATGAAACGTTGTCAATTTCAATGTATTGCAATGCAATAGGGGGACGGTTACACGCTATCGTTTCACATTCTAGCATCCTCGGTCAATAGGCCTACAACATAAAAATATGACACTGATTTTTTTTATCTTTTCTTCAGAACTGTGCTGCTTAGCAAATCATCAGCTTTGTCGTCACTGTATCAGGTTCAATACATTAGTTTCTTTAAGATTTTGGATTTTACTGTTCTGGGAGAAATAGTTTAAAGCCGTGGAATGACACAGTTGTTCTACTTCTAGTTGTTTGTTTCGATTCTTTCATCGCTTCACTGAAGCTGGATTTATTCACGCCAAATTAGAACGTCAACTGTTTCACCAACACGGATCATTAACTTCAACCAGTTCACTTCCGACGAGATTAAGAAAGTTTCCAGTCCGGTTTTGTCCGTTCCTGATAGATCGATTTTTGTGTCTTCACTATTTGGATCTGTACCGTGCAAACGCGCACAACGAAAGGATTCAGTATATCTGAATAACAGGAACTGAATACGAAATACCTTTCCAAATACAAGTAGGCAGCCCTCGTTCGATGACGTTAATCCCATTTCTTACTAAAACCGTTTGTTTCACGAAATCTTGCTTCTTCCTAAGTGAGAACTGAAAGTAAGTATCATGAATATTTTCGCTTGATTATGTTCCCTCAAACTAGCAAAAATATTTTCACACCAGGATAAACAGGACAAGGGTACCCGGTTTCTCAACCTACTAATACAAATTACAACCGTTGAATGCATTTCGAAAAGATGAAATCGATATGTGGAGGATAATCAGATAATGCTGCGGAAATTTAGAACGAAGATGATTTTTTTTTTTTTTAGGTTTGTGTAACTGTTACTTTTAAGTGCAGAAAGGGCTAATAATAGTTTCTACTAACCGATGATCGACCAAACACTAGATTTCTAACAACAGGTAAGAAATATTGAACTACAGAGACGTTCAAATAGCGGGAATTCTGATCACCGAAGAAATGAATTATGTATCGCTCAAAACGAAAAATAAGTCATTTTCAGTTAAAGCTGTGTAAATAATTTGTTCATGTAGTGGAGAAGAGTGAAATGCAGTAAGCAAATGCCATTAATGCTTTGAAACTGTTTCGTCTTTTTCATATGTTAAGGGGGTCAATGATAAAAGCTTGTATTAAAATCACCAGCCGTTCGACACTTACAACTCAGATTTTATTTTACATTATTTTGTTGACTCTAGGTTTCTTGCCCATACAGCCAATCAAAATATCCACCTACGTGATTACATTGTGTTAATTTCAAATCGTATACTACACTATAGCACACAAATCAGAATATAACATGCCATAATATACAAAATTTGCTATTGCATGTGTCGTCATATTCTGATTCCAGTCTTCGTATATATATATATTTTAAAAAATATCCAAGATCAGCTTACATATTCTGATATCTTCTGTTGCCAGTAGTGCTGTGATATGGAAGAATCCAATATAGTCACCTCGGTGTAGTCACTCGAGGAAATTATTTTTTTCTCCTCTAACAGCCTACTTCCTAACTATCAGTTTCTAAGTTTGACAACCTACTTACACATACAACACCAATAACATAGCAGATTGCGAAAGAAAAACAGAAAATTGCAGTTGGTGACAACTCGTTGAACTCTAGCAGCGCCAATTAGCACTTTGCAGACGTTTCACGTTCCGCCCCTACAAACGGCGCGAGCCAACGAAGGCGTTTTCGGAAAACCACAAATTAAAACCCGTTGAGAAGAAATTATGATGCCGGGCGCAGATTAGAGTCGGACTGCAGCCAGTGGAATAATTACAGAGGCTCGGCGGGCAGACGAGACGGCACAATTATCATAATCTGCGCCTCCGGTCCCGAGAAGTGTGGAGCAGATGCTGATGGCTCCAAACAGCTGTACCACCTTAAGCGAACCTACTGGTGGCGACACACCGAATTCAAACCCTCGTTCGATCACCCAGGATTGGTTTATTCACGGTTTCCCAAAATCACCAATCCTGGTGGGTTGACCGGTAACCATTTTTTAATTTTATTATGTTTTTATTTTTTTATTATTATTATTTTTTCCCTGTCATCAGTTTTCGACTGGTTTGATGCAATCCTCCATCCCTTCGTATCTTGTGCTAATCTCTTGATCTCTGCATATCCCTAACAACCTATGTCCTCAATTATCTGCTGGTATTCGAAGGATGTGGGTTCGAATCTCCGTCAGGTCATCCAGATTTTTGTTTTCCATGAATTTCCGAAATTTCTCCAGGCTAATACCCGATTCTAATGACGTCAACGAAGCCTAAAGCTATAAGACCTAACAAAAAAACCGTAAAGCCAAAAAGCATGGATTCCTTTTGCTTTTCTAGCCAATAAATTCGTTAAATTTCGCTTGTAATAATCACCTCGTTGACGATCAGTAGAAAGGTCACAAAAAATCCTTCCTACAAAAAAAGTTTGTTTGTTTATATTTTTTATCGGAATGCCATCTTCGTGGACTGCAATCATTCAAATGGAGGTGCAAAATTTTTCGGGTAAATTTGACAAAACTTTTTTCCTAAATACAGCAGCCAAGAGTCATAAATCAGATATACTGTCATAAAAGTAACCTTTATAAATAAAAAATTATGTTGGTTCATCTTTAAAAGTGCCAATAAACAAGTAAAAATATTATTTAAAATGGCTTAGTGACAGGTAAACGTTTTAGTCAGCACCGATGTAAGAATTTATTTCAGTTATTTCTAAGTCTGTTAAGTGAACAAATCAATTTTGGTGCTTTATCAAAAGCAAAATTCAGTATTTGTCTTCAATAATAACAAATAATGTCCATAAACTGCTCGACAAGAGGATTATTATTAAACTTTTCTTACATTAAATTTAAAATCTAAGGTCACTCAATAGTTGTATCTATGTTGCAGTTATTGTTTATAACTTATTAAAAATGAAGTTATTACACTGATTTATTTATTCTACACAGCAGACAAAAATTTCACAGAAGAATCTGGAATAGTTTTCAACACCAGGAACATATTCGATACTCTTATTTTGAGCATCGCTACAAAACTAAATTTATGTAATAATAAATTTGTGAAGTCACCCATTTCATTCGTTTGTCTATGAATAAATTGCTGCAAATATGGTTTTAAAATGTGAACAACAGAGAAATAAATTATTTTGAAATTTAATCCGTTACTTAATTTTCGAGATTCTTAATTTCTTATGTTTTTATTTTGTCATTTAATTTCTTATTTTTAGAGCTGTGTTGGTCTACATATCTAGTAGTATACAGATCCGTTTTTTTTTTTTTTTTTTTTTACTTACGGCTTTACGCCTTGTCGACGGCTAAGGTCATTAGAGGCGGGTTGGGACTGGAGACAAGGAACGGGAAGGAATTCGGCCATGGCCTTTTTGAAGGAAGCATCCCGGCATTCGCCGGGGGAAACAATGGAAAACCCAAATCTGGATGCCAGGACGGGGATTCGAACCCGCATCCTCCCGAATGCGAGGCCAGAACGTTAACCGTTTACCCACCAAGCCCGGTCAGATTCGTGTTTTGATTTATGTTTAAACAGCCAAAGCAGATTGAAGTGGTCAATTAAAAAAAAAAATGTTGTTCATAAACGGTACAGTGTTGGTAATGCCAAATGACGGAAATGCTTCAGAGAATTTTTCCTCGAAGTAATGTATAGGTCTTAAGAGTAAAAATGTTTCTGTATATCTAATTTTCTGTAATTTGTGGCTTCCAGATAAACTTTCCTGAAGTCGTTACTTCGAAGGGAATAAAGCATAAACAGTTCTCGGAACGTATTGTGAACGTCTGATCGACAGTAGATGTATTCAGCCACCGATCTGCATTACGAATGTACAGTACTTTCCTCTGCTCCACCTTCAAATAAACAATACTAGAGGGCGATAACGCGCGAAGATAAAAAAACAATTCTACCCCTCATAACACTTTTACGAGACGAGAGCGCATCTGGAGACTCGGAGTTCTTTACGATACGGCGCACTGGACGTCCGTCAGCGATACCATCGGCAGTCGCCTACCGTATGATTAGCCCGCAATAAATATTCGGCGTCTGGTATAAAGTTTTAATCAAGCCGGCCATACAGCGCGACTCTCGCGTCGTATTTCAGGGCCGGTGTTGCGTGCGAGTAGTTCGCCGCCCGCGCGTCTCTATTACGAGAAACAATAAACACGGCGGCGGAGAGAGGGACGCCGATACCTCTGTACTTGTTGCTGTGTTTTACGAGCCGGAGGGACCGATCAACAAGTTGTGATAGAGTGGCAATACACAACTCATTCAATTGGATTGGGCTGCTTTGAAGAGGGCGACGAGTGGCGTGGCAGTTTTATCTGCCACTTTCGCTTCCGAGTGCACCCGAGAAGGTGCTTGTCAGACTCGACAATACACAGGCAGTAGGCTACGCCTCAAGGCTCGACCCACTATAGAGGTACTTAGTCCCGCGGCTGAGGATTCGACTACCACCTCTGCAAAAACTGATAGTAAAATCGAAGATTTATGTTTATAAACTTTATATCGGACATTCTCGACGTTTCCGAAGACAGGAGAGATGGGTCCGCAGGAAAATATTGAGAATTTGATTATAACTGAATTTAAAAAAAATAGTTCGAATGGATGCTCAGAGACTCACCTCCAAAATCTTCAACACTGTCTCTAGAGGGAAAGGAGCTAATGCAACGTGGACGAGGCTAGTCAAAACTGGAAATTGACGTAAACGAGATTTAAAACAGGGATAAGTAGAAAATGTTGATTAAAGCATCCGATTCTTTCCAGTCACAAACAGCCAGAACACTGTGCCCCGGATCTGGGCTGAAATGGACCCAACAAAGAAAAGGCAACGACAGGGCAAAGATGAAGGATTACTTGGCTAAAAAGAAAGCTTGTTAGAGTTAAGAACTACATGGTCCATAGAGGCCAAAACCTAAAAGAAGAAGTAAATTAATAGTGAGTAATAATATGATATTATAGGTCTTTATTAACTCCCTAATTTGTGACATCACATACAATGTAAGCAAAGATATTGATAAGAAAGTGAACGAGTATCAGGTGATGTATGTAAAAAATAGCTAAAACTTTAGGAAATAGAACGTATGGAGATACAAAGACAAAATTTGTTTTCTAAATTGATGGAATTTTCTATGCTTGTTTATGGAAGTGATTCATCGGTAATGAAGAAAAGACGCATACAAGTATTGGAGATGAATTTCTTAAGATCTACAAAGGCTAATAAAAAACGAGACAAAAAGTAAGGAGCTGAAAGTGTATAGTAGGAATGATAAAATAGAGGAACACACGATAACTGGAAGGACCATCTGTATAGAAATGATGATGCACGATTACTAAAAGTAGTAGACCAATATGGATCGAAACGAAGAACCAGTATAGGTAGACAAACTAAGAGATGAGAATAGTTCCAGAAGCCGGAATATGACAATATGCCTAATCCTTGTTTGCTGAGAACAACAAGAAGAAGATTGTTAGTCTTTCTTTTTTTATTTTTGGCAGTTTATTCTCCCTTTGCAGGATCATAACATTTTATTCATTCGGTTAATAAATATCAAAAGAGGTCAAAATAAAATTCACTTTTGATAATTCACTTCCAAATTCGTAACTGAATTTCCGTAGTAATTCAAAACATGTTTTAGATGTACAATTGGGAAAAGAAAAATATATTGTCTAAGTTGATGTTCCGCAGAATTCTTTCGACATATTATTGTTTCTCAGGTTGAAAAAGGTTGAAAAATGCTGTTTTAAATAACTCACAACACCAATAGAACCTACTAAGAAACATCTAATGCTTCTAAAGCACCTACTGTAAGCCAACCAACCCAACAGACAATCACTATATTTCCAGAAAAAAATCAGACACAACAGTAATAAACCGGATGCTCTGTATACGTTAGAATGTCTCAGAAGGAATAAAAGAAGAGAGCTTGAAGAACTGGAGAAGAAAGAAAGGAAAATACTAGAATAATTTTAAGACAACACAAGAAGTAAGATTATTTTTGCAGTAGAAGGAAAAATGAAGTTTCGTTTAAGGACATAGAGAATTTTACAAGTATAATCAGATAAAAAAGGTTAAAATTTATTGGACACTTTGATAAAATTGAAAACTGAAGTTTGCGAAGAAAATATTCCATTACATTTTGAAATTGTAAAACAGCAGAAGGTTTGGAGAGACTCATGATCAAGGAAGACATCAATAGAAAAAGGGAAGCCTTTAAAAAATAAATAGACAGTGTCTGCAATAGTGGATGAATTGCAACAAAGTATCTACTCGTATACCACTACGAATGACGCAAAGTGCTTAAGATTTAATGCGTAGTGTTCCAACACTTGCGCGAAATGTATCTTTTTTTTCGGAGCAGACTGCGAGGCAATTGGTATCTGCACTGAGCAAGTGTCTATCATTGGTGGTCGGAGAACAATGCAAATGACGCGCCTAACAATGCCAGAGGAGGGCTTACAAACCTCGTAAAAACGATTCCTCCGCCGTAAATTTACGACCCCGGCAGTCGTTTCTTTGTCTCGGTTTCGAATGGAAAAAAGGGAGGGCACTTAAATCTAAACGTACGACTTCTCCCTTCCCATTTAGAACGGCGTAATAATAACGGGAGAAGTCTGTCTGCCTCGCGAACAACCAGATGACGGTTCGGTTCCACTCCTTCAATTACACGCAATATTTTCAGGTTGCTCCGAAAATTTTAATTTATCGTTGCGGCCAGAAAAACTCGAGACATTCGTTCGCTTCTCGCCCGTGATAACCGACGGACAGATAAAATACAAACGGCAACAAAACAGAAGTGCAATTACGGGCGCAGCGCATAAATCAAAGCCGGCTGGCCGCGATCACGGAATAGCCAGCTTGCCGGACCACGTGAAAACATAATCACCGCACCTCACTTCACTTCTGTCTCCCTGCTCCACAATCCCTCAACTCTTTTTACCCGAGTCAGAGGAGAGAATGCGAGCACGAACAGGGTAGAGGCTACCTCCCGACCCCATTGTGACTAGTATATCACGTGATGTAATTAATTCCTTTAATATCAAACATGTAATGGCCTAAGACAGAAAACTGTGCGTGGAGGCGACATTGTTTCATACCTTGTAATTATTATTATTATTTGCGGGAAAGCCCATTAGGACTACGCAAAGTACTTAGAAGCGTTTGTTCGCTTTCCTTTGTGCCCATATTTACTTCATACGCTTGCTGTGGGCTTCTTTTATCTCATCTGACCATGTTGTTCCAGATCTTTTCTTTAATATTTCCTCCCGGTCAACTTGTAACTTGTGAATTTTGGATTTAAATATATCTCTGTTTTCGATATCTTCTGGAATAAGTCCTGCTAATTTGAGGTCTTTCTTGATTTCTCCAACACATTTCATTGTATCCGATATTAATTTACTTCTCTTTTCATAGAATTCAACTATTTGTTTTGTCAGTCTGTTGGTGTTCAATGTTTTGATGTGTCCATAAAATTTTAGTCGACGTTTTCTAATATTACTGTGAATGTCTGCAAATTGTAAAATTTTCTGATTACTTTTGAGTCAGTACTGGTCTCCTATGAGTCTTGGGCCCAAAATTTCCCTTATAATTTTGCGTTCTTTTTTTCTCAATATCTTTTTTCCTGTTAAAAATAAGTGTTTCTGATCCATAAATACATTCTGGTTTAATAACTGTATTGTAATGTCTCAGTTTTGTGTGCTTGGAGATGCATTTTTTGCTGTAGACGTTTTGTATTAGGCGATAAGCTGTTTCCATCTTTTGGCATCTAATTTCATTAGCATTTGCTTGTAATATTATTAGACTGAGTCTCTCCAAATCACTCCAGGCAATGCCGGGATGGTGCCTTCAAAAGGCAATGGTCATGAAAGAATTTCTTACCGTTCCTTGTCCCCACTCCTTTCCCCCCTCTAATGACTTAGACGTCGACTAGATACGAAGTCATTAAAAAAGATGAAGTCTGGAGTCTTGCTGCTTACGAGAGGATTGGAAAAGTCAATGAAGGAGGAGTGATCGAGAGTGGTGGTGTAACGGTTAGCGTTCTGGCCTCGCATTCGGGAGGACGGCGGTTCGATCCCTGTCCGGGCATCCAGATTTGGGTTTTCCATGGTTTCCCAAATCACTCCAGGCAAATGCCGGGATGCTTCCTTCAAAATGCCATGGCCTAATTCCTTCCCACTCCTTGCCCCCATCCTTTCCCGTTTCAAAGTCCTTCATTTATTGCAGAAAGTAAAAAGGGGATGTGCCAAAGAAGTGAGGGAATTGGGTTACTAACCTTTGCTTAGACTATTGCTTCCGTATGGTACTGGGTATCAAATAAGGTAGTTGGAGGTTGTGTAAGTAAGGGCTACTAGATATATCTCCGGAAATTACTGCAAAACTCATTCAGTAACTGATATTATCAAGGAGGTGTTTGGGACTCATTGAATGAAAGGAAGAGGGATAAGAGAGTGCTGGGAGTGTACAAGACATACATTGGCGATGAGGTTTGGAAGGATATTGATAAAATCATTAGGAATAGTGTATGGAAGGGGAAAGATGATAGTGACCTCAAGCTGGCATTAGATTTTAGGAATAATGGAACGAGAAAAATTTATTTTGTAGGTAAGGGAGTTAGGGATTGGTATAAATTACTGAACGTAGAGCTGAACAGTATACTGAAACACCTAAAGAATTTGGTATTAAAATTCGTAATGGTCAAAAGTAAGTGTGTGGGGAAATTGCGCTCAAACAATTTAAGATTAAAACAAGAATTGGGTCACTATGTGTTTAGAGAAATTGACACCAGAGCATACGTTCCATCACAATTATATTAGAATATAACCATTTTATCATTAGCTTGATATCATACCACTAACAGGTATTTTATTGAACAAGTCAATTTGCTCCGGCATAAAAAAAGTAAAGTCCCAAAGGACTGTTTCAGCTAACTGGATAATGGGAAGCGATGCAATCATTTTTGCTCTCTTACCTCATGTTATCAAATGAAACTTAAATTTTCGTAACAGATAAATTCGTAGCTGCATGAAAGAGATGAATATTGCATATAAATTAGCGTTAAACTGTGGCCTCCATTTTTGCCGACCTTCAGAAAAATTACTGTTGTTACGTCAGTTCATGTTATTTAAATGAATATGATAGTAAAATTAAATAACGGAATCAGAGATAGAGTATGGAGCAGGAAACCAGTAAAAATATCCGCCAATAAATACTTGTATCTTTAATTACACCCTCAAATTGAAAAATAAAGGACAAATGGTTAAATGTGAAATTCATAGTGGGTTAGCAACGCGCGATATCGTGTTCTGGATTACTTTTAGCTGCCATTAGCAACAATTAACCGATAACCTCAGTTATGGTAATTGCTATGAAACCTTCAAAGGCGATTCGAGTGGTTGAGTCGTATCGTGGCGAAATTAATTTTAAGCTGGTTTTTTCAGAGATTTTATCTCATTTCTCATAAAGATTTGTGCAGTAAAAAATCCCAAATGTTGTTCCTTAGAATTAATATCAAAGTGTAAACAGGGAAGATGTAATTAGGTTAAGTACGTTAGAAGACAAACAAATAAATAAATTGTATTGAGCTCTGATAATTATTGCTTGCATTATCGCTGTATGTATCACCAATAGGCAGCAGAAGCAATGCCGAAAATGATCAACAAAAAGCATATGAGTGCAGAATCCGCAAATATCTGAAAATTTTGCACTATCACAAATACGTCTGTACACGAGGTATATTGAGGAATTAAAACTCTACGGCTACTTGAGCATGGAATGATAAAAGATAAATTGAGAATTTTTGACTGCGAAGAAGAATACCCGAAGACGTAATGATAAATACAGTTTTATCGAAACAAGAAAAAATATCTAAGTAGAACAGTTAATATAGCAACCAATTGTGAACTAAATTGGATGAAAAATTCATAGTTATAGCTGTAGATTAGATCAGAAGGTCTTTGAAAAAGTGATGACGCAGAAAGCTAGGAAAAGATCCAGAATAAAACTTGAACAAAGAGAATTATGATCAAAAACCCTTACATATGCAAGGCTGTAACATCGCACACCGTTTTCTCGAAGCGATTCGGGCCATTTATACATCAATATCTTTGGCCTGGATCAAGTTACATGCCTCATATATTTTTTTTGGTACATGGAAATCTGCAAATTCAGAAAATGTATTATATTTCATTTCATTCCTGTCTTTACTTTAGAAGTTGTTGATAAGAAACCTTAAGCCATTTTGTCACTTACTGACCGATGATTATTAAAATTCTAGGGTACTTCCAGTAGCATAAAAACATGCAATTTTGTGCACAGATAACGTCTTATACCAAAATCATAAGAAAAGTCTAAAATTTATGATTTTCCGTGTATTTGCCACTTATATACACCAAACGTACAAGTGGTTTCTACTCTAATATCTTTTCCTGAACTTAAGTAAGGTGCTAAATCTTACTTCATTCTTCTCATTACTTTAGAAGTTAATGAATCTCTAAGTTTTTAACCGACTACGAACCTCCGTCATCATAATTTCTTGTTGCTATGGTTAATATGATGTAAATATAAGAGCTAAGCTAAGCTTGGTATTCAAACCGAGCATTTGTTAGACCCTCCCGTAGAGATGTACAGTACTTCACCTGGTATCTGAGGTAGGGTGCCCAGTCACTGTTCTCCTTAGGCCTAGTACCAAGTAAAAGATACCTTGGTAACGTGGAGCTCTAACCACGGAAGCTTCCACCGAACTTCACTTTACACAGCAAGCTGTGCCTAAGGTGCAGGAAGGGATAAGAGCACTTGAAAATCACTTCCGAGACACAAATTCGAACCGCGGACCGTTTATATCCAATCAGACGCATTAACCATTGAGCCAACTCACATAAAATAATGTAGTGAGATCATGATACGTTGTGACCCAATGAAGATGTTAGCAGCTATCAGTTTTGTCTCGGTATTACATTGTGTTCTGAATCAGTAAATTAATATTCCATAACACTGACAAGGAAATAATTAAATTCCGTAATAGAAGTATCAAAGAGCTAGTTTCTAAAATTGTGATGGCAGTAAAGAATATGGAAAATCCATTTTAATAAAATGAGTTGTATTTGGAGGCTGGACGTAAATTTGAAAGCCCGGCGACCTTCGACGATAATCTCGATAATCCCCGATGTGTTAGTTCCACTGTCTAGCACCGCGGCGCTGCATGACTAACCAGGAATTTCAAATAAATAACTGCATTTGATTTTATTTGCACTTGTACTGTTAAAAGAAAGTGTAACTGCTATGCCAGCTAAAAGACAATTATGTGTGGACGAAGTAATGGCACACAAATACGAGATAAAAATTTATAATGTTTAGGCACAGGCATATGCGGCGTTCGTTTGAATTAGCATATTCCTATTTGATTATTTACGATAGTTAAATGCGTAGATTGGTGTAACTAGAAGAGTATTTGATGTTTATGTTATATTCTCTGTAGCAATTACAAGAACCAAGTCACTATATATCCTATAATTTCCAAAAAATAAGAAACTTTGACATTTATTAAAAACTGAGAGAAAGCTTACAAGAAACGTAAGAAATCACAAAACATATACAATAATAATAATCGTTATTCTTTTTTTGAAATTATACTTTCTTAAAACTTTTTTATGACAGTAAAATTGCCTTCATATTTGACGGACTTTTTGGAATTGCAATAAGTGTCAAAACATAGAGCGGAGTCATATGTTATTACAATACCAGGCAGAGTTGTGATGTTAATTTTCTAACTGCAAATCTGCTTTAATCATTGTGTATCCTGTTTAGCTCCCATTGTCTGTTCTGGAAAAGTAGCGAAAAAACTGAGGATAAAGTGGAAATATAGTATGTGGTAACGTGTTTTTCTTATTATTACTTACGATGTGGTTATCGGTATGCACTTTAAAAAATTCTCAGTAGCTTCGGACGCTGCCCGTGTAACAGACTTTACTCTATTCTCTATTTTTTAAGAGAGCGTCCATAAAATACGTAGCTCCATTTTGGTCTCCTATGAACCTCCCTCTCCCCCCCCCCCCTCACGTAGCCTGACGTTTATGTTATGCCTCAACATCCCCACATCCTCCCCCCCCCCCCCCCGCGTGGCACGTATCTTTTTTTTCCTATTGATTCCATGAGACATTTTTTACTGTTTTCTCTAGTCAGACTATCGTAAACTACATACGTAGATAATTAAATGACGGAAATAAATACGCTGTCGTGTGTTCTGTATCTTATTTTTACTGTAGTAAATAATATGAATGGAAAGCTACATGGCTTGGCTCCGAAAAATCCCTCCCCCCAACGTAGTCCAGCGTAGCTTTCCAACCAAACCCTCCACCCCCTCCCCCTATCCCGAGCCACGTAATTTATGGACGGTCACTAGTAAACGAGGAATGTTGGTTTAGAGTGAGGTGCAATGACTGAAGTCGATAATCTTATTTCCAAATGGCTGTTGATTGTGAATTCGCGAGTACTTGATCGGTTACAATCAGTTCGGTAATACGATATTTCACTGCGGAGCGTTGGCACCAGGCTTAAAAACCCAGTAAGTAATAACTAATAAGGATCGCGGTCGGTAATTGGGAAGGCGAAGACCCTACCTGCGGCAGGCGTACCAACCCACTGTACGCGATAACGCTCTCTCCCCTGCACCGGCCGGTATTCATTATGTTGTTACTGCAGCGACAATTACGGCACCGCTGCTGCAACTCGCTAATTATTGTAATTTCCATAGTTAACAATATTCATACGTATCTTTTTTATCGCGGGAGGAACAACAATTTTTCTCATGTGCTCTTGAAGCGGCGCGCGGCAGATGTTACGGCCAGATTAGATGTTATTTCCCAGCGTTGATTTCGCGGGAGCATCGTCTCCCATTCTAGAGAATGACATCTGCTTAGGCTGGTTAGTTAGGACGAGAAAGGTAGAATTACAAATACATTGTTGCAAGTTTTTCTCAGATTCGAAAAAGAGCGGTTTGGTGTCTCAGTGGGTAAGGCGTCTGACTGGAGATAGAAAGGTCCTCGGTTCGAATCCTTGTCTCAGCTAGATTATTGAGAAGCCTCTAACCCGACCTTCACCTTTGGCACAGTTTGCTGGGTAATGTGAAGTACGCCAGAATGCTTCCGTAGTCTGGATTCCTTGTTAAATTGTAGGTCCCCTTCATGAGGTAGGGTTAGGTTAAGATGACTGCGACAGAGACGGAATGCGCAGCCAGTAAAAACCCTGTCACCAGCTCACTGCGACCACACGAACCATTGGGAAGACGATGATGATACGGTCGTTTTGCTAAATGTAGAACATTCGCACTAATATTTCTTCAGTTTTATATATATATATATATATATAACAGTAAAATAGAATATTTGTTAAATTAGCAACAATACTAACACGAGGTTCGAAGTAATTCCTTCCAGTAGATAGTCGACATGCCAGAAACACTAAAGGAAATTAATCGTCTCCATTAATTGAATCATCCTAGTATTATGATTATATCCTCTACGACCTTTCACAGGAAACACTCGAATAGGAGACGTCATTCCATATGATTTTTTTCCCTTCTCTTCTTCGTACGAACGGGTATTCCCAAGACTGCGGTGACGGGGGTGGGAAAATGGATGTTAAAACCACCCTTAAGGAAAATATTTGCCCACTCCTTAATTCTAATTAATTTCTACATTGGGTACGGACGTTTTAAAAAGGAATATTGATTTATAGCAAAAACACTAACATGAGTGTTCAAGAATTTGCTGAGAGTTAACAGCCGCTAAACGTAATTAATCATCTACGTTAATTCAGTAATCGTATTGTAATTATGATTACGTTTCAGTATATCCTCTATGATCTTTCTGAGAAAAATAAAAAGAGTCTTAACCATACATGCAATTTTCTTCTTTTTTTGCGTCATAGGAACGAACCCTCCGAAGACCGAGGCGACAAGGGTGGGAAAATGGAGGTTAAAACCGCCCCCAGGGAAATGCACCCCTTTCTTTTTTTGCTAAAAAGTTTGCCCACCCCTTTTTGCCACGGAAAGAGACCCATCTCTGTCGGCAATGGACCGTAACAAAACAAACCCCCTCTTTCGTTACGCAATATTAGTCTTTGTGAACTGCTCGGCGTGCTCCTTCATTTGTTTTCCAGGCAGCTGGAGGAGGGAACGGAGTGAAGAATACGGACGCACGGACGGAGTAATTGTAATTTAAAACTCTCGGCTCGGCCACGTGCAAATGAGAACTGATGATCACATCACAAAGGAGTCCCGAGCCGCGAGAAACAGTGCAGAAATGGAGAAGACAGAAGTTGCCGCCGATGAGAGGGGAACCAAGACGCGAGGGGGGTTGCGGGGGGAGAGGGATTTTTCCCCTTCCATTTCGCTAAATCAACTATTCCCTAATTAACAAGGTCCTAACAAGCGGGTGGCGGAGAGGCATAAAGTGGGGCTAGCGATATATTGAGTCTCACATTTCCAGTAACTGGCCCGGTCGTATTTTCGACAGTGATGCTCACAGCAGCTGGCGAAATTTGTGGTTTTCTGGCTCCCCTTAATCGATATCTGCTAGGCTAGTGTTTAGGAGTAGATATTAACCCAATCACTGTCTAATTAAAGCCATTTTACTTAGTAGGGTTTGTAAAATTCCTGCCGCCGTCCTCGGTAGAGTAAGGACTAGAGTACTGGCACCACATGCCGGTTCGAGTCTGGCCGAGAGCATGGGTGTTTAAGTATTGTATGTTACTGTGCTTATCGTATACGTCCTTTGGTGTGTATAGCATTACTTGAAAGATGATATGTACAATGGAGAAACTGAAAACGCTGGATGAACTAAACTCATAATTGAGCTGACTATATGGGCTAAGAGAAACCAAATGCAATAAAAAAAAAAAAATGCAATATCGACATCTGTGAAGTAGGATCGAAATTTGGACTTAACCTGACTAAATACTGTACTCTAAGTGTAACATGCATGATGTAAATCCGTGACCGCAACCAAATCTACGGGCACATAGCCTCCAGTTAGCAGACATCTTCAGGTTGAAAGAAATGAATTTTAAAGATCACAGGTAATGAACCAGCTACCTGATCCAGCTGAAACACCAACGTAACCTGTATTTGACTCGAAGAGTTCTCTCTACAAAATCAAAAGAATTGTGTTCAGTATGAAGGGACATATAAGTATTTAAGGGGAATAGAACGGAGTTACTATGTACGGAGGATATTCACTTGAACGGCGAAATTTGTACAAAATGTGAGTCACCACAAGGGGAAAGCATTATTAATAAACTTAAAAAATTAAAAACCAGTTTATTTAAAAAATCAGTACCCTGCATATCGCAGAATATTGAGCTGCCACAATGGTGTCAAAGCCAGACTCCCTTATTCCACCCAGCTTCATTTTGGTATTCCTAAAACTAGGGACGATTGCGGCTAAACTTATTTTATCCTATCGATAAAACTACCAAATTTCAAGTACAAATTTTCACAGCCACTGTAACTACTGTATGCCACAGTGTAAGAAGATCAGGTAATTCTCTAACAGGTAAACAATTAACAACTCAGTCTTTGTGCTTTCAATTTATTTTTGTTATGTAATTTGATTTTTTTAACGGTTTGTAACCATTATTAGAGATAAGAGAAGATTGGGTACAAGCAACGGGAAGGTCTGGAATGATTTTGGGACACCATGGAAAACAGATATCTGTATTTCTGGACTGTGATTCGAACCCTCGTCCTCTCGAATGTGAGGCCCCTTCAACGAGCTGGCCTGGAACTCGGGAATCGCATTCGCCACCGGACGTCGGAGCTGTGATATCTGACCATCGCGTGGCGCCTGAGAAACTCACGTACTTTGTTTGCGGAAGTTGAGGTCCAAATTAACAGTAGTCACGACCAGTGCGTGAGAAGTCTCTGACAACATGCAGACGTGTGCAGACGCCGTAACCGGAAACCACTGTGCAGCTACCCACTAGGCATACTAATCGAAGTTCGAAACGTATGACTTAGAACACACTGTCGATCAAGACGCAATTCAGCACTACATCCAGAAATATCTAATTTCGTGAAGAAGCCATCGCATAACTTATAAGGTATCATATGTTCTAAAAAAGGTTGTTTTTTGTTTTGTTTTTTTTTTAAAGGAGTTTTCTAGTATTATTTTTTCCTTCATACTTAACCAACATCAATAAATGAGGAATTATTTCAAAGATTAATTTTTCAGATTTGGCAAATCATTAACTGAGAAATAAATTTTTCAAAATTGAAAAATTATGAACAATCAAGCTCATGGGTATGCAGATGGCCACACCACTAATCGAAATTTTCGCACGGAACATGATTGTACGGTCCATAATCGCAATACCGTTAGACATTTCAATTGACAAATAAACACTTGTTACAAAATGAGATATTTCAAAGCCTAGCGTCGATAACGAATGATCTATTACAGCTAGATAGCAACACGACATATAACAAGGATATGAATAAATTATGCTTGTTTTCTAGAAAAAGGAGCTTTTCGGATATTTTTGTCTCTGTCAGGAATACATCTCATTTTTTAAAAATTGTTTCGGAAGACGTTATAGTTGTCTTGCTACGTAACTATTTCAGTTCCCAAATAAACAATTGCTACAAATTACTCGATTCTTCTTTCATCGCACTGCAAAACATCAACCCGGTTGTTCATCGAATATCATCCCCGAAATGTTCGCAGTTGCCACCTAGTCATTACATAATCCACATTTCAATCGATACTAACAAACTACAAGGAACGTAGCTATCGGGAGATTGGAAAATTGGCTGAAACAATTACTGATGATCGAAAGAGAAGTGATAGAGAAGTTTGCTTACCGAACAGAGAATAAATAATATATTTAGTAATACAGACACAAATAAAATTACTTTATCTATTGTTTAAGCCTACAGTATCGTAGATAGGTCATAACCACCATTTAAAACAAGCAGATACATAAGAACGTGAGAGATGATGATAGTTTAATACGACAGTTTTTTAGCGTTTACGAGTGATTTAGGTATCAAAGTACTTAAAGAAAATAGTTGCACAGAAAAGACCTCACTGAACTATGATAAATTTCAAGCTATTGTGTAGTGAAATATTTGTTCATAAAATAGAGCCCTTAGTTAAAATGAGATATGTGCTAAAAAAAAAAAAAAAACAGTTAAGCTAGTTTTCAGTTATACAAGGCTTGTTACAAGAATTCTAAATCCTTGACTGTGTGTTTGGTTTGGTGTCACTGATCGAGAATACTTCGCAGTTGGCAGATAGATTCAGGTAGGCAAATGGCTACTCTTTCCAGGGTCTGAATTTTTTAATTCACATGTTATAACCAAGTGACATGATCTGGCTTAAATACGAAGTTGATCTGTATTTTACCTCATGGTTCACTCTGCAATAATTGAAAATTTTCTCAGTGAATCAGGAGGGCGCATTAAAAAAAAAAAAAAAAAAAAAAAAAAAAAAAAAAAAGGCGCTGTCAACTGTACTAGGTAATTTTAAGGAACAATTATCTCTGCCGCCTCATATTGCGAGTATTTATTAAGGTGAAAGGTAACACAGCGAATATTTATCATACTGACAATTTACAATACGATCTGTCAGTATTCGGATTATGGGCGTCTTCCTGGGAATCAGAAGTTTTCGAGTCCTGCTCAGATTTACATACGGCTACATTTTGGTGTTTACGTTACTGTTCAACTATGACAAACGGACAACAGTGGCTTATCACAACTCCGGCAGTGTGAAACGAAGCAAGCGAGTCTCTCGATGACAATGGGCCGGGATGAATTCCTTCCCTACCTCCCGGGTCGCGTCTAATTGAAATGGGACCGTTTATCGGGGAGTGGTCCTACGACCGCAGCTAACAATAGTGAATGATGAATTAATTTTAACTAGTGTTTGTTAATGTCGGCCGTTCCGCCTCGATGTGAGTGTGTACGCCACACTGTGCTTAGTGTTCCGTACGGTTCGCTGAAAGGCGTAGCCGTCTGATGAGAAGCTATTAAGGATATTAAGGTCACTACGCACAGTGGATGGCGTCAAATCTTTTCGGCGTTCCAGCCATTACGTAAAGGCTACCGTAATGCTGATAAATGTACCAGCGTCTAAGAACTATGCACAGTGTTCTGTAAATTATTTAGCAGATACAGTAAGCTTTGGATAACTACTTGTGTGCAGCTGTTTCCTAACAGAAACCAAATTATTTATCTGGGACTTAATTAGAGTTCAATATTTACGAAATGCTGAGTTAAAAAATTCCTAAGTGGTAATCTGATCAAAATGATTTCTTGCATTGCGTATGAAGAATGAGGAATAATTCTTCTTCAATTTCTTACAGATAATTTCAAAATAAGGGCTTGATAATGCATTTTGACTCAGAACTTTTAAAACATCTGTGATATTTCCTCAGCGCTCAAATATAGACAAATTAATTTCAACCGTACGAGTGTAAATCAATAAATTAACCTTCAGACCCCAATATAATACAATAGAAAGATAACTTAACTACAGTCTAGTGACTAAATAAGATTTCACTTTTAATTATTTTTCATAAATGATTAACTTAATAGTAGTTGAACAAAACAGTAAAACCAAAAAGTTTAGAAACACTTCATTAATATTATATATTCCCTATATCTTGAAAGAAACACAAGGAAATAATTTAATGAACACACAGACAGAATGGAGAAAGAATGGTTATAAAAAACACCGTCAATAGGAAGAGGGAATGAGAAAACCCGTTAAAACCCCGGAAAGAGTGTTTTTCAAAAACTCCGAATTACTAATAAAAGAGAGGTAATATAGAAACGGATTGTAATTATCTAAGGAAAAAAATAAGATGAAGAATTAAGAGTTAAGCAATTTAATTTTAATTTTTTCTGAGTTAGCAACAAAAATGAAGAATTCACATCGAATCCCCTTTACATTATTCAGTTTCATTTACGTCATTACTTAAAAATAAACGAGAAATTGTGATCGCATATCCCGTTTCTAATTCATCATTACTTCAGTACGAATATATTTTGCACACATTTCGCAATAGGACTACATACGTTATTAACAACATTATTTCAACGCCTGCCAGTATACCACGTCACGTCACGTTTCCAACTAAATCAACCAGAAATTTTAAAAAATAAAATACTTTTTTGTGTCTCTTTAGAGTCTGCCCAATAGGCGATCCCAAAAACTATCTATGTTCTGATTCTCACCACTCAACGATCACAATGTCTGAAACAAACTTTGTTCTGTAATGTAAATGTTAGAACTGCATCTTTACGGATTGATCGGACACCCTAACTCGTAACACACAACATTAACGACCTCAACGTAGATAATTTTTTTATGATGGGGTTTCAGGCTTCACGGCCCGTCGATGTGTATGACATTATAGCCGAGAAAGGATTCTTTTTTTAATTTTTTACTGTCATCAATCTCTCCACTGGTTTGATGCAGTCTTCCATCGCCTCCTACAACATGCGTCTTCATTTATCTGCTTGATATTTTCTAATCTTTGTTTACCTCTGCAATTCTTATCCTTGACTATTTCCTTCACTATAAATTAAGCAATTCCACATATCTTAAAATGTGGTCTACAATCCTGCCTCTTCTTTCTGTAATACTCTTACAAAAGTAGGCCTCTCACCCATTATTTACAAAACACGTTCATTTCATACTTTGGAGGAGATGATAGGGTACAAGTAACTGGAAGAAATACTGCCATGACGTTCTGAAGGAACTATCGTGGAATTATTTCGGGAAATCGTGGAAAACCGAAATCAGTATAAACGTTACCTCGCACCGACCAGCCTCGGTCGAAACGTCAAACCGAGCCTGGCAACAATCAGCATGTCGATGTTCTTGTAATGCAAGCGAGGAAGATGTCGATATGAAGGTAGCAACACTTATTCTCGACCTAAGTAGCGACGGCGATGAGCAGATGATACGCACTACCAGTGACCCCTCCGCCCTGCCAGGTGCCGAAAGGTTGCACCGCATTCCAGAGCCGTCAAGACGCGCGAGCTATGTTAAGTATAGGCTGCCGCCTCGGAATTATTCCGGTCTGAGAAGCGCCCCGCATCAGTCAAGGCGGTTCGGCCCACTGACCGACCGTCCGCCTGTCCACTGGCACTGGGTCACTGCTGCAGCAGTGCCACAAACAAATACGCTGACTAACGGACCAACGATAGTAGAAAACTGGTGTCTCACTTTGCATTTTACACTTGCTTTCATTCTTCTAAATCAATGATAATTCAACTCTATGACGTTGAACCTGGCTGCGCTGTCCTTATGTTTCATGGGTCCACAAAATAGCTGTGCTCAGCGATATTGGCGGGCGGCTCCAAATGCGCTGTTGCCAAAGGCAGCAATTATCAGTTAAATTCACTTGTTTGCTTGCAGTAATAATTTTTGCGTTGACGTTCGTACTAGGCAACGCAGGACACTCAACGTTGCCATTTTCTATTGTTAAAGATAGATCGCTACGTGAAAATGATCGCAAGTGTGGCAATAGCGCGCTCGCAACCACCCACCAGTTTTCCTGACCACAGCAATAGTGCATGGCGATATGTGTGTGTGTGTGTGTGTGTGTGTGGATGGTACAATTAAAGTAATCACCCCCCGTCCGGGCATCCAGATTTAGGTTTTCCATGGTTTCCCAAATCACTCCAGGCAAATGCCGGGATGCTTCCTTAAAAAGGCCATGGCCGAATTAATTCCCATTCCTTGCCCCCATCCTTTCCCGTCTCTACCTCGATGTTGAGAGACGTAAAGCAGTTTAAAAAAAAGGTATTTCTTCGTAACAGCATCACGTAAAAACTAAAGCATAGATTTTAATTAAGTTTAGACAGTTAGAAAAGTTATGGTCCAGCTTAAAATGTACGGTATTTCTTATGACTGTGCCCGAGGGCCAGAGCAAGAAAAGCAAACCTGTTCTTAGCCTCAATATTTTTAGCGCCATTTTTTACATTATTTCTGTAAATGCACAAGGAGAATTCCTCAGTATGAACAGGGGAATAGTATAACATATCGGGTATGTTTCGCTAATGTCAGTCGCTGGCAGTGTACGGGCTAAGGGGATAGCACTCTCAGCTCTCATTATAGGGGTCAGCGGTTCGACTTCGGCCTAGGGAAATGGGTGGTTTAAGTAGCGTTCATCTTATATTACTCTCCCTATAGTGTCCTAAAGTATACAAACTCGATACACTAATTGGTACAAAATAAACTGGAGATGGCTAAATGGCCACAGAAACCGGACACCATTAAAAAAAATCTAACTAATGTCATTTGTAGCAGTGATGTCTTCTTTTGTGTGATTTCTAAGCTTAAAGATTATATGCTGCTTATTTTATTTCAGTATAAATGACAGTAAACTATTGCGGCTGGATTTCGAATCAAATTGAGGCGTCGTATTACTATCCTTAAAGTCGCAGATTCGATCACCATTTAGTGCAATTTTTTTTCTGGCTTGCTTTATTTTTCGCTAGTATTTGGTTTTTATAGCATTATAAATTTATTTTTACAAAAATTCATCTAAATACTAATTTATTTTTCAGGGCAGGAAAATTTATGAATTCGTATCCTATTGGTGTGACAGGCCGGTTCGAATGCTGTTGGCTGAACAAAAATTTCATCATTATGACCTGGCTAGCAGGATAGGAGAGGAGGTTGAAATCACCAGATATTGCACCAAAGCCCTGGTTTAAATCTCCAACTTCTCCGTTGATGGTATAGAGTGAGGGCATACTGCACTGTTGGGGGTGATTAGTCCATCAGGCGGGGAGATTAAGCCTGGCAGCTCCCTCCGTATTTTTCTGAAGAGTAGGACTGAATGGCTGGTGGTGAGTTTCACTCTTTCTCTTCCTTCATCTTTTAATCATTCACTGCAATGAACTGCATCACTACATCACAGACATCCACACAAAGCAGTAAGATTTTCATACAATTCCATCATTGAGGAATCCGCTATAGTTAAATTTCCGAAGAGGAGTAATTCCCTACAGGACAGCCACCAAGCTTGGCCACCTGGTAATAGAGATATTAATCAAGTTATGGTTGTACTGGATGTACACTGATGTGTCAAAACATTATGACCATCTGCTCAATAGCGTATTGGCCCATCTTCGGAACTCAATGCAGCAGTGATTCGATACGGCATGAATTAGAAAATTTATTGTTTTTTTCTGGCATCAGATATATACAAACCGGTCACTCAATTCTCTTAAATTATTGGCTGGTGGTTTGTGGGTGTGAAGTTGTCGCCCGATAGTGTGTTCTACTTGGTTAAGTTCAGGAGAATTTGGTGCCAATATATCAACGTAAACTCACTATCAAGTTCCTCAAGCCACTGTAGAATGAGTCTGCCATTGTGATACACGTCCACAGGAGCCATAACAGTATTCCCTCTGCAAAAATCAGTAATGTCAACGTACCCGAAACGTCGTCAGACAGCTTTCGGTCTACTTGTGCGAAAGGGTAGTAATATTTTGCCTCATTAGTGTATAATCAGCAGAATTATACAGTTAAGCACAGGTGCTATTCAACGTTGCAGTGACATTCTATCACCCCTGCGGTTAGAACTATTTTATCGTAAAAAAGAGAAACTCTCAGAGACTGCAACCAGGCACTTGGACTGGAGATTAGTAGTGATCGGGCGCTATGAAGGTGCGTGAGTGCGTGGTTAATACGTCAGTCACCGTAGTGAGTGAGTCAGGGCTGGGTTAAACACGCACCACTCGCCAGCTGTCACTCTGGAAGCCGACGTTTAGGGGCAGCGACCGCAGCTTGCCAGCTTTGACAGCCAGTAACTCACAGCCAAGCGAACCGCTCCACTCAACGACTGTTACGAAACGGCGTGAGGTGAAACAGCCCGTGTATACACTGCCCCAAACCTATGCGATATTAGATGAAAGTCCGTGACAGTATTTTGAGTAGGATCTAGATAGCACTCGAAAATGTAATGTACGAAACATAAAAAACAAAGAACGCAATATCACCAATACTAATAAAACGCTAAGTTTTGTAACTATATCATTGTGTCACTGTGTCATCGTGACGTCACAATACCGGCCTTCGTACGTGGGCTACAACGACCAGAGATGTCACTGCCAACTCAAGTTTATGCGCTTTATTTAATAAGAGTTCTATTTAGTTAAGCATCCTCGAAGGAAATAGTCGCCAAAACATTCACATCAAAGTATGTATTGCTTTTAAATTAACGTATTAATTACGAGTTTCTTTTTATTTGTTTATATCCGTTCCATGTTGATGTTCTCGATTAATTCTTCGCCCATATATATGGAAGACAAAATCTTTAGTTTTCGAACCTCAATGAAAGCTGAAGTTTAAACCTAGATCATAATAACAACTGGTATTTGACGTTACAGTAGAAGGCATTAATAATTTAAGCTTTGTTGGAAAGAAAATGTTACTGAAACATTTCTTCATGTCGAGGAAAGTAGTTCCACATTTATCGTGATCTATGCGGCCTGAACCAGGGTTAAAGCTGATATTACGCGACAATTGTTAAGATTTTGCTTTGTTTTCACTAATTCAAGGTTATTTGCATTATTTTATACGCAATACTACCCATATTATGATGTTTAAATACAATCGAAATATGTAAAAATTTATATAATCAGATTTGTGAGTGTTATTTAATAACAATTTTATTTAGTTGAGCAAATGGAAAGAAATAATTTGTCAGAATTTTTTTATAGTAAATTAAATGTATTGCACAGAAGTTTGAGTGGGTGAGATTAACTGTCATTTCGTCTTATTAGGGTTTTGCTGTTTACCGGTAAAGGGCTCAGAAGAGTTTGGATAGCATCGTTGATAATTAACGTGATGGAAATTAACCATAATGTTTTGAAGTAACCACCCTGGAATTTGTCTGAGTGCAGAAACTTGGATAGTCGAACCAGGAATCGAACAAGATACCCCAAGAGTGTCAGACGTCAACGTAGCTGCTCACCAACCAAAGTTGATAGCAAAAGAGACACTGTATAAACTGCTCTCGGGTGACTAGCCGAGTCAAGAGTGCGTTGTTACACGATATTTCGGCAACTAGATTCATTGCCGCCATTTGCTTCACCAGAAGATGGCGGCAATGGATCTAGTCGCCGAAATATCGTGTAACAACGCACTCTTGACTCGGCTAGTCACCCGAGAGCAGTTTATACATTCTCAACGCCGAGAAAGACTTCGTTCTTATATAAAAGAGACACTGTATACAGCGAGACAGATAGTTTGCTAGTGACCGAAACATCGCAGTTGGTCTTTCATAGTTGGGGGACTTGTGGTTCTCAACCCGTCCAGAGACAAGTAGTAGCGTCTGCGAACTGGTCCGTCACGCTCTGCTATCTGTCGTAATTCGCGGACCTGTATCGTGTTCCTATCTCCTTATCTCCAGCACTGGTTAAGCATCACGTACAACGGAACATTACGCTAATTGCTGGCGTCACTGGCCTTATGAGATACTTCCTCAAACCTCTGTCCTATATTTTAGAGACTCATAGACCTGTTACTGGGAAGTCGTAACTCTCTTTCCATTGAACATAATCACTGAAAATTCTCAGAGTGATTCGTGTGACACCAGACATTGCAGACAAGTGGATGCTTCATCATGACAATGCCCCCTGTCACACGGCTTTTTCAATCTGTGAAGTTTTGACCTCATAACGCATTTCTGTTGTTCCTCAATCCCCATATCCACCTGATTTATATCCTTGTGACTTTATCCTTTTTCCGCAGTTGATACATGTCTTAAAAGGGCGTCATTTTGGAACTCTGGAGAATTTTCAAAAGACTGTGACTGGCCAGTTAACAGCCCTATCAGTTTAAGCCTTCCAGCGCTGCTACCAAGAATGATAACAACGACTCCGTCGGTCTATAGCTGTCCAATGGAACTACATTAAAGGGAACGATATTGTTGTTCGGAAAAAAACTTTGGGCAAGTAAAAAATCATACACCTCGTATATTAGTCGCGAATTCTGTCTGGCTAAATTACAAATAGGTATTTTTTTAGTAATGGTTTTATTACTCCCTAGACGTTAAAGCCTTTAGAGGTGGGAAGGCAATGGAGGCAAGAAACGGGAAGTAATTCATCCTTGAGCTTTTGAAGAAACCATCAATTTTCCTTTTGATGAAACGTGGATTGCCTGAGGAGAAATTTAAGATAATTTTCTATTGAATGGAATTCACTTGAAAACTATTGATAGTATTTCGATAGAGCTTCGATTAACGTGCATCGCGTTATCCCAAGAGTAGAATAAGATATGTTTTATTTTGTTGTGACGCCGAAAACTGAGGAATTAAAAGTATCCATAAGTTAGTGTCCATTTATAATTACTTTTTCTTCTCGCAGTCGAAATGTCGATTGTTATTTCAACGTATGAGCTGTATCGTAGTAGAAATGAAGTAAAAGTTTGCTGCAAAGATCCTTTATACGAAAAGAATTTGTGTTCAGTGAACCACAGAGACAATGGGCCATGTAGTCACATCCATTATTGGTTTCTCCAAACACTCTAGGTTGGCATGATATCTGTACGAATAACATTAGTTTATTCGAAAAATAGGAAATACGTCCTGTGAAAATAAGGATAATCTCACCGACATCGTCTTCTTTTGGCGTAACTCAACAGTCTATCAAAGTCCTACTGTGAGCTGTCATTGTTTACTATTATTATTGTCTGAAAATGTGCCCTGTCCGATCATGAAAAGCCTTGTTTCTCATCGGGCTTGTAATTAAGGATTTATCCTGTGTTTCCACAGGGTAGTTAGAACCAGGAATTGTCTGTTACGGGAACGATGGGTGGAGCTTAAGAGTTGACATCTGTCTGCGATTTTCTGACTTGTTTTCTGTGAAATGTGTTTCTTATTTGCGAAATGTGTAGTTTATGAGGCGGAAATTGCAACTACCTAACAGCCGAAATCTGGACGGCCGGTATCTGGACTCGATCCTGGTTCCTTTGAAGGCCCAGATCTAGTGTTGTAGCTCCTTAATGCTCTCAGCAACACTGTTGGGTCAATTATATTTATGTATTAGATAACAACATTTTCTTTTATACATACACTGATCAGCGAAAACATTATGATCACCTACTTACTAGCATTTTGGTACACCTTTCGAGCGCTATACAGCAGCGATTCGAAGTAGCATGGATTCTACAAGTCCTTGGTAGGCTTCCAGAGGTATTTAACACCAGATTTATACGCTCTGAAACCAGAATTGTGCTCTACCGTCAGATCTGCCACATATCACCCACCCCGTATCCTGCATTACAGAGCGAGCAAGCCTCCGACCTCCAAGTTTTATGATGTGGCGTGAGTGTCCACTACATTGTCGCCTGCTCGTGGTTTCACAGTCCTTCGAACACTTTCCACAGATGCTCATTACACTAGCACGCGAATAGCCGACAAGTCTCTCCGTTTCTGAGATGCTCGTTCCCAGGTGCCGCGCCCACAAACCACTGACCCGTAATTTAAGGGAATTTCGTGACCTGTGCATAGAAATCACATGTCAGATACCTCTGGAAGCTTACCAAGGATTTTTAGAATCCATGTTACGCTGATCACTGCTGTATAGCGATCGAAATGTGGACCAATATGCCAGTAAGTAGGTGGTCATCAGTGTATTCAAGTCACGATGAGAAATCTTAGGAAACATTGAGGTACACCAAGTTCAAGGCTCCCTGTACCTGTCAACGTCAAGGTCATTAGTGGCGGGAAAGGATTGGAGACAAAGCACAGGAAGGAATTAAACTTGGCCTTTGAAGGAACCATCCTGGCGTTGGCCTGGAATGATTTCGAAAAAACATAGAATACCGAAATCTGGATGGCTAAACGGGAATTAGAACCAGCGCTTTTCCCGAAAGCGTCACCTTTCACCTACTAGGCTAGGTATTTTACTTATTTGTTGTGGTATCAAGACTGAGCGATGTCTCTTATTGTTTGCGTCCTGGAGGGACTGTCATCAGGTGCGGCGGCGACCCAGATCTCAGTTGTATCTCGCGCTGTGCGACAAGGCGCGACATCGTGACGGACATTAAGGTGTAACGAGCCAGCGGACTCCCTATACGGAGTCTGGCGGGGTGCCGCCAGTGCAAATACGGACGCAGATTTACATCGGCGCTGTCCCGCCGATAATGAGCACAGCGTCTCGTAAAGTGTTGGCGGGCGGGAACTGGTTTGTAACGAGCGCACACACTGCGAGATGCGCGCTTGTAACACTGTTACGCGGGAATGTAGTACATGTCTCCTGACATATACGCCGGACATTGCAGAAGTTCTTTCAGATGTCCTAGAATACACCTTCTATGACTTCCTGTTTTTTTTTTTTTTTTTTTTTTTTTTTTTTTTGCTTCTTGCCTTACCGATCGTCGACATCTAAGTCATTAGAGCCAGGACAAAGGACAAAGAACAGGAAGGAATTTGGCAACGGCATTTTGAAGTAACAATCCCGGCATTCGCCTGGAGTGATTACGTGAATCCCTAGAAAACTGAAATCTACCTTGCCAGACGGGGATATGAACCCGGGTCCTCCAGAATACCAGACCCGAGTTTACTTCTCAACCTCTAGACTTAACTTTTGCTTCTTTTCTTTTTCAGCGACAACCAAAAGGAGAACAGTGAGTGTTAGGGCGTCAACAACTTGAGGAATACATAGGCCTACCTGCCGGCTTAAATAAGGGGACAATCCAAAAATGACGTGTGGCAAGGTGGAGGGGGTGCGAGGGAAAGGGGATGGGGCAAGGGGGTCATAAACTTCGTAACGTCACAATGGTAGTACTGTTTTGGTCAAGTTATAAATTTAAAAATCGTAAACTGTGTAATTTCACAACAGGGGAATGGAAAGGGGTGCCCTCAAAGTTATAAATCGTGGGGGAGGGTTTCACCTCATTTTAGTAAAAGTTACCCGCGACATTATGTTTCAATAGAAATAGTGGAAGACAAGATAAGATCTGTATACGTATTGTTATACCGTGGGATGTCCATAGCTTCAAAAGCAGAAATAGAATGAGAATGTATTTTCCTTGAACTGATTTTTCTGAATGAAATATTAAGAACTGACTACAAATATTTTACAACACTATAATTCAAGACCAAGCATAACAACATAATCTAAATAATCAAACACGATGAGAGCGAAAAAGTAATCAGCAATAGGAAAAGGCAAAGTTTGGCAACCTACATCTTGGCGAAATTAATTTACGAATAATGCTCAAACGGTTAAAAATACTTCTAGATTTATAAGCTATTCTAACGTCAAAGTAGGCATTTGCATAATTTCAGAAGTTCCATATTTATTTACGAACTCACATTAACATACTGGTCTGCACAACACAACATTTGTGTTTACATTCAATAGCGGTCTGCATGGAGAGTTAGTAGGACAGTATTTCGAATTTAAGTGAAGCGGGTTATATCCCAATACACGAAAAAACTGATACAAAATAATTTTTAAGACGAATAGAGCTTAAAGATCCATTCCTATCCAATAACATACTATTAGCTGTTCACAAACTATCACTTTCTTTTATATCCCACAAAGAAGTTGTAAGAGCATTTTATCTGGTCTCGTATTTAGGAGGACGCGGGTTCGAATCCCTGTGCGGTCATTCAGATTTGGATTTTCAGTGGCTTCTCCATATCACTCCAGGGACATGCCGGGATGGTTCCTTCAAAAGGCCATGGATGAATGATTTCCCCTTCCTTACACACAGTCCTTTTCCGCCTCTAATGACCTCGACGTCGACGATCAAAAAAGGAAAAGTGCATTTCAACCCTATTTTTAGTACCTGAGCCAGTATACAAGTTCTTTTCCATATTAAATGTTTAACGATGTTTTCAGAAACCCTATGTTCGAAAAATTATATTATGTTATGTTATGACAGAACTGACAATAAAAGAAGTTATTAAATAGACAAATAATATCTGTCGCCACATTATTGAAATAACGGGAGAAGATAATTATAACCCATAAATAATATTAAAAATTAAAGCGTGATGAAGTGTAAACGATGTTTTCTACTTCGTAGGGTTAAAATATACTTGGGGATTCTTCTCATTGGAATACCACTGACGTAATCAGTTCTGCTGGATTCAATATGTCTTTTCTGGGCCCAAGCGCAAAATACGTCTTCCCACTTGCGAAGACGCCGTCCGCCCCGTTTATTGCATAGAAGCCCGCTTTACATTCGTGATGCATGAGCGTAAAACCTCCACAGCGCTCGTGAACGTGAATAAAGCGACTCGTAACAAGCTGTATAATGATTCGATGCAATATTCATCAAGCCAAAGATACAGCAGTGCGATCGGTTGCTGGCGTCGCGGATATATAAATACAGGGGTGGCGGGATGTTTCATTCGGAGGCCACGGTGAGAATAGGTAACCATACTCTCGGTCAGGAAATAAATCTGCTGATTCCACGCCATTCACTGATGTAAATCTCAGCACTCCTCCACCCCTTCCGGTTTTTTCGCCGCGATTTGCGCACATCTACTGCCTATATTGAATTTCGATGGTAGCTATTTGAATAAGTCTGCATTCAGGTGTAGTTATGTCGTACAAACGTTGTGCTGTTGGTGAAAGTGACGTTCATCTACATCTATTACTGTAGAAAGATGATGGAAAATTTTAGCGAGACCTTTAGTCACACAGTCTATGAATCAGTACTAATAAAAGGATGGTTTGGTCATGATGTTTATCGCGTGTTACGCTGCTTAGCCTAATTCTGGCGAAGATATTTTCGCTCTCCGCCAAAAGATATCGCTTTTATAGCAAACTGGGAATGGAGGTCAAATGTTTATCTTTGTGTTATACATTAGACGGTTTATAATGATTTGCAAACCAGCCATAACGAAAGGTATGTAGTTCGTTTAAATTTATATGGCGCTTTCTAGTTGTTGTGTTTTTTACGCTATATTTTCGGTAGCAGTTGCTAAAATAGGTCACAAAATAATCTGTTTATATATATAAAAATTTAATAACCAAGAAAATGTATTAAATAAAAAAAGTTTATACGAAACGTTGGTTATCATGAAATATGTTGATAGGTATGTGATAAAATTGTTGTTTTTATTTATGAAAACAGTATGCAAAAAATAAATTAATCGTTCCTGAAACTATACTCTCTGGAACAGTAAAAATTTCAGTCATTTTTTATTTTTTTAAGCCAGTGTTAAAGTAGGAAGTAGGAAATGTATATAGCAACGTTAATAGTAATTTCTGTATGGTGACTGCTAAGATTTCTTCCCGTTTTTATTACCACCAGATTATTACCGCCTAAATACAAATGATATCTGTGAAGCCAATGTGTCTTCAAATTCTTCAGTGGTTTCCAGGTATATAATAGTATGGTTTTATAGGAGCATGCTGAAGAGAGTGCTGGGAGTGTATGATGCATATGTTGGTGATGGGGCTTGGAAGGATATTGTAGAAGGGAAGAGATGACCATCACCACAAGCTGACAAACGATTTCAGGCATAAGGTTGTTGGAGGACAGGGAAAACAGGCTCTATCGCAATTTAATTAATTAATTATAATAGTTGATCTGGAAGACAGTATCAACATGTAAGGGAGTGAAGTGCAAAACGGTTGAGAGATAGTGTAATAATATTGTATAATAATTCGTTTTAATAACTCTCATGTTAATGTAATCTTATACGTGTTTTGTGTTTGCGAAAGATTCACCCATAGAAGGGACAGTAAGAATTGCGAAAAATCTTTAAAATTTGTGAACAACGTCTTTACCAAGAACATGACTAATTCTAAGACTTGGTCAATTTTTTTTATTTATTTATTTCTTTTTGGTAGGAAATTCCATCTATTTTCAGGGGCTCCAGATATAAGCAGGGGACGGTTCATGGGTAATTAAGGACCCATTAATAGCAATAGCATTATAAGTGGATGTAAACGAAATGATGAGGAGGAGAGGAGTGCCGAACAGAAAAACGAACAGCTACATGGAAGAAAAAGCCAATTATAAGACAAGTGTCTTCGTAATGTTACATTCTCGGTAAGGATGACTGGTAATAAGTCTTTCCCACCGATAGTAAAAAAGAATTACTGTATTTCTAGTACTAGTTAAACAGTTTGATGGTAATGGTGTGGTGTGGGTGGACGCTATTTGTCGGTGTCGATAAGCACAAACAAGTGCCATATTCGTGCTCACGTCAAAGCGATGGTCTGATGACTTAGAACCTATTGCATGTGTTTAGCGTTCAGTCCTTACAAGACGTAAATGATTAATGGACTAACGCATACCGAGAGACCTAAAATAATCAGGAGCCTTATCCGATAGTAAATAGTACGTGTGGTAATAAACACAGCCATTAATCTTCCAAGAGACATTGCCCAATACTTTGAGCAAAAGACATATTTATCCCTATAATTACTGTAGTTTACCGACCAAATTTATGTTAAGGGACGTATATCCCAATTAACGCGACGAAAGCAGTAGTACGACCTCCTCCACTTGTGCAGTAGTAAATCATTTTTATCTCCACGCAAACAGCGACTGGCACTGTTTACCAAATGTAGTGAGCCGCAGAGCACCTAGATTCCTTCTTCAAACTGCTCCCCGGCTTCGTTTTACTAAAGGTATTACGGGCGGACAATACCGTTGCGTCACGGCGGCTTACGTAAAAGAGAGAGAGATTCCCCAATTACTTATGCACATCTCGAGATTGCGGTAGTCAATCCGGGGCAGTGACGACTTCCTCAGCAAGGCTCCCTCCAATAGACGGAAAAACAAAATTGGCGCTATTCGCTTTTATCTGCGCCACTTAGACTCGATACAATTTCGGACCCCGCCTCGGGGTCGGAATTCTGATGTAAAGCATCCAATTACACAAATACGACTGTTGTAGCGCATTACGTCATAAAGCACGCGGTTGCGTGGTCGGGTTGTAGTCACGCACGGAGGAATGGCCGACTTTGCGGGGCGCTTATAACTCACCAGATGTGAGGGTTATCAGCCCCTTCATACTATTGGTCAGTCTTATTTTCAGGGGAGGGCGAAACACCGCAAAAGGTAGAAGAGGACGTACGTTTCTGACAAGGTAGTGATCCGTCCCTAACGACCTTTACGAACACTCTTTCAAACACTTGTTGTTGAAGCCTAGTTCTTTTAAATCGCATTTTTTACACATGTTATTCCATTTGGATGATCATCATCCCTATTACCCGCTGAACCAGGCTTGGTGTATGCAGTTTTCTTGGACAGCTTCCCTTCACTTTCACAGTGATGGAGGTGTACGTACGTGTTAGTATTTTGAGTTGAAGACTGTGCTACGTCTACCTTCACTGTAGTGAATGAGGGACAGTAGAGTGAGAAACGCGATTCCGGCCCATTCAGGCCTACTTTTCCGAAAGACTCTGAGGGAGAGCAACCAAGCTTGAAGTGTCCATCTCATGGACGAATCACCATGAAAACTTTCGTCTGCCCTCACTACACATGAATGATAGAAATGTTTGGTGTTAAAACCAGGTCTTTAGTTCTCAATCTGGTGATTTTGCACCACCATTTCTCCTACACTACCGATCAAATCATGATGCTGAAAATTTCTTCCTCCACCGTATGGGTGGTTGCAGCATCATTTTGATGACTGAAAATATTTTTACCTACCTCCTCTTTCACTCCATCGTTCCTTCCACTTTCCTCGATAAAAATTCCGTGCTATTTAAAACTGTCCACTTTATTCAGCCATTCTTCTGCCTTCATAATTCTGCTGGTCAGCCTGTCCTCCTTTCTGCCTGCAGCCATATAGCTCACATTTATTACCACTAAATTTCATACCACATTGACCAAAAATGTCTGTCTACATCTGTAATTCCCACTGGACTTCATTTTCACTATTGTCTCAGATCATTAGGTCACCAGTAAAAGTCATCAGCTTAAGATGTTCTCCTAATACCAGTTTAAAACCCCTTCAATAATTAGCGAATATTTTGTGATATTTGTAAACATTCTCTGATTGTTTACAGTGAAATTTATGGGCAAAGAATAGAGAAATTGCTTCCCAAAAAGGATTCGATTTGACAGACAATCATGACCAAACTGGTCTTAAAAAACGAATAATTTTTTTACATACTGCTATAATAAATAGACACTTTCATCAAATATTTTTGATACGTATTGAGTAATATTCTCTGACCATTTGAAGCCAGCTATATGGGTAGAGAATAGAGCGAAAATATCTTCGGGCGTCATTGGCTAGCCGAACATACCGAACAGCGCGACAGGCGTCAGGACCTAACAGACGTTTTATTATATCTCATATATTATTAATAAAAGTTTTTTTGTGACGAGTCATCAGTTTTCCTTCATAAAATCGATAAATGAAGTATCATTTTTAAGATTATGTTCTCCGCTGTGGTACCATAATTTATTTTAAAAAAGGATTTTTTCAAAATTAACCCAGCTAACAACAAAATCGTCAACTATTAAGGTCACGTGTATGCGACAGTTCAGAGTCAGGCTGCTAGGCTTCGCTGGCGTCGCTAGGAAGTGATCGCATATCGCTAGATAGTAGCACCACTCGAATGCTCATAACACCAACAGTGGCAACTGTGTGACAGGACTGCAACAGCAGAATTACATAGCGTGTCAGAACAGATATTGCCCGAGTCGCGTAACTATGTACACCAAACAGTAAAGTTACTGGTTCGACCGGGAGTCGGGAGTGAGGACGTAACCGACCCGCGTGAAACTGGAAACGTAAGCGATACGACAGAGTTTGTCTGTAACTGTGCGGGGACACGCGAGCGACGGGACAGGAAGCTGGCCCGGCTACGGACATCGGTCACGACAGCTGCCGCCGAGTTTGACGCTAAACGCTTTTAATGCCGCCCGTAATTCGGCCGCTATCGCGTAAAGTCCTGCCCGCGGGGCGTTTAGACTCGAATTAAAACGCGATGCGCCAGATAGTTGGGCACACGAGTTGTTGTGCCGACTGCTTATGTGGGCCAGGAAGTCAAAGGATGAAATACGAGTTACAACTTCACAAATGGCCCGCCAGCTGTCGCTAAGCCAACGTCACCCCGGAAGATGTTAAACTTGTTATGACCATGCAATACAAAACTACATTGCGGTTAACGAAAACCATCCACCCTGTCATTACATACATAAATTTGAAAGAAGCAGTTTTCTAGATCTTTTTTTGTTACGGTATCTTACAAAAAATACCCAAACCATCTGGATGAGGTTTTTAGAATATAAAAGCTGCATATACCTAATGACTATTGATGAACCGTGAATGGAGCAGTAAATAACAATCTGTTTGTAACCTGAACAGATAGGAGTCAAAGATCACACTACATCGAAGCTAAGCAAAACTCTCTTAAATTGAACAGTTGGACACCGAAGATCACACAACATCAAAGATAAATACTAATTTCTTAACCTGGACGGATACCCACCAAAGATTATATTTAATCATTAAAGATAAATGTTCCACTCTTTGGAGTCTGTTAATACTGTTGTTAAATAGGTAATTTTGGTTGGTTACAGGTTTTCTAAAATGCACTACGTTAAAATATAGGATAAACGAAAATCAAATTTTCTGATTGGTGGAGAAACTCTGGACCTACGATTGCAGCTAGGACCATGACACTACATTTAACATTTTTGTTACTCTTTGAAATTGGAGAAACGTACAAGTTCATAACATGAATATGTCGTAGTTGGCTATGTGTTCTAATGGTCCAGTACCATGTTTTATTTATTTCCATAAGAACGAAGTTTTTCTGGGCGTTGAGAATTTATCAAATGCTCTCGGATAACTAGCTGAGCTACTAAACGATATCACAAGATATTGCGGCGATCACATTCACTTCTCCAGAAGATGGCGATAGTAATTGTGGTCCGCGAAATATCGTGTGATAACACTTTCTTAACTTGGCTGGTTACCCGACAGCATTTCATAATTTTATTTATTTGTTTAAAAAATAAATAAAAATCTCCCCAGTATTCATCTTCAAATGATAAATAATCAAATTGTTTCCTCGCTTTGTTGAGTTACGTTCTTTGAGCCAGGTGATTCCTTCATCCAGTTATTAATGCCTAACAATTTTTTGAGATCATAAAAAAAATAAGGGCTATACTCTTTTGGCGGAATTTTCCATCTTCTGCCAGCTATGCAGACAAGTAATTTATTGGATTTGGCAAAATTTTCCATTTAACCCGAAACAATTTCGTTATTGACTCTACTGTTTACAGAAAAGCATGAAAATGATCTATTTATAACATCTCCTGTCTGTATATTAAACGAAAAATCATATGCAAAGCGACGTTTTTCCTGGAAACTCATTTTTTTTATAAATAAAGTTTCATGCATTTTGATTCTGAAATATGTTGTGAGATATATTTTTATTTATTATTTACTGCTAACAACATCTGGTTCTTTTTCTTTTGTCTTTCGTCGCTTCAGCGTCAAGATCATCAGACGCTGGAGAGAATTGTGTAAATAGATGGACAGGAATTCATCTTCGGCGTTTCTAATGGAATCAATCAGGCATTTTGGGAAATCATACTTACAGCTAAAGATATGCTGCTTTTACAGTATTATGGTGAGATGAAGTTATAAGATTTTACACATCCAAAAAGCGTCCAACGCGCATATCATACACGCAACACGTCATCGCATGTCGGTGACGAGAAGTAGTGAACTCATAGATTAGCGCGCATATAGATGTATTCACTTCAGAAACCTTTATATATAAAGATCAATGTATGTATGTTTGTTTGTTTGTTGGTTTGTTTGTTCTTCATACAAATCCACAGTTTTCATCCGATCTCGATGAAACTTTGCACACTTATGCTTTGAAACAATGAGAAAAATACTGTTTACATTTGGCTGAAAAATTATCTGTATAAATAATAAATGTTGTCTTATAATTTCGAAAAATTACTGAACGGCGATAGACAGACGCGTTCGATATGAAACTCTCTGTACTGTTTTTCGGTGTTGCCATCAGATGGCTCAGTGGTTAAAGCGCTTGCTAACTAATGTTTGGGTCCTGGTCTCCGGTTCAAATCTGCGTGGAGGCTACAATTTTTAAAAATTGTTTTTGATCGTAAGAGTCAAACCTGGGCCGTCGGTTATTCGGATTGATTGTTAAACTGTAGATATCACAAAGTTAGGGTTGCAATGCGAGGCAAATCATAGGTATGTACTTTTTTACTTTATATTGATCCCTTAGGGGTGATTCGCAGTCAGTGTGTCTGTGATCTGCAGTAATGTAAATGCAGAAGTAAGCCTCTGTCTATCGTTACGTATTGACGACTAAATGCCTATACGTATATTGACATAATTTGACAAGAAAATCTGTAGGAAGGGCACAGGACATTTTTTTCGGTGTGATTAACAGTTGTAGTCACAAAATTTTGAGAACTTATCGAATGGTGACAGAGAGACGGATGTGTGTGTTAGCTTGTAATGGTAATGTTACGCCACTTGCTCAAGCTGTGTTTCTCGCGCATTATGTTAGTGTATAATTTGTTAATAAATTTCGTTTAGAGAAAAAACGTATTATTTAGTGTAGATGTCGAGTTTCTCTGTCCTATTAATTTGTCTGCTTAAATGTTTCTGGCACCAGTTTATTTTGCCTTCTTTTTTGACATGCCTTGCGGGCGTAAACTGGCCTAAGTTGTAGCTGTAGCAGAGCACGAGCAGCTAAAGTTATTAGAACCCAAGCATCGGATGCTCATGTTGAAGAAAGAAGAAAAAACCAATCTGAAATAAAGGTACCCTTAGTTAACACCCCTCCCTCCTCCCCCCCGCCCCTCCCCCCCACACACACACATCCCCTCAACTTCGTTTATTTTTCTGTTTTTAAATATGTTGGAAATTGATTCTCTTCAAGAGACAGGTTCGATGGTAGAATGATATAGTGATGGCTATCCGGGCATATTATGCCGAGTCGGTGTTGTTTGGGACCAATCCTTCGCTACCAACAACTATCTATATTGAATTCTGGCAAAGAAATTCTTAATCCAAGCGTACGAAGTCGCGGGTATCAGCTAGTCTAATATAAGTGTCGGCGTTCTTAAAACCCGTGTTGTCGTAGCGCAGATGTTAAGCGGCTGAACCGAACCAGCATCTTCGAGACAGCGGCCGTAAGTTTGGGCCGACCGAGAGTTACGCGTCCCACGATCTCCGCCAACGCGAACAATACAATTAGGGAGTATTGAAACGTCCAGGAAGGTTACGAGTAGCGGCCGCCAACCCGCGGTCGAGATAGACATCTGGGACCATTACTCCGTAGACGTCTCCCGGATTCCGCCGTAACTCGCAGCCTGCGAATGGAGCCGTCAGCGCGTTTCCCCACCTCGCCAAATGAGGCCTTTTCCGCCGTCCGCCTGATATTTACAACAGTAGCACACCCTCCCGGCATACATCACGCGGGCCTTAAACACAAGCAAACTGTATATACAGTGCTGAGGTGCACATAAGTCTTCTGTTAACAAGAGTATAACTCTTGCCGCGGAGGCTGTTGTTTAATTACCGCGCCGGCTGACTCCCACCGTATTTCTCTCAGCTCAGTTCTCTCTTTCGCCGTCCCGAGCTCAGATGAACTTAGCAACCTGTGATGCCACAGTCGTGGTCCTGGCTGATAAATTATTTATTTACACATTCCCATATATAAACAATATTAATACATTAACATTCACAACAAATACTGTTATCACAGCTACAAGATGACGTCCAGAGAATCTATCCATTCGCTTACCTCTCAAGTAACAGTGTGAGGAGCTGATGAGTAAAGATCTGGTGTGAAAATTTTCACGCACCTCAGTCATAATATGAGTCCTCCTTTTGGATCCAAACATGACAAGACTTTCTCAAGGCCCAGTAAGTTATCTCCGAATCCTGCAGCTAAACGTTGACGATTAACAAGTGTTACATCGTACAGGGCCAGAAAAACTATAGTAAAACCAAACAATGTGTAGATTTCATTGCCTCGCATTCGGGATGACGGCGGTTCGAATCCCCGTCCGGGCATCCAGATTTGGGTTTTCCATGGTTTCCCAAATCACTCCACAAATGTCGGGATGCTTCCTTAAAAAGGCCATGGCCGAATTCCTTCCCATTCATTGCCCCCATCCTTTACCGTCTCTAAAGACCTCGCTGTTGAGAGACGTAAAGCAGTTTTAAAAAAATAGATTTCATTACTTTATTTACATAAAGGTAGAAATGTCAGGGTTCGAAACAGAAGTAGCCCGCCCTTCGGCCAAGTTTGTTGCAGCACCGTGATAGTGTCCGGCTCCTGACATGGTTCGATTCCTGATGGGTAGGGTAGGAGAGGTGATCACAATTCCTAGTCATCAGACTTTGCACCAAAGTCCCAGGTTAGTTCCCAAACCTCTCCACAGCGCTTAAGGAGTGAGGACATTAACACTGTTGGTAAATGATTGGTCCGTCAGTTCGGGATGTTAATCATGATGGCTCCCATGGCAACTTCTGGAAAAGTAGTCTTGAATGTGTCGGCAGTGGGTTTTTCGCGTCTCCCCTCTTCCATCTTTCTTTCACAGTACAACCAACGTACTGCACTGAACATACACAAATTGTAGTCATCCACAACAAACACGAAAATGCACTTGCGTCTTTAGAAAAGGTGAGCGGAATCCACCCCACCTTAAATTTCCCAAGAAAAAATATCCACGAAATTCTCCACTGACGAGAAAAAGAAGAGAAAAACAGAATTATTAGACAAAAACACATTGGGAATTATTATTTCATCCATGTCACTCGACCAGTATCTTTGTGAAATGTAGGAGGAAAAGCCATCTGGAGAGTAGTACCCGTCTGCGCCGTGCACAGCGCTGGCGTCTCAAGTAGCCGCCATTCAAAGTCAACTTGTTTCAATCGATTGTCTGCTTAATGTGCCTGAGATATTTTACACCATTAATGTTTTTCTTGTTTCTGGGATTACCTAAAATGTTCAAAAAACTTAGAACGCCACCAGTTGTGGGGTGAAATCTGTTATTCGAATCCTTAATGCGAAAATTGTGGGATCGTGTGATATTTGCAGTCGAATGAAAGAGATGCAATGGGGAGAGCATATCTGAATGGTGTTCACGTGCTTCTATAATTGTAAGGGAGTAAATTAGAAAACTGTTTTTAAGTTGATGTAGATTATAAACGTTCCAGCTACGTCAAATCCATCAGAATGACTGTCTCGGCAATGTAGTGGTTCGATTCGAGTCGAGGACATAGGAGATTTTAATCAAGTGTTGTGTTCGTGTGTCACCATTATTACGCAGCTTGGAGAACCATAACGCGGTTGAAAGAATACGGAGATGAACCAGAGTTAGCCCGATGTTTATAAGGACGGAATAATAACGTAAATAAAAAAACTCTCAGAATAAGGTAGAGCGAAGGAGGAAAAGTCATGTTGACCTCAGGTCGAAGCGTTGGCTGAAAGCTGTAACCTACTACAGGTAATGCAGTCTAGTCCCATGGCGTGTGTGGCAGGGGAACTCGATAAACACTAATAGTTTGCGAGTGTGTACCGTGCTGATACTTGACATGTTTGAGCTTAGGATCGCCGCGAGTCGATATCTCGGCTCTTACCCCCCTTAAGGGCCTTGCTCTATGCAGCAGAGACGGATATGCTTTACAACTAGAGCGTACCCACACTTGCGAAATACATTCAAAATAAAGGTAATATACTGTAAATAGTATTCCTTGATTCTACTTAATTCCTGAACAATGAGAAAAAATCACATATATTATTGCTAAAAGCAGTTTTTTTCTGATGAGCCATCTTTTTCCTTTCATACTTGACCGATAAATAAGATATAATTTTAAAGATAAAGTTTTCCGCTTTGGTTACATCATTAATTAAAAAGTATTTTTTTTTGTGATTCAACTCGTAAATGGCAGAATTATGAACAATCAAGGTCACGGGTATGCGATAGTTCAGAGTCAAGTTCTTTGGCTTCGTTGGCGACGATAAGGAACGATCGCAATACCGCTAGATAGCAGCACCACATATTACAGAGATATTAATAAACTTTTTCGGCTTCCCAAAGTGAGGAGATTTTTTGACATTTTTGTTAAGGAAACATTTAGTCATTTCTAATTGTTTGGTAAGACGTTGAAAATGTTATGCTACGTACCTATTTCATTTGAGAAATAAACAATTGCTACAAATCACCCTGTTCTTTTTTTTCTTCCTAACACAAACCACCAACATCGCTATACATCGTTTATCATCATTCGTGAAATTTCAGCACTGGCCACCTTAGTGTTCCATAATATCAGTCGCTTTATTGGTATTCGATTCGCTCTCAGCGAAGAGACTATAAATTCAGTATTGTTTAAATCCGCTACTAGAAGTCAACGCGCCAAATGCAAGGTTATAAACAATATGTTTCACTGGCTATTTCCCGCGAACACTTGTGGTATTAGCACCGACTACCACCTGTTCTAATTTATTTGGTGTTCTAGAGATTCCAACGCCAAAGATATTAGATGAACGAGTGGAGAATCAATAGTCTCGAATCTCGCCATTGTTGTTTCACTGGCTATTTCTCTAAGGAAAGACGTATTCCCACCAACACTTGCGGTATTAGCACCGACTACCACCTGTCCCAATTTGTTTGGTGTTCTAGTGATTTCAACGCCAAAGATATTAGATGAACGAGTGGAGAATCAATAGTCTCGAATCTCGCGACTGTTGTTTCACTGGCTATTTCACTAAAGAAAGACGTATTCCCCCCAACACTTGAGGTATTAGACACGACTACCACCTGTCCCCATTTGTTTGGTGTTCTAGTGATTCCAACGCCAAAGATATTAGATGAACGAGTGGAGAATCAATAGTCTCGAATCTCGCGACTGTTGTTTCACTGGCTATTTTGCCAAAGAAAGACGTATTTCCCCCTACACTTGCGGTATTAGCACCGACTACCACCTGTTCCCATTAGTTTGATGTTCTGGTGATTCCAACGCCAAAGATATTAGATGAACGAATGGAGAATCCAGTAGTCTCGAATCTCGCGACTGTTGTTTCACTGGCTATTTCGCTAAAGAAAGACGTATTCCCCCGCCCCCCCCCCCCCCACAAACACTTACGGTGTTAGCACCAACTTCCACCTGTCCCCATTTGTTTGATATTCTGGTAATTCCAACGCCAAAGATATTAGATGAACCACCGGAGAATCAATAGTCTCGAATCTCGCGACTGTTGCTCATGTTGTGAGGAGAGCCAGTATTGATTAACAGCAGGTATTTTAATGCGTTAAGCGTTCACGAGCAGTCACGCCAAGCGAGCAATCAAGCTGCACGCAGTCAATTCGCAAACACAGCTGCCCTGCCTGAGTTATGCAGTCGGCGCGGTGCTATGACGCACACCATACTTCGCACGCAAAGCACTATTGGCTTCTCCTCTCGCCGCGTTTGACTCTACTAGCTACGCCACCTGAAGGTAATCCATCTATGTCCTCCACAATTCTTTATCACCCGGTACTAACAACGAGATATAACAGCTTCTGTTACAACTTTATGGAAATGAAATAATCAAAATTGGAACAAAACCAACAGGCAACAAAACTTCCACCTATTGTCCCTTTTGCGACTCACTTTGCTTGTGTTCGCAACCGTAAATTTTGGACATTCGCACCGAGCCTGCCAGGTGAGTGGTTATCACTCAGGTCTGTTAATAGGTAGGACGTGCGTTTTAATCCCCTTCCAGTCATCAACATTTCAGTTTCCCATTGCTTTCCGAAATCACTACAGCGAAACCCTGAATGGTTATATCAAATAATGGCTGAATTCCTTCCAGTTCCTTCCACCAATTCTATCCTACCTGTAAAGTCGTCGATAAGGCGTGAAACCCTACAAAAGGAAATAAATATATGTCGCTGATCGTGTATACTGAAACAATTAGAAGCTCCATTAATGAACATTAACGGTTTAAATATTCTATAGTAGGTTAATTATAGACTACCTGAGTTTTATCAAAATGTAGATTAGTATGTTAAATCTAGAAACTGCGCAACTTCGTCCACTTTGAAATTCCCATAGCATGTTTTGTCTGTTGGCACGTTTAACCCAAAAACGAGGATAATGGAAGTTAAAGGAGAAAATTATGAAGTTATAGAACGAAAAAGAATGGTATGGTATGGGCATATAAGAAAAATGGACAATATTAGAATATCAAAACTGGTACAGACAAGTGAAGTTGAAGGAATGAAAGAAAGAGGACGAGCCACGATTAACTGGATACAGACAGCAAAGAGAAGGTTTGATACAGAAGAGAAGTATAAGATAAAGTCAAGTTCTATGTTTCGAGTTTTTATTTTTATGTTGGAGGAAATAAAATAAACAAATACAAACTCTAAAATTACTCGTGAAACAAATTGTTCCATTTTTCATGGATCAAGCTGCAACGAAGGAAGAGGAATATCAATAAATTTGACTCGAGACTTGAAATTTTTTATATTTCCTCTAGATCGCTACCATTAGCGCTACTTATCCACTTAGCCAGGTGAATACAGTGTAGTATGCTAATTTAAATTTGCAGTGCTACGTTATAATTATACTCAGGATGAAGTGCCATTTATCTGAGTTGCAAGGAATTAATATTATTTTTTATATCAGATATAAATGACTAAAATTGGTGAGAATTTTAAAACGATCATAAATCATCTTCAAAATTCAAACTCTATACATTTATGTTTGTAGTATCATTTATTACGTCTCCGTTCTCTTGTTTTGTATAGTAAAAAGAAAATCTTCTGATCAGACAGTTACGGTGAAGAGCTGGGGTAGAGAACTTCTTTAAGAATGGAGGTTTGGCAGGCAGTGTTTAGGGTTTCCCAGGAGTGCTTAGGGGGTGTCTGTGCCAGGCCTAATGCCTCTTTATTAAACGTCTGCAAGATAAACATACAACCTTCCGAAGGGTTGGATTCGAAAGGGGTGCTCCCCGGCTGTGAGAACAAGAGGGCGAGAGGACGGTAGGAAAAGAAATGACGTGAAATCCACAGAATTAAAAACAAAGGGATAGAAGGAAAAATTCTGTGCTAAAAAGAGCTTCTCCGAGAGGGAAGGGGAAGAGATGGCATGTCTTTTTAATTAATTAACTTCCATCCCCTCAAAAATAAATGAGTATTTCATATCTTAGACATTCCCTGAGTGTATGTATACAAATCCCCGCTGTTCATTCCCTGTCCATAATTAATAACATTTTTGCCGTGTTCCTGCTTCTTAAAACAACGTTTCTTTTTCACTCCGTCATACATTTTACTCTCCTCCCTCTCCGAAAGAAATTTGTAATCTCCCGTGATTAAATCGTATTACAAGTGAAAACATTAATAACCTCCGAAAATTAATTTCTTACGCGCTCCCGTTTTCTTGGTATTTCTTCCTTCCGTTTAATGAGCGGAAACTCTGAATTTCTTACATTTCTTCCAGATCAAGACACGTTACAGTTTATTCCTGCCAGGTGTCAGAATATTTTTCGGTTTGAATGACTTGTCTGACGTTGTTATGCTAGTAAAGATCTTATGTCGTATAGCATGGAAACATTACCTCGTTCTTTGTTTATTTATTTATGTATGATATGAACATATTTCTTCATGTATCATTATATATTAACGTTCAGCAGAAGTTTTTAACGATAAATTACATACAGTCGCACCCATTATCGGTACCTGACAGTTCAATATTCGTACTTCACTGCTGCTAAGATGAGAAGCTAGTGGATACATCACTCGCAAAGAAGAAATAGGAACGTTAGAAATATTTTAAGACGTGGGGAACTGACCAATTTGTTAAAGGAGAGAACAGTAAAAAAATAAAAAAGAATTATTGAGCGGGACCTGGATAAAAGAGGTAATTTAGAACGCAGGTGGGTATGTGGAGATGATCAAAAATCCTTGTTATAGAAAGAGATAGACAATCGTATCAAACTAGTTGCGAGACTATTGACGAAATTTAAAAATCGATTTCGTCAGATTTTCTTGAGAGTTACCTTTATTTTAGATTATGTCTCAACTAATAAATTATCAAACCTATTATTCTATAGTATGAAATCAAATTACCATTTTATTACAGCATTTCTTGCGTAAAATTAACATCACTGTAACTGCTAATACTTTCTCAAAAAAGAAGACTCGAAAAGTATGTTCAGTTCAGACGTAGTTTCTGAAGTTGTGAAAGTGATTATCTTTTCGTATATCTATCCAACAGAGCACGAACGGTGTTAAGTGACCATACACCACTAATAGAAGGCGGATTTTATTTGATACATAATTAATTCTATAGTACATTGCCAGAATATAATGGAATTTTGTTCCCCTATTAACGTACCTTGGTAAGATAATATTAAAGACGATATAATTAGACTCATTTGTTTTAGTATTCACAGCAATACATAACGATAAGGTGGGAGTTACATTCAAACAGCAACTTTTGTTTGTTTTTACTGAACTGAAATTATTTTTTCAATTTAATTCAATTAGTATAGAGTATATGCTTTAGCGGTAAAATTCCTACTTAGGAATTTAATAATACTTTTTTAAATCTTAAATTCTTTGAAGATATTTTCACTACTTCCAGGTGAAAGAACTGAGCAGCTTTCGACAAGTGTAAAAAGTTTACCAAAATTCACCATCGTTTTTAATATACTTCGTTTTATGTTTTTGACTGTTTTTTATTTTTTGTTTGTTTTCGTTTTTGTTTTTTGTTTCCTGCTTACAGCTCGTCGACATTGGGGTCATTAGAGCCAGGAGATGATAGGGACGAGAAGAAATTCGGCATAGCATTTTTAAGAAACTATCCTGGCATTCGCCTGGAATGATTTCAGAACTCAATGAAAAACCAAGATCTGGATTTCAACCTACGTCTAGTTAGAGCCGATAGACTTCTTGTGTCTATATTTTAGGAGGAACGAAATTACGAAATTGCTTAAATAAAATCTGCGAGTTGCTATTGGCTTATTAAGGATTTCTTGTAAATTTCACAACAGGTCCTCTACAAAAACTTGTACATTTTTACGTGTTACTATGTTGATTATCAAACACAGATGAATAAAATGTAGGGTAATAATGTGATTTGTTTTAGTTACAGCAATTTTTAAACAGTTTAAAAAAAAAAAAAAGAATGGCGTCACGTCTGTGCTACTATTTAGCCTGCTACAGTTTATATATATTGTTCTAACTATTGCATAATGCTTTGATAATGTAATTGTGGTTTACTTACTTTCTCGTGTCTTTGTAATGACCTGGTGATAGGATGTAAATTGGCTGCACATTCTGCCCGTATCGTAGCCTCTCAATCTAACCTGGTAATCCTACCGAGTGTACGGGACCTACAATTTAACTTAAAATCCGAACCACTGAAGCGTTCTGGCGTACCGCATGTTACACAGCGAGCTATGACAGAGATCAGTTAAAGTACCTTTAAAAATACTCGCTGAGGCAGGGATTCTAACCGCACCTTTTGATCGCCAATCAGACGCCTTAACCAGTGAGCCACCAGATCGTTATCATGGTAAACTATTGTGTCAACAACAACACAAGACGTGTCGTGCTAGATACCAGAAATCTGTTCGTAAAAGTAGAGTTATTATCAATAAGTAATGAGCACCCAACTTTTTTTTTTTACATTAAAGTTGATTTTTAAATTTGTGTTATTATTCTTATTTTAAGATTATGCAAAAAGTTATTATGAAATGTGGAAATCTTAGCGCCGTTGAATAAAATTTTTATATTTAATAATTAATTTTTACCTTTTAATTCACATTGGCACAAAAGCATGTATTTTAGTTTTTTAAAACTATAATTTCATGTTTAACATTTTAGCTCACATTGGGAATTTAAGGACATGAAATTGTTTTATTGTCATCGGTTCTTAGTACTTGTGCATAATTTCAATCAATTTAGACGTCAGGAAGTGATATGAAATGTTCCATTGCATTCAACCGCTTTTCTGTTGTTACTGTCAAAGTAATGTGAATATCAGGGAATAGTTACGAAATTATTGTATTGTCATCGTCTCCCAATACATGTTCAAAATTTGAAACAATTTGGATATCTGGAAGTGGGTTTATAAATTCAGCTGCAAGATTCCATTACACTCAAACACTTTTGTATTGTTACTGCCAAAGTAATGAGAATATAAGGACATAGCTATGAAATTATAGTGATTTCATTGGTTCTCAATTCATGTGTAAAACTTCAAACAATTCGGACGTCTGGAATTGGGTTAAAATGCAACTGAAAAATTCTATCACATTCAACAATTTTTCAATTGTTACTGTCAATGTAATGAGAATAGCAGGACATGGTATTTTCACCGATTCGTAATACGCGTGCAAAATTTAAAACAAATCGGACAGCTGGAAGTGGGTGAAAATTGAATTGAAAGATACCGTTACATTCATTCAGACATACATACAGGTCAAGCCAATATAAAGCGTGTAAATAACCACGCATGCTTCAGACAGGACTCGAACCGGAAACCATTAAAATGCGTGGCCAGCGTGCTGGCCCCTACAATGCCAGGACCTGATTTAAGCAGTTGTGCACTACGACTGGTGAATATTGTATGTAGTGTCCCCTCTTACTAAAAAATCTGAGGAACATGGCGGTGCTTGTTTCTTTCCTACAGGCCACAGCGCTACAGTGGACTCAACACACGCAGTAATAACCGACTCAGTAAACGGCGGGCGTCTGTAATCGAAAAAGCCAACTCGGTTACTCGCTGCGGGACGAGCACTAACAAAGAACAAGAATTAATCGAATTAAACGTCTGCGTAGGGCCTCATAGCTACGGACAGAGGTATATAATTCGACGGACACAAGAGTTGCGTTATAGAAAGCGCGGACTAACTGCCCGTAATGACACACGAGGTTCCGATGGCGCATGCGGCCCAGTCTCCACGCCCGAGGCGACCCCAAACTTAAAGAATGTCTTTATAACAGCCGTCATTAGGCGCTAAATCATCGGGAGAGCTAAACGTATAAATGCCCCCTGACAATTGGACCGGGGAAAAACCTCGCTCCGCTAACTAATAGCTCGCCGGTAGAAGCCTATGCTTGAGAGCATTCCAGTCGCCCATTTGGACATCGCTCCGCGATCGTTCTGACTGGAGTTTCTTAATAATACACATCGGGGCAGCCAGGCGAAGAACAGAGCAATATGCTCTTCCCACAGAAGACAGTCGATCCGAGGCTCTCAGAAATGACCAGCGCTTCATTTATTGAACATGCTTTCAATTTGTAGCCTACCTGATAAACGCGAACCAAAACAATCAATTCTCCGATGACTTGATCATCCCACATAAACAAAATTACGTTTGTGTGTAATATAAAATCATTATTTCTAAACGATATATTTTTGTTTTTGGACGAGCCATAATTCTCCCATCATACTTAAACAAAATCGATAAATAAGGTGTCATTTTAAAAATAAATTTCTCTTTAGTAACATCATTAATTAGTAAAGGAATTTTTTAAAATTCAACCCTCAGCAATGAAGGTCACGGGCAAGTGACAGTTCAGATTTAAGCTGTTAGGCTTCGCTAGTGTCGGTAAGAAGTCATCTCGGTACCACTAGATAGCAGAACCGCGTATAGACATTTTCGCACGGGCCCTGATAGCATTATCGCTACATATTTCAGTTGAAAAATAAACAATTGTTGCTACAAAGCGAGATATTTCAGATCGAAGCTGCTAGGCTTCGTTAGTGTCGTTAAGAAGTGACGGTTTTAAAACTAGATAGCAATACGATATATCACATAGATATCGATAAACTGTGCGTATTTTCTATAGTAAGGAGCTTCTCGAAAATTTCGTCACACGTTGTAACTGTTTTGCTTCGTACCTACGACACACAAACAATTTCTACGAATGAATCGGTCCTTTTTTCATCCCACTACAAACCAACAACCTCTCTGTTAATCTTCTATCATTCGTGAGATTTTCTCATGCGCCACCTAGTAAAGTTTTATTGCTCGTGTTATGTTCCACAAAAAATACCGTAGACTTTTAACACATATTGAGTTGTATTTTTCAGCTTTTTAGACAACTCCACTTTGTTTCATAAACGTCATACTACAGCGTTATTCGAAACCACACTAATAGTGAATTACCATCACTGATTCAAGATCATCCACACCGTAACTTCTGAGCGAGTGGAAATAACTCCTTGTATCGTAAAAAAAGTATTACCAACACATAATTTTTTTTCTTGACTTAATGCTTTGTTGACCCCAAAGTCATTAGAGGCGGGAAAGAACTGGGGACAAGGATCGGGAAGGAATTAGGCTATGGCCTTTTGACGTAACCATCTGAAGTAATTTGGGGAAACCATTGAAAACACAAATCTGAATGGCCTAACGGGTATTCGAATCCCCGTCTTCCCGAATGCGAAGCCAGAGGGTTACCGTTCACCCACGACGCTCGGTAAGTAATATAAAGCTGTGATGAAGAATCGTGATCCCTCGAATTGGGACACTTCCTTGAGACAGTAGCACTGCTGTGTTCTATGCAGACAGTTGCGAGCTACTCTGCATGATGGGTAGAGCGGCTACTAAGCAGTCAATACCAGTGGCGCCGTAAAGGGAGCCGAATGACGCAAGGAGCGTGAATGCGCATTAGGTAAATAGGACGTGAGGTGTTTAAGGGAAGACGAGGGTCCATATATCGTGGGCAGTAATGGCGGTACGCCACCAACCCGGCAGCACCCGGGCTGATTTACACGGGATAGCCGCCGGCTCCAGACGCTTTATGGTACCAACCCACCGGCCTTCCACGTTCTTAATTGGTATCAACGTTCTAGACGACTCACCTAGACAGTTATCAGCAGATATCCCGAATAAGGCCACTGCACACTAGAGTCCATAATGCCACGTGTGATCGGTGAGCGATAACACTCTTGCCTCGCATTCGGGAGGACGCAGGTTCGAATCCCGTCCTGCCATCCAGATTTGGGTTTTCCTATGTCACTACAGGCGAATGCCTGGATGGGTCTTTCAAAAGGCCATGGCCGAGTTCCGTTCAGTTCCTTGTGCCCACTCCTTTTCCTGCTTTAAAGACCACGACGTCAACGAGGCGTTAAGTCCTTAGCAAATATAACATTTCAGTAATCCATAACATAATATTTGCATTCATATTAAGAAACAGTGATATAATTTTCTTTTAAGTGACTCGAATAAGTTCATTATCCGTGCCTGGATGGATTTAAACATAACCTCAATCATAACTAACATCGCTGCCCCAAACTCCAAAAATATATCATACGTGCTTTCATAGAGACATCTAGGCCCGGTTGAAGCTGCAGGTATATGCTAGTCTAATCGATAAAATCCAAAGCGAAAGCACTCACTTCGTTCAAGTGACAACGCATCCGGGCATCCAGATTTGGGTTTTCCATGGTTTCCCAAATCACTCCAGGCAAATTTTGGGGACGCTTCCTTCAAAAGGCCATGGCCGAATTCTTTCCCATTCCTTGCCCCCCACCCTTTCCCGTCTTTAAAGACTTCGCTGTTAAGAGACGTTAAGCAGTTAAAAAAAAGTGACAACGATATTCAGAGCAAGTACTCTGCATTACAACTATCTTTTATAGACGCTACAAATAAAGAAGCAGTTTAAATTACAGCATTGTAACGTAATGACGTTGGAAGAGTGAACAGCAAATATTTAAAAATAACCATTGCTTAATATACCGTAACTGCTACTTTGGCGTTATTAAAAAGATTGCTACTATATTTACTTTTTTACATTTTCTCTGATTTTTTCCCCAGCTTTTAGTCAAAGAATTCAGGATAATAATACTGAAGTAAGCAAAGCTACACTTAATAAGATTAGAAGTATAACTGAGGAGTTCCTGTTGAAATTTCATACAACACTGTTCATTATTATTGAAGTTACAATTCAGATTATAACAAACTGGACATGCACAGCGGATAAAACTAATACCCACGTATCAAAATAGTTCAATGGTTATCTCATTTAGATTGAAATCGTCCTATTGAGTCAAGTTCGCGGTAAATTTAGAAGCGACGTTACACAACTTTGAATTAGTGACAACGTTTGTTACCTCACATTTTTTGAGTCGAACCGAGAAGAACATTCAAGAAGGCATCAAACTGTGAAACTCATTTTAAAATTTTCACCCTTTTCACTTTTTCCATATTTCCCTTATCGAACAACCAGACTCAACGCCCGTGAAGATTAACTTTTGATATTGTACCAAACACGTGTCCATAAACCGTAAAAAAGCAGCTAATATTTGAGACGTCAGTTTAGTAGTCATCATTCAAGAAATTATACTATTCAGTTGCAATGAGATATTTCTGTTTTGCTCCTCAGGACACTGAAGTCCCATTTTCTTCGACTTCTGATCCTTCTTTGGTCAATCCTCGGGTTGGTTTGCGACATTCCTCCATTCGGTTCTAATATCTGCCGTTCTCTTCATATCAACATATTTTCTGCAGCCAACATATTCAGTTACCTGCTGGATGTATTTTAATCATGGTTTTCCTCGGTATCTCTTTCCTTCTACCATTCCCTCCTGTATTGTGTTCATCAAGCTCTCAGGTCTTAAGATATGTCCATTTAATATTGTTCTCCCCTTTATTATACTCTTCGATATATTATTTTATTCTCCTACCTCATGGAAAAACTCTTCATTTGAAATATTGTCCCTCAAACTAATCCTAAACATCTTCCTATTACTGTTACTAAGTAGGAACCCATGTGCAGAAACTAAAACAATACACTAGACGTTTGTTTCCTGTTGTGCCACACATGAATCTACAAGCGTCAACTTCGCGCAGGGAAGTGTAACGGATTTTAAACAGGACCCCATTCTTTACTTTCGGGGGCTAACAAAGACGGACCAGAAGCATTACCGCTTCGCAAACCACACTCACCGAACAGTGAGGCCACAAAATAGTCGGTCTGAACAAGTCTGTTTAAAAAATATGTCATCCTCGCAGCATTATAATAGCTTGGCCCAAATATATCTTCTGCGAGGCTGGAGGGCTACAATGAGCTGCCAATGAGTTCCCCCCATTCCCCCCCCCCCACTCCAGCGGCGCTATTTACTTTTTGTAAGTAGGCTACACACCGAAAAAAAGGGACTGTGCTGAAGCCGCATCTGCCAGTCGGTGGTCTTCTTTTCGAGTTTCGGCAAACACGTCGCTGCGAAGCGCTGAATCACGATGACAGCAATAACGCCACTCGACCATTGTCCGTCGTGGATCGGCGAGAGGATAACAAAAGTGGGGGCGACGTAATAAGCAGAGTACTGAGCGCGATACAAGAACAGCTTCGTTCTCACCGCCACAGAGTTTCACGGGACACTGGAGCGCGCCTCAAATATTTGCTCTGTGACGCAAAAAGGGGACAGGAATTGTGATACTGAGCGCTTGATTAACACAGATGTTTTAACTGATCGTGTGGAGCACACCAATCGCGGAATGTTTAACTACCATAACAACTACAGATGGTAAAAAAATAAAATTATTAAAAAAAGGAGCAGATTTTGCAATTTTATTTTTCAAAAACTGTAAAAGATATAAATACGGGCCACTGGGTAGAGGATGGTTCAAAGATTTTAAACCCCACCTATTAGTTCCAATCGCCGCCGCCAATGGCGCTGTTGTCTGTTTACGTGAAAATGGCGACCCCATAGGAGAAGTTGTTTCGTGAGCTACAGTATGCAAAAAGTGAGTCCATTGTTGATATGCAGCGCGCATTCCACCGTAAGTTCAATGAAGTGCCACCTCGTCATAAACAGATTTACGATTGGTATAAAAAATTCGTATAAGGTTGGTGCACATGCAAAACGAAAGCACACGAAACGACTTCGCCATTTCCACGTAAACAGATAACAGCGCCGTTGTTGGCAGCGAATGAAACTAATAAGCGACGGTTACAAACTTTAATCATTCCTCTAAATATATTATTAAACTAAGGAAAAGGGAAACTGCTTTGAGCAATATAATTGCAAGGAAAGGGAAAACGACTCATCACTCACCAAAGTTGAAGGCAGCGACGAAAGAAGAACATATATTACGAACACACAAATAAACTCAATATTTCGGTTATTAAACCTTATTCATGACGGAGAAAATGAGTCATGAGGCTCGGGAGGTGTGCACACGCCAAGGGTTGCTACATGACTAGGGGGATTATCAATATGGCGGTAGGAGTGAGATATTGTATATAAATATGTAAATCGCAGATGGTGGTACAACTAATACTAGAAAAAAAAGGGGGGGAATAAAGTAAATAAATATGGACGGATAAATTTTGAAAAATAAAATAAGGTAATTAGTTAAATGACAATAATGCTACTACTAATCCTACTAATAATGAGTGATGCGTCAAGGAAAGGAATTTTATCTGTGGTCGAGGCCGGGTGGGTGTCTGGTATCTAGGATGTTTTGGTAAGAAAGTTCCCATCTGCGAAGTTCTGAGGTGGCGGTGGTTTCGGGGAAAACTCTGATTGCTCTCACAGTGAAACAGTCACTGAAGTTGTTGGAGTTGTGATAGTTAGCATGTTCTGGTATGGGAAGATATAAATTGCGGGTGTGAACTGTTTGTCTGTGGCCATACATTCTGGTCGAGAGTTGTTGTGTAGTCAGGCCTATGTAAGAACCTCTTTATAATTATGTGTGCCATGTATTTTTATATTTTATGCTTTATGACAAATTTAAATACCATTTGCCGTATATCCACATCCGAAATTCGGTGATGGGGTTAAACTGAGATAGCAGGATCAGAACTCTGTTGAGAATTTCAAAGTTTAGTAACAATAATCCAGTTGGATAGCAACCAGTTCATCTCTCTATTGCACTACTCGTGGGTCATAGTCATCTTCATGGTTGTATAAACACTACGTCACACATTCACACTTTATAGCAAAAGACACGGCGTTCCAACTGACCTAATTGTGTCTTTTTACAGTACCGATGCAGAGTTGAAAAGCCTGTACTGTCAAACCCTTCACTGCGTTTAGCCATTAACTGACATCTGCGCAACAGGGCAAATGTGGAAAACTTCTCCACTAGGACTGACATGGAAACAAAGTTTTAGTCATGCTTTTACAGGTTCCGCATAATACGACCCTCGACTAAACACTGTCATTTAATAAGTAAAGCTTCTTAGTACCAGCATTATGACAGCAAACATTTATATTTGGCTTATGGTTTGTACTGTGCAATTTGTGATTGATTAAGAATTTGAGGAATTATTTTACAGTCCCAGTTATATCAGACAGGATAACTTGAAAATCAGTATTGCTTTCAGAGAGTTAAAGGAAATAAATAACTAAATGTATCCCGCAGCTATTATAGTGTTAACAAATCTTCTGATACTTACGCAATAACGTCTATTTCAAATGAGTTACAGCAAAAAATGTTGTCTGACAATGATTCAAAAAAATCGTTTACGGTTTATATGCAATGGTTTTTCACTGTCACCATTTCGAAAATTATTTAGATTGTGGGAGAATCATTTGAAGGATGTTTAATTACTTAAAGTATTTATAAAGCATGTTAAGCGAATTGTTATTTAATAACAACATTAATTCATAGGTGTTACGAGTGAAATACGCTCTTGGTTTGCGATCGTATGCTGTCTTCTTACACTTAATAAATTTCTTTAAGTAGGGAGTGGTGTAATGAAATCTCTGGTAGAAGTTGGTGAAGAATAGAATCTTTGGCGAATCTAAACAGATGAAAGAATGTATGGATAAAAGAAAGAGGATCTTTGGTTTCGTTTGTACTTGGATAAATTCGAATATAATTTATAAGGAAAGGTTTTCCATCATCACCATTTTGCTGTCTTCTTGTATGTAACAAGTAGGGAGTGCTGCAATACAATCTCTGGATTAAGTAGGTGGAAAAGAGATTCTCTGTCAGTTCAAACAGATGAAAGAATCTACGAATGAGAGAGAGGACATTGATTGTTGACGTCATTTTCACATCGAAGAAGCCAAATGACAAGTGTTAATTAGGTAGTGAAATATTAATACTATTAATAAATACTTGTGTGCTGTAGGCTCTTTACCTAAATGATATTGATTGGAATGAGTTACCAAGAGAAATGATGAATAATTTACGGAAAACTTTGAAAGAATTTAAAGATAAAATTTGTAGAGGGCAAATGTAGGTGGGTGCAGGATAGGGGGAAGATGGGTGTGTAGGGAAATTGCCACCGGAGCCTGTGCTCCATTTCAATTAAATAATAATAATAATAAAATTATATAAAAGTTATAACCTAAATTTTAAGTTTATTAATAATAATAAAGGTGCAACATAATTCACTGAACGGAGACAAATAAATGAATAATCTGATCTGTTAAAAAGAAAATGAAAGTGTAAAAAGAATTAATTTGATTTTACTGAGCTAAAATGAGATAAAAGCATAATGACAAAAAATCGACGGATTTTTTCTTTTGCAATTTTTTTTTCTTCTAGGAGTATTTCATTATAGATCCTTACGACTTAATACGACCAACTCAAAAGTTACGGGGTTATACGATCTGCCAACATATAAACTAAGATTGTGTAATATCTTCATCTAAACGCCATAAGTTGAAATAGATTTGATACTACGCTATAATGTTATCTCATTTTTCAGCCGCATTTCACAGAAGTCGTAACATTTTGTTTGAATGGCCAAGCACGTGGCAAGTAAATACGTCCGTCATAAAACCGTATAACTTCACGGAACGCTGCACGATGCACCCTCCTCCGTGGCAGTGACGTTATACAAAGCGTGTGTATCATAACATTTTAAAATAGATGGCCACGTCCCATACACTGGAAACAAGACACAGACAAAACATTTTTGTACTCAATAAATATTTTCATCCACGGACAATTTATCGGGTCTTAAAGAACACAAATATTAAGTCAGCCGGCCACCTCGTCTCGGAGAGAATGGGTTTCTTTTGTGAGTGTAATAAATTTGCACCCCGGTGGATGCGAACGGCAGACTCGTTGTTTGGGCGGTGGGTCCCGTGTTGATATTGCCCGCACTCTTGTTATAAGCTGCCTTCGCATTAATGGTCTGCCAGTCAAAACACTTGCTGGCGCCAACACCCACATAACGAGTGCGCAGACCAGCGTCTTAAGAACTTTTCTTTTAATTGATTTCCTTTTACAAACAAGAGGAACTTAACTGTATAACTGAGACCGGAAGGACGTTGACTGAATGTTATTCCCATTGTGGAAACTTCGTTACAGCGAGGAATATCTTTTTTTAATTTTCTTATCGATTTATGCCTAGTCGACTTCGATGTCGAAGTCATTAGAGGAGGAAAAGTAATAGGGTCAAGGAACGGGAAGGATTTTGGCCATGGCATTTTGAAGGAAGCATCCAGGCATTCGCCTGGAGTGATTTCTGGAAACTATAAAAAAAACGAAATCTGGATGTTCGGACCAGGATTCCAACCTGCGTCCTCCCGAATTTGAAGCCAGAATGTTACCGCTCACCCACCACGCTAGTTGAAAGAAGAACTAATTTTCAGAATGTCTAAACCAGTCTATAAGTAAATCACAAACAGAGAAGCTATGTTTCTAATCATATGTCGTTACAAATCACTAACACTTCTTTCAATCTGTGAGTAATTTTCGAACTATGCTAGTATTCGTAAGCAAAAACTGACGACAATGTATACCATAAAAAGCAAGATGGAGATTCCTTAACCAAAGCAGCCACAACCCTTACCTAAAGACGCTGCGGAGAAACTGAGGTCTACCGCACAAATGCGGTACAAAATTTGGTGGTTAAACTCAGGAGACCAACAAAGTGCGGAATGGGTTTGCATGTAGACAACAGGTGACGAATTGCTATTGCTGATAAGTTTTTCTGAAAGAACAGGAAATTTGATTACCTACATTAAAATACACAAGATTGGCCCCAGATCACAGGATCAAGAGGGAGACAAAAACTGTAGAAGGTAAAATAATATAAAGTAGGGCATTGATTGTTTCTGGAGATGAAGTGATTGCGGCAGAATAATTGGATGCGAAGTAGTACATCTAAAAGGTTAGAGACAGATGACAAACAAAAAAACAGTTCTCAAAATAGGTTAAGACAGACTCATACTCCAAAAAAGCAGATACAGAGCGTTTTGGACGCTGCTCTTCGAATACTCGTGGCCTGTGTCCCCGACTGCAAGAAGACAATGCGGTCACCGACCGACAGATATTCACACAGTGCACATCGCCACTTCGAATCCCGCTGACCTCAATGCCGTCTGAGTCGAGACTATAAGATTTTACGAGCTGTAAACGCTGCATTCATAACATAAAGGTCGCATTCTAAAGGAAAAGTGGTAAATTCGAACATCCTATCAGTAGACGTGAAATAATAAACCTTTTTATGGCTTTACGCCTTGCGACGTCGATGTCAAGGAGAAGGTTGGGGATAAGGAACGGGAAGGAATTTGGCCATAGAGGTACGAATTCGTTTTTCTTTTGAGTTATTTCGGGAAATCAGGGAAAGCCGAAACTTGAATGCACGGAGTGGGATTCGAACGTGCGTCCTCACGTATTCCAACCCCGAACGTTACCGCTCACCCATTAGGCTCGGTAACACGGTAACATTTTTCTTACTATAGATGTCTACTACAGTGGCTAACGAGATGTAGTATGGACCGATCCACCCTGTTATCCCAGGACAACATTAGCTAAAGATCCCCAGGAAATCCATTCTAACCAAGTCCAGAGTGAATTCTAACTAGACAAACCGCAGTTTCACACTGCGCAAAACTGCAAACAAATCGATTCCCTAGTTTTTAAATCGAAGGTGAACGAAGAAAACCTATCCAAACAAAGGCATACAGATTAACATATGTAGAGATGAGCAAGTTATAAGTAAATTAGTACATTATAAACATTACGATTTTCAGGAACATTTCAGCATTTCTTGGGTCTTTCAACGTTTCTTGATGATGGTATGTGCCGAATATATTGTTTATACAACACAGTCTCTTGTAGCTCTTAATTTTCTTATAATAAAACACGAGCTGTATTTTGATGGCTGAAGTTCAGGGGAGACTTCAGTGGGTGAAACACTGTCTGGTGAATTCCATCAAAAGAGACACAAATAGTTTAAACTGTTACAGCGATTGTAGCCACAACGAAAGTATCAGATGAAGATTTCAGTTAATGCACGAGACACGAAGCTGAGCAGAATAAAAAAAAACTCAACTGAGTTTATTGTGATAGAAAAAGAGAATCGAACAGTAGGTAAAAACACTGTGCTCTTTCAACCACACTTCAGACCCACTCGAACACCTCTCCTTCCGAGCCGTATCGATTTGGACTGTAAGATTCGACTCCTGGAGCGTAGAGAATTATTGATTTCCTGCTGGTAATTAGCGTGATTAATACCTGCTCGGCGCCCGATACCCACCTATCCGGCGAGAGGGTTTCTGTTCTCCCTCACCTCAGTCTTATTTCTTTTTGCGCGAGATGTACTGCCGAGATAAAATTGCATATTACTGCGGCGCAAAGGCAGCAGAGCAGAACACGATTTCCAGAGGAGGAGAAAAAAAGGACGAATGAACGGCTTGAATTGGCGGTCTCTTGCATATTACTTCTTCATTTAACTTCGACTCAATTCTGTCAGAGGTATTGAATAGAGGGGGAAAAACAGGTTGTTTAATTCAAACGTAAGATGGAAGTCTCGAGTCTGAAATAGCTAGAAGAAAGAACAGATACGGCTTAATTCATCTGTATGATTCAACGCATGTAATTTCAGATCTAGCGCACTTATCTGATCTTGAAGATGTTGATTCTGTCCAGTTACTGCTCATTTGTTCCTTTTCCAGCTTTTTAGTTACTGGCATCACGATTACATTTATATCATAGATAGGTAACCTGTAAATAGGATTTTTTTGGGGGGTTACCAGAAGAATGTTTGCAATAGATTTTATGAATAGGAGCTACGTTTTAACTCGGTATACAAGTATAGATTACAGATACCAGGGATTCTATTTTAACAGTTCAAACTATTTCCTCGCATACAACGACAATATCGTTGAAAATTGTGTCCGAAACCAGTATTTTGTTATTCCACTAATTTTTTACCTCTCTGGCAATAGATGTGACTGTTATAGCAATTTCCAACTTTTTATTTCTGTTCAACGGTTTAATATATTTTACTTTTTAAATTAAAATTACAGATTAACCATAAAGAATGGAATGTAATTCTTTTAAATCAACATGTTAATTATTAATGTGCTCCGTCATCTTCTGTTGCTTTCATCATATTTTATATTTCAATAGATGTAGCAAACTAAGAATGAAGTTTAGCTGTTTATCTTTGTGTAATACACAACGCTGTGTTTAATGATTTAATATGTATTAAATTTGCATACCAACCATGCAGAAAGCTATACATTTTGTTTAAATCTGCATGATAATTACTAATTTTTTAAAAAGTCTGTTCGTTGCTGCAGTTACTAGAATCATGTCACAAAATAACCTAAACTATTTTTAAGAGAAGATGAGAAACAAGGAAGTTTATTAAGAAACTTGAAACGTTTACACGAAACGTCGGTTATCACAAAATATATCAGTAAGTATGTAATAAAATTGTTATTTTTGTTAATGCTAGTAACATGAGCAATTAAAATAATATTAAAATTAATCGTTATTCATTTTTTAAAGTAAGAAAGTTTTCCAGAAACATTTTCATCACTTTTGAGGTTTTTTATTATTGGTTGTTATTTATAAACAACGAAAAATTTTCTTATTAAGTCTAAAGAAAAAGAAATCAAAAATAGTTTAATTAAAACTAAAAATTTATAATGCGTATATCGAAATTTATACGAATAGTTTCCTGCTGTAAAGTTTTTGATAAAATAGATTAAATATATCTACGACAGAAAATTTATCGATACTGAGAGTGTCAACAGATAAATATATAATCAATCTTAAAAGTCCGTAAATTCAGATACTACTACACAAATAGCATTGTCAACGTAATACGAATTTAAATATTGTTTCCTGTCTGTTAGTACCACTTTACTACTCACTTCACAAAATCTTGACATAACGATGGATTGAATATTTTTACCTGGACAAACATTTTCGTGACTAAGGAAAGCCCTTATATAGTCTTGCCTGGTATGTTCGTGTCAGCCGAGAGAGCTGTACGCCAAACAGCTTTTCCGTTATGTGGGGTCCCACCGGATTGGTAGGGGTTCGAACCCGCGCTGTCATCGCCGGCAGCCGCCCCGTGTTTTACGGCTCTGGTTGCGGTCGTGAGTTCGAGTCCATAACAGGCCAACTGGCGACACCGAAGACCGTGCCAAACGCAGTAACGAGCAATTTATTTGTCTGTGGTCACGCGTTATGCTGTTCTGTGAAACTTTATTCAGTGTTGGGTGGATGGTTGCGTATATCCTGCAGATAGCCCTAGCACGAATCGTCCAGATATTTTTACTTACTTTGCTCCAAGGAAAACAAAACGGCATCGAAGTTTTTATTAATATATATAAAAATACTTAAGCTGCGGTGAAATTACAGGTATGAACACATTAGAACATAAAGACTTGGCATCATAAGTATTTTTATTTATTCAGAGGTGCCATATGGCTGGCAAAACCATTCCTGTTGAAATATTTTTTTTTATGTAGCCAAAAATTATTCTGTGATAATTGGTATCTTCTTTTTTACTAGCCGGAAGAGACTTGTCTATTCAGTAAGTCTGAATCTCATCAATCTAAAATAATTTACAAATTACTACGGCAGAATAACGTAATCCAGAATAACATGCAATACTATACTTATACCAACATCTTCAATTTCTGTGATAAAGATATAACAATGATTTAAATTTATTTTGAACACCGAGGTTAAATTAAAAAAAGTTTTACCATCTGGAAGAAGAATAACTTGGAGATCATTCTAATCTCTGGAAAGTCCAAGTATCCAGCACGCGTTTCTCTATGAGCACATTTAAAGCAGCCAACGTGTCGTTATAGAAACATTCAAATTTGGACGCAATGATGAAACAGTAGATCATGTTGACATTAACCCAGGAATTCCCTGTTGTCGTAGAGAGGTATAAAATATAGTAATGCAACTGGTTTAATCATTGTCTCTATATATTACGTGAAAGTAATGCCTAATGCGCTAATATTTCCTTTGAGCATGGAAGGGATAAGTTTTACGAATAAAATTGTATCAATGTTTTTACTATCTCGCCTTATTGGGGCTACTGTTTAATCAGAGACCTCTATTCATAAGCACTGTGTAAAACAAAATTCATTTTTACTTAAATTAAAATAACTGTGTTGAATTAACACATTTGTTCCAATGAGTATGACTATAGAACTTTTGAATTACTCCTTTCCCATTTGTTATATATAACTGCTTCAGAAACACATTGACTATAAGTAAATATGGAGAAGAATGGAACCTGTAGGGCCTAGGACGAACCATTACTAATATTGATCAGGGAAACAAAAATTAAATTCCATAAGAATATGACTAGCCCTGTTTGACAATTAACTAGCAGCAAAGGTAAACATTAATATTTAGGTTTTAACTAAGTGAAACATGTCCTCCTAGAATAGTGACTGATACGGTTGATAAATACTGCAAAACTCGGTAATGTCTATGAACTTCATCATAAAAGATAAACTAAAATTTTCAACTTTAAGTGATCGACACGATTTTACATTTTCCTGATACAACATAAAAAGAACACATTTATTTTGACATCATTTACTTTAGAAAAGCTGTATTGTCGTATGCATATGATTTTGGATGTATATATACGACATTTTAGAGCAGAAAAGTAAAATTGCTGTGATACATTATTGCTTACTGCGTAACAGTAATCTACTTTTACTCTGTTGGCTTATTTCTTCGCGTCAGACGTAATTACGTAATCTTAACCAATAAACATCTACTGCAGGAGACGAACTCATTTTGTTTTAATTTATTATCGTTGTATTCTGTACAAATCGTGTATTTCTACTTTATAACGTATCCGATTTAGGTAACTTCCAATGCTTTCTATATGTAGTTGGACATAAAGGCTTTTAAATTTTCAGCATTCAATTGTTTATTCGTGAGTGAAATAGATTGAGATCTGACAAGAAGAAACAATGAAATCAATTAATATTAGTTCAAAAAATATCTTTTCTTAAAATCAAGTCAGCTACGGCATGAATTGCTAAATCTCTTTCTGTAATATGGAAATCTTTATCCTCATATTATGCTAAACACAGCTCAAAATCGACAGATCCCTAGCGTATTCTTTAAAACAAGAACATAAAGGTCTTATGGCACAATAATATTGCACTTTATTCCCTTTAAGATACCCACTGTAAACACAAATAGTAGCAGTTTCGATGGAAATTTTACTGTCAGGCAAACAGGTTAGCTTCTTGTAAAAATTAGAATAAGTTATGTAAATAAATAAGTATGTAGAAAAATATTTCCTTTTCATTAAAGTAGAAAAGCGGGATGCAATGAAACGTTTATAGAAAGGTTTTAACAAGTGTTAGTCTCTTCATAATCAATATTTCGCAAAAAATGCCGTCTGCCTTGCGTGAAATCAACAAAGAAGTACGGGCATTCATGATACTAAAGAACGCTGTTGAAACTGGTGACATTAAACAAAGAACTGAAGAGTTATCGATATACTCGTAGCCTACTCACATGGACTCAAATCCTTTAAAAGTTCTCCTATGCACAAAAGGAAGTCGAAATTAAGTAACTCTTAACAATCAGCTGTCAAGAAAGATATTAAATAAATTTCCCCCATTTTACTAAGATTTCAGATGTGACGTTCGGAAATACACGAACTCGTTGTTGTCCGGAGTGCGGAGATGCGCTTTGCCAGTTCCCCGCCAGGGCGGCTGCTCCGCCCGCCAAAGTAGGCAGCCGTGCGACGCACTGGGGCAGACTACAAGGAGCAATTTAACACTAGTCCCAAGGGACAACGTTACCGTTTTGTAATTATGTGCTTGTCTTACACGACATACCGGTATTAGATAATCATTTGCTCATCCACTAACTCGTTTATTTTACAGAATTAAGCGAAAATCCTCTTGAGTACTTTCAGTGGACATACTTTTCGTTTTACTGTGAAATTATAGAGCGAACATTAATGGAACTGCAGCAAATTTATTTTTTGAACTGTTGGTACCAAATACTAAAATTTACGATAGGAAGGATAATACTTAACTCTTCCATATATACAAAAACCATAGATTTTTCTTTCCACGTGTGATATAAAGGATATCAACATGTTTATAACATATTCCTTACCTGTAAGAAAGTAACAAACGTTTCTTTATATGGCACAGAAATAAAAACTTTTTCTTTTCACAGAACTGAATGTCATTTAACAAAATCCAATAGAATTTTAATACTGAATGACTGTGAAATACCACAATACTGGAAAAAGTAATAAGATTGGTGAAATGATCAAGTCTGAGCAAATTACATGTTATTGGGACAAAAGAAACTAAAATCCTAACCAAAATATTTCGTAGAATGGTGCGAATCTATCGATATTCGTTTGAGTTAAATGTGGAGGTTGATACATAAAGGGAAATTTTCTTAAGAGCTGTGCTGCTTTAAAAAAGAAACTTCGACATCTGAACGGAAAACTTTTTTGACAGACACTTGTGAATTCTTTAACACTTGAGAAGTAAAACTACTTGAAAAAAATACTTTATGGTGCTTTAACGAGTGCATTTACCCAAAAGACCAACGACAATGCTCAATAATTCAGACATATTTTCCTCATTAAAACAACGCAGCAAATTCTGAATCCACTGCTATTAAAAGAAGGAAACATAATAGTCACGTTAACAAGTACAGGATAGCTTAAAACTTTTCTGCGCATTAGAGCAATGTAAACAGTTAAATTCATTTATTATAAAAGAATTTTTCCTCAAAAACATTTTCTTGTTTGACTATATATATGACACATCCTACCTACAACCGTTGACTTGCAGCGATAAGTAACTGATTGTTTATTGAAACATTTGAAAGAATTATATGGAAAATGCTTATGATTGCACTTCGATATTTCAAAAGTATGTCTGGATACAAGAATATCTGACAGAATCGTCAAAAATTGTTCGCTTCCTTTTGCGAAATCTTCAGAAACGCTTACCCGCGCGTTGTCTGAAATTTTCATGCAGAACTCGTCACGAAATGCAGTTTCCTTTCGGATATACTTACAGCTGCCGATCATGTTTCCTGCTCATATTCGCCTCTCACGCAAATGCAGTCCCTGGAATTCTCACGCGAATAGCGTAACCCCGCACCAACAGGACTTTCTGTATTGTACAGTCAGTCAGAAAATAAAGTTTAGACTCGTTCTCACATTAATGGTACAAATCGTAAAATTCCTAAAACGCGACAAAACGGGGAAAATAGATGTATCAGTATTATAACAGCCGTCTAGATTGCGATTTTAAAAGGGTTTTCCACAGTCACTTAGGCGAACTTCACCTCATACACTACACATTTCAGAAACAAAAACACGCGTATCTCAGAAAATATAAGTTACACGAATCGTAGACAAATTTTAAAATATAAGCTCCCTCAGAGGCTTCAGTAACAGGCAATTCCAGATTCTAACTACCCACTGGAAACATTCTACAGATTCTTAGTTGCAAGCCATGATGGGAAACAAGGCTTTGCATGATCCGATAGGATCCATTCACAAATAATGGTCGTAGTATAAATATATCATTATGGAGCAAGAATTTCAAACAACAATGATATCTATTAAATATCTAACACAAAGATTATCCTAAAATTGATTCAAATTTATGGTTCATTAAAAATAATATTTAAAAAATAATAATTATAAACATGAAGCGAGACGTTTATCGAAAAGACAAAAAAAAAAATACAATGTAGATTATAAACAGCAATAGGGAAATATTTTATCTAAGACAAGAGTACGACTCTCACAATTATCAAGCTTTCTAACGGACACAAAAAGGCAAGAAGTTAATTCCATCAGCCATCGCAAAGATATAAGCATCCTATACGAAAGAAATTGCGATAAAAATATTGGAAAATATTCGATGTAGTATGTGTTTTCCCATCTGCATCCAGGCAGGAATTAATCTCAAATAATTTGTTCCAAAACTTGAAGCAAGCTAAGATAAAAAGAAGATTTTCTGAAATAATCGCCTTCGAAGGTAAAAACTGGGCATGGTTGGTGAGCGATTATGCAGTGGTCTCTCATTCGGGAGGACCTAGGTTCGAATCCCCGTCCAACCATCCCGATGGCTTATCGAAATCACTACAGGCGAACGCCAGGATGGTTTCTTCAAAAGGCCAGGGGAAAATTTGTTCCCCTTCCTTGCACCCAGTATTTTTCTGCCTCTAATGATCTCGACGTCGACGAGGCGTAAAATCATAAGCAAGAAAGTGCTTCTATGAGTCGATCACAGCTGGTGACGTGATGTGTTGTCTCAGCAACCACTTCTGCTTATTATTTTAGTTGATGAAGACAGCCAAGGTAGGTAACGAAACGACGCGCATGACAGAACGTACCCGGATGAACACACAACAAGATTTTTTAGTGATTACAGTATGTGTAAAAACAACATACGAAAGCAAAATTACAAATGAAGGATGGACAGTAATGCTATTTTCAGCTGTGTTTATAGCACGAAGGAGACACCTGTGCCGTGAGATTGTCTGGTGGCCAGCTGTGCTGACTTGATAGTCTCCCTGTCTGTCGGTAAACAAATTCTTGGGCGGTCTGTTCCGAGCATTTAAGCAGAGCTGTGCGTTGACGGAAAAGGCAACGTATTCGCTTAAACACCTCCAACTGTTGCTCTCTCTTTCTCCTGTTTACAAAACGGTCCTTCTCACTTCCCTTCCCCAAACAACCCTACCACCGCCTCTCCGCAAATCTACTGCAGCGGGGCGCGACGACATTTCATTGAGCCGAGTGGCACAGATAGAAACAGACAGTCGGCTGTTTGCCTTCTCTCCGCAGAGACTGGGCAGGGGGTCGCAGGCAATAAAACCGGAGGCGAGAGGGAGGAAAAAAGAGGAAGAAATCGCCCGGTTGTGCTGCAACAGTTCCGGGAGAGAGACACGGCTCGGGGATAAGCACAGTGTTTGTCTCTCTCCTCCGCAGCTCTGTCTCTTTCCTCCCAAAAGTCCAATTTATTTCAGGGCTGGGGACTGTGTGTCTGGGAGCCAAACGTTTGTCTGTGCGGGGGAGAAGCGGAGAGACGAGGACTGGGGAGGCAGCGGGCGGGCACCTGTTGAGAGTAGGAATCACAGTCAGATAAATTCCACTCGGAGAGCGTAGGAGCGGGAGGACGAGGGGAGAGAGAAAGTCTTCAATGGTCGTAGTGGGAAGGGCTTGGAACCGAGTTTCGCTGAATGAAATGGGCCTCAATGGGGGGAAAGGGACGGATGCTGTGGGCCCATGACCTACGCCACGGCACCGCCTGCAGAGAGCGGAATGCAGCACCGCCAACTGGAGCATTGCACGAACAGCACGACCTTCCCGCAGCCTCGCTCATTGCTTAACAGATTGTTCAGGAAACGTCTATATCGTTCCATGAACAGCATGAGAGGCAAAGCAGTGCAGAACTCGAACCAGCATTGCTATGCAGATCACTTTGCTTAATTCCCTTATTTGGTGCCAGAATTTTTTTTATTCGTGTTTTACGCCTAGTCGGTGTCGAAGTAATTAGAAGTGAGAAAGGAACGGGGACAAGGAACGGAGAGGAATTCATCCCAGGAAGCATCCCGGCATTCGCCTGGAGTGATTTGGGGAAACCATGGAAAACCCAAATCTGGATAGCCGGGCGGGGATTCGAACCCGCGTCCTCCCTAATGTGAGGCCAGACCGTTACCGCTCAATCATCACGCTCGTTTGCAAGCACAAGTCGTTTTCCAGTTATTACTGTCACCACAGCAATGCCGCTCAAACGAATCCTCTAGAAATTGTTTAATACCTTCCCGGAACTTAAATTGCAGGGTCACAAAGTCTAGGTTTTTTTTTTACTGCTTAACGTCTTTTAACAGCAAGGTCTTTAGAGACGGAAAAGGATGGGGGGGGGGGGGCAAGGAATGGGAAGGAATTCGGCCATGGCCTTTTTTGAAGGAAGCATCCCGGCATTTGCCTGGAGTGATTTGGGAAACCATTGAAAACCCAAATCTGGATGCCCGGACGGGGATTCGAACCGCCGTCCTCCCGAATGCGAGGCCAGAACGTTACATCACCACCCTCGGTCAAAGTTTAGTGTTGGGCATGAGTGGTCTTATTGATTGTTATGTTCGTCTTCTGTTGTCCCTAGCGCAGATTAATTAATACTGACTATGGTACAAAAACACCGAAAAAAACGCAAAATACAATTAGAACTAACTATGAAGCTAATATGGCCAAATGGTATGGTATTGCTTCTTCCGCTATTTTTTTAAAATTTTATTGTTTGACTCTAACCCAAAAAATTTAAATTTACAGTTTTGAACGTGCTCCATTCACTAACATCTAACCATCGATTTTAAATATTTTATTTTTGACTGTAAGAGTATTTCAAATAACTCATGCCAAGTCTTTGTAACCTGTGAATCATGTTTACATCATAAACTGCTACTAATTTAAAAAAATCTAACTTAGTCCTCAACCGGAAGGTTTATAGGATCCTCCCGAAACAGGTATACTAAAATATTGTGACAAATGGTAGGACGGCCAGTTCCTTTTTTCTGGGATTCACATAATGTACTGGCGTAGTACATGTAATCTAACTCTTAAACAGAACTGACCCAACCGTGATTTGAACCCAGGAGCGGACCACGAACTGTTGAAAACAAGTGCCTTAAGCACTGAGCTACCAGACCGCTCCGTGTTCTCCTAGATCCAGTATTATCGATTCGCAAAAGAAAAATGCAACATGGCAGTGCGTCCAACACTGTTCTGTCCAATGCACAATAACAATAAAAATATTGCTTGATCGTTGTTGGTTTGGCGATCAATCATTCAGCTGATTGGTTATTCGGCTTTCCCAAAAATTAACTTCAATCACTTTCACAATGATATCAAAGCAAAAAAAAAAAAATTCATTTGTACTGTAATAAAATTTAATTTTTCACCTTGCAGTGTAGATGTTGCTAGTTGGAATCCGGCATCTAGCAACGATAGTTTTAAATAAGTTCGTCTTGTATTTTCTGTACATGGTGAAAGCAATAATCTGTGAAAAATCCATTACATATTCGTTGAGATAGTCACAATAGAGAAGGAGTTATACCGGTATTAAAAACTTTATTTAATGAAAGTTAAGTTCCTTTATGTCCTAGTAGCTAGAAGCATTTTTTAATTTACAAAAAGCTTTACCAACGCGAATTGGTTGCCGTCGCAAGGTTCCATGTTTTGCATGTTACCGCCAGTTAATTATAAAAGTCTCTTTACGCATTACCCTAGTTGACAACTGGCATGAAATAACAACTGTTGAGCCAAATGGCGGAATTGCTATACCTGTATTAAAAATATTACTTAATGAAACTTAACTTCCTAATTTTCATTATTCACTGCGTGCTGCGTTTCTACACAGAAATATTTTGTAACTTTCCTTAACTTCAATAAGCATCTCAACCCCAAAGGTATCATTTGTCTGCAAATAATTTAGAATCTGATTAAATTCTTCAGTCAACATAATTTACATTCACGGAAACGTCAACAAAAATTAAACATGAGTGTAAATTTAGTGTAAATAGATTCTAAGCTGATTGCTTGATGGAACTTGTTCTGATTTTCTAGTGATTAATCTACTCAAAATATACTATTCTAGAACTAATGTTATTAACACAAAAGAAAATAACACCATACAGAATCGTACTGTCAAATTAACGTCGGGTAAACAAAACAGAGGAACAGCTATAAGCGAATCTGAATTTTACACCATTGAACAGGTCTTTAATGTTTATTTCACATTTTGAACTGAAATTCATCCACACTTCAGAATTCCAATCCCTGTATAACATTGACATACCTTTACAGTTCTGTGACATTAATGCTTAGATTGTAATCTTGGAGTAAAAAATCTTCCACATGCGCAATGCTGTCCACACTCACTGGAGTTATTGTGGAATCAAACCAAACCATCGAGGCTTTCAAACAAATAGCAGCTAAAACAGTACGAATGCGGGGAACATAACATCAAATGCTACCAAACACTGTAATGCGTATCAAGCCGCCGCATTATCAAATTAAAAAAAAAATGGTAATGACGTTCAAATTTTAAACGTTCGAAATTAATTTACACGAGAAATTAAAAAAAGTAAACACTTCAGCAATGCTGCCATTTCCATTCATACATCCACGCGTAATGACAAACAAATACTATTCAATATATTAGCGGCTTTAAACAACATTATTGTAATAAAAGTCAATAGGCGTAACAAAAAGTGGGGACTACGTTGCCGTGGCATGATTGCATGCAATTTCAGTAGCAGGTGTTCCATTGAACGCGGAATTGAAATGCTCGTTTCAAAACGATTCAAAACCGTCAATTTAAGCCATTCTGAATAAGCCCTCCGAATGTTAAACTCGTCTGGTTCCGCTTTCTACAGCGCATAGTTTGCGCATTGGTGTTCTGGTCTGGTGATGAGAGGATTAAAAAAGCCGTTTTTCTCAGTAATGTGTACAATTGTTAGTAAAATATATTGATTCATGGTATCGGAGTAAGGCTTTTAGTAGGGTGACTCAAATTCCATACAAATCTACAATAATTTTTTATCATACAGCAATTTTCAGACCAACGCCTGCAAAATAGAAACAAAATTTCATGTATTTATTGTTGGAGAAAATGTGCAGTACCTTAGATACAACCATAATATCAGCACTCACATCGGCAGTTTAATTTCAGGGAATGTAGTCAGAGTGATGTACAAGTATGAAATATTTCACTGAACTCCTAATAATATGGTTTACATGTGCAAATTTTTCCTGCTCTGATCCCGACGTCATAAAAACAACGCATAAAATGTTAGAAAACATTGAGACCATTTTATACATGGAATGAATAAGGGAAAAATTTGTTAAGAAATAATTTGTGCATTACAAAAAAGAAAATCTTTCTGTTTTTTCTGTAACGTGTATAATATTCCGGTATAACAGTAAGGCTAAATAGTGACAAGCAAAAAAAAAACGATTTTTAAGTAAAGTACAATGGAGCAAAAATCGCTGTCTTCGTTGCAGTTGAAAAATTGCTTTAAACTCCGAGGAGTATGTATTACGGTAATTTTTAAAACAAAAAGTAAAAAATATCAAATTATTCCAAAAGTATCACCATGAAATCAGATGTTGATCTATTAAATTGTAAGAACTGAATTGAAAGCTACATATGCTTCAATTCGAGAGAAACTTCTAACCGAAATGTATCAGCTGATCAACACACAGGTATGACTAAGAGCTTAAAGTGTAAACTGAACTAAATGTTGATTGGAGTAAATTCATGTAAAACCTTCTGCGATTGTGCATCAAACTGCTTCCACAACTGTTCTCCTCAAAATATCTACAACTTACGGAAAGAACTTCTTCTAGTAGACTGTATTTTTCTGCGCCTGACAATAGGTCTTCGTCTCTTTACACTTTCCTTCAACCCACATATGTACCTTCCTCCGAAAAAAAACCTAAGTTATCGGTATGTGTTTAGAGTATAGTTTTAGACTACAGGAATCTTACATACTGACTGCTGCTTCTGGAAATTAGTTTGTGAAACATACTTATTGGTTCAGTCTGCGTAGTATATTTTGAGAGAACCCAACATCCGATGCTGCTATGCCACAAGAAGCATGGATGTCAGGAATACCAGAAATAAAGAAAATCGAAGCATTTGAAATGTGGTGTTACAGAAGGTTTCAAAAATTCAGTGAACACATAAAGTACGAAATTAATGTGTTTGTGAAATGATGGGTAAGAAAGGGGGCATCCATAAATTGCGTGAGGTGAAATAGGGGCGGGGGTCCGGCGAAATCACACCAATGGGAAAGGGGGGGGGGGGGGCTACGGAAATCTCACGTGAGGTTTTTGAAAAAAAAAAAAATTGACTGTAGAGCTAAAAAAAAAGTCTACAAATTGCGTGAAAGTCGATTTTGGAGGGGAATTTCGTGGGGATACAACCGGATTTTGAAGGGTAAGACCTAAAAAAAAACTCAAAAAGTTTCGAGGGCGATTTCTAGGGGTGGATTCTCACCGACCCGGATCTCACCAGAGGGGGGGAGTCCCTAAATCCGGAAAAACATCTCACGTAATTTATGGATGCCACCAAAAGGATGTTTGTGGAACAGTCGCACAGAAAGAAGAGACAGGATGGCTGGTCACATTTTGAGCTATGTGGGATTAGTTTATTTGTTAGCGAGGGAAACTATATTTTCATTTTCAATATATCCTAAAATAAGAGAATAATTCTGCAGGAAATGGAAAGGAGTCATAGAAAAATAATACGTATCAAAATGCATGTATACACCAGGAGATGGTCTGTCACAGAATAACATCTCATATCAATTACGTTTACTGAAGGTACTGGTAACTATTGTGTAGATCTTTTTATTTAAATATATATAATTCTATGAAGTAGGAGAAGTTGTCTTTTAAACATTCATTTAACTTTATACTGAATTTAATCTTATCCATTCTCAGATATTTAAGATATGTTGGAAGCTTACTGAAGATAATATCACAGAATTTCTGTTGGCTTTGAGAAATGTAGAGGCAGACAAAGGCAGTATTATATGAAGCGGATAATTGAGAACGTAGATTGAAAGAGGTATGTTTTTTTAAAAAAAAAAAAAAAAAAACTGCTTAACGTCTCCTATAACAACTAGGTCTTTAGAGACGTGAAAGGATGGAGGGCAAGGAATTGGGAGGAATTCACCCATGGCCTTTTTTGAAGGAAGCATCCCGGCATTCACCTGGAGTGATTTGGGGAAACCATGGAAAACCCAAATCTGGATTCCCGGACGGGGATTCGAACCGCCGTCCTCCCGAATGCGAGGCCAGAACGCTAGCCGTTACACCACCACGCTCGGTGGTATGTTGTGATGAAGAGGTTAACCTATGGAAGAGATACAGTATTGCATCAAACTGATGACAGTAAAAAACATTACCACGAGATCTGTTAATACGTTGTAGATGGAAAGTTCTAGAGGTAAATAATGCCCGGAAATGGACCCCAGCAGAAGCGAGAAGGAGGGCATAAAAGATACACGTGGAGACACACACAATGTTGCGGAGGCGGACATCTCACACCCTCTAGACTCCACCCTCCGCCCGGGCAAAAACAACAGCGGTGCAAAATGATATTCCTTAATGAAGCAGGCCGTGTCTAAAGGGCATTAGCAGTTGCTCTTCCTCCGTGTTTCACACTAGATTGCTCCTATTGTCGGCTCCGGCAACGGCAGCGCAGGGCGAAATTAAAATCTCCTCTTTCGTTAGCACCTACTAATGGCGAGTAATTACCGACGAGTAATCGCCTATAGAGGATTGCCCGAAAAGATTTATTTATACGCAACGATCTCTCTCCCCCTCATCCCCTCCTCCGACACCACCCCCAGCCCTGTTCTCTTTCTGCAATTTTTGCCAGGATTCCCACTGATGGTTGGGCAAAAATGGAACCACCAGTCCAGAATATTACTTCCGGCGACTGGTTATTCGATCAATTTTCGGCTTTAAAAAAAAAGGGAACCGCGCCTGACGCCCCGATCAGCAATACGAAAATTAGAATAGGTAATCAGCGATAAATTGACGGAATAACAGGGGCGATGTGCCTGGCTCGGAAACTGATGCCAGCCTATCAGCTCACTTTCCCGTTTTGGCAGTGCCACAGCATCGAATGATATAGATCAGAGCTATGTATTTCTTCTATATACACCTAGCCACGAAAGTAAAACTGGTACTATGTCTGTTCCATTTGGTTGAGAATGTTTAAGTTTTGTTTCTGGCTAATTAGAATGTAACACTTGTTTTTTAATACCATGAATCAAAGTCGTATGCAGTGTTGCAATACTTCCGCTTTGTTAATCGGAAGCTGTGGTGGAGACAGTTAATTTCAAGAGTCACTTGGTTCATACTTTATAAATTCCGGTGCTAGCTGAATCTTGTGATATCTTTGCCATTTCTGGCGTTCTAGTAAGATTTGATAAAACAAAATAAGTTTGCATCCACACTTCATCGAAAACAAAATTTCTAACAGCCTCCAAAACGGTAAGGCTTGATGAATTATCAGTCCATTAGGACTGGTAGGGGAATTAAGATTATTGTCGTAAAAATTCTAGTCGCCTCTCAGATCTCATAAAAAGTATTCTACCCAAGGAAAATATAATACGGCATAAAACACATCTGTATTTTTCGATCGAAAATCATTCATTTCAGAGTGTATAAAGCCACTTCAGGGAAAAATTCTCTACATACCAGATCATGTAAACAAGTGTTTAGTTCTATCCTGCGTTAGAACTCAAAAGTAATTCAGGCGTTCATGATTATTTCTAGAAAAATAACTCCCATAATTAAATGCCGCGTTGAATTGATTTCGACAGATTCATTGTTTCCCAAATGACATAATATTCATAGGGACCACAATACTGCGAAATTAAATATTTTTGTGACTCATCGGCTAAGTGCTGTTGAGAGACACCAAGAAAGATCCACACCTGTGTTCTACTGGACTGATTTCTATAAACCGTGGAAACTGAAATTTGGATGACAGGATCAAGAATCGAACACTCGTCCTCCTGAGTACGCCAAATTATAAATAACTGAGACTTCGACAGTACTGAGTTACTTTCACGGAATAATTTTTGAAAGTGAGTTACCATTGCAGCAAACAAGTGGCCTCGCATTCGGGAGGACATAGATTCAGATCCCCGTCGAGCCATCCAAAATTTTGATTTTCTATGGTTTCCAAAAATTATTCTAGGCGAATGACAGGGTAGACCATTTCATGCCCCCAGTCTTTTGTCGCCTCTAATGACCTCGACGTCGACGAGGTGTAAAGCTATCAATATTCAACTGATTGAAATTTGGAGCAAGAAAGGTTCAACTTCAACTTTCGTGGTGTTAACAGATATGCTACCATCTCCGAAAAGATCTCGGCCCTGACCATAGCTGAGGTTACCTACTTTTATTGCCTACAATAACATATAAATTTACGAATTCTCTTGAAACTTGCGTTTGATGGTAGAGAGTGTTCATCGCCAAATTATCACGAAAATTCATATTTCGTAGCTGGCTAGGACCATTGCTGGATAGCACAGTACTTGTTGCTTGGACGATTTCATATTCTACATAGAGACGGCCATAATAACGGTAGTTACCATGATCGTCTTTGTTCGATTGGTGACTTCATTTTTTTCTCCTGTGGCAGCAGATAATTTAAGACGCTGTACGTTAATCTCTGCAACACTGACACAGTATCTGTACCCTTCTGCGGTCGACGAGAGCCTCTTAGTTCGTACTTAAAGCGCCGTACATTCTGCCGGACTCCATCACAACACACACACACAAAGTAACGAACGCACACAAACGCTCGCGCTGCTTAAAACTCATCAACATGTCGACACCGTGAAATAGGATCCGCGCCGTCTTAAATCAACTTCGGAATAAATAAGGGGAGCGGACATTTATACATAGACTGTTTACAGCCGTTAAGACCGCTATGTATTTACACAGGCCGCCGTTGGTTCTGTACTTTTCTATTAGGCGGTCGCGTTAAAGGCAGACCCGATTGCGGGGGCGTTTGACAGCTGGAAAGAGAGCAAAACGACCAGTGCACAGTGCACCGGCGCCGACCGCTCATTACTATTTGCTCCTTTCAGTACGTACAGGATTACGAGATGTGTAAACACAGATAAGGCGGTGCATGGTGGAATATCTGTCTCAGCCGGGCGTTTTCTATGCATAACTAATACTCCTGGCGGAGAACATGGGAGTCGGGTATCGTCGTGACTAATACAGGGAAGCCGTTCTGCTAGATGGGACACCGTCGCACAACATCTATCTTTCATTTATCATCAGCTTTGGCCGCGGCCATTAGCAGGGCCACCGAAAACGCTCGCAGCCCCGGCCTTGTAACACGATAGCGCTCAACAAACTCCCACACAAGTTAACTTACACCGAGGTGATTGCGTTCATTTGTAACAGCAGCGACGAGCTTCACGAAGTACTATGTTTGTACTGTAGAATGATGGTGGATATGGTGCAGTCAAAACAACTCGCAAACGAGACGTAATTTTATTTTATTTTTAAAACGCATCTCGGCATCTGAGGACATAAAGCGCACCACTTTGCCAAAAACATAAAAACTGAGAGTTTTTGCATTTCATTGACAATAACTCTACCAAGACAAAACTTCGGTAAAACTTGCACCAATCCAAGTAGCGCGTTTTTGTTGCGTTTATTTTTTTACCATTTTCTTATATATCTAACTTGTCCTTATACAGCCAGCCAGACGTTGTCTGTCTGAAAGATTTTAGGTATATTTTGGCAGCTATTCAGCGAAAACCCTCTTTAAAAAATCGCTAAAACCATTAGATCCCAAACTTGCACTGCAAAACATGAACCACTCGCTGGGTTTTAAAGGAGTAAATACACTAAATTGTAGTAATTCCTGAAATTGGAGAAATATCTCGGTTTATTACTTTTTTTCTTTTGTTTTGGCTGAAGTGATTTCGGGAAAATCGAAATCTGGATGACTGGATGGGGAGGCCAGGGCGTTACCGCTCACCTTTCACGTTCAGTGAATTGTTTATCAGAATGTTGTGATTGCAACGAGCCTTTCACATTTTTCGACCAAAGAGTATTTTAAAAAATTATACAATTCAAAACACAAAAAATAGATTATGCAGGAAGTCTTGAAAGCACAAACTGTATGTAACAAGCAGTACCAAAAAGGAGAAAAATCATTTATGACGCGGAATTTGGTTGAAATAAGGCAGTAATAAATTTCGTTTCTGCAGTATTGCAACATGTTAATCCTTAACTTAAGTGCAACAAGTAACTAGAACTAGCCGATTCAACCTAATGCAATATTTAAACCATTTTTCTTTAAAGGTCACAGTCTTTTCCTAGGTGGCCTGTAATTATCACAACCAGAATAATGTGCAGGGTGACAGGAATCATTTCCTCTACCCTCTTACAACCAATTAAAACAGGCACCAAAAACGTAACCTGTAGCCTATTAGTCTTAGAAATGCTCCACCGTAATTCTTCTTGATTATCCGCAAATACTGGGTTTCCCGATATCTCTCTTCGAGGCTCAAAAACGGATTGAAAGAATGTGTCGCAGAAACAAAGGAACTTCTGCGAAGAAAAGAATGTTTCTCCAGCCGCGCTTTGCGAAGCAGCAGTCGACGGGAAAATGTGAACAATTTAGCGTGGAGCAGTTTCGCTCTCTTCAGAGTGAAGCGTTTGAGTGGCTGTAATAACTGAGATTACAAGTCGCAAAACACGCGCGGCCGCCGGCGTCAGAAACCACACGCCGGTTGAATGGACTTCGTGCATTCTGCCGTCTGTACAAATGGCAAATCTCCTTGCACTGTTTCACTATCAGAATGCGACAGCAGGGAAGCCAGGAAACACTCGTCTCATCTACGGCGACGACAAGATATCGGACATTATCTTGTTAGCAGAACAGGCTGAGAATACTGAGAAGTTGCTGCATGGCATGAACAAAGTACTGAACGAAGATTATGGACTGAATATAAATCAAAGCAAGACATAGGTGATAAAATGTAGCAGAAATGACATCAACCACAGTAGATTAAATATAAAAATGGGATCCGATGCAATCGGAGAAGTAAGCGAATTCTGTTACTTAGGAAGCAAAATTACAACCGATGGCCGAAGCAGGAATGATGTTAAAAGCAGAATAGTACTAGCAAAAAGAGCCTTTATGAAAAAGAGAGTTCTTTTAGTTTCAAATATTGATCTAGAACTTAGAAAGAAATTTTTTAAACTCTATGTGTGGAGTGCAGCACTTTATTGTATCGAAGCATGGACTTCAGGAATACCAGAAAGGAAGAAAGTTGAATCATTTAAAATGTGGTGTTACAGAACAATTCTGGAAATTAAGTGGCAGACAAAGTACGAAATTAACGAGTTCTCGAAATGATGGGTGAGGAAAGAAGTTTTTTTGGAAGAAGAGACAGTCTGGAAGGTCATATTTTGAGACATTCTGCGTTGCTTAATTTGTTAGTGGATGGAACAGTCGAAGGTGAGAACTGAAGAGGAAGGCAGCGATTAGAATATATGAAGTAGATAATTGAGGACGTAGGTTGTAATTGGTATGTAGAGGTAAGCACAAGATAGGAAGGCATAGAGTATTGCATCAAATCAGTCTAAAGACTGATGAGATAAAAAAAATTGTCATAAAAAATGCAGGTTATTACTTCAAATTCTCGTCTCGTTTTGTTAACAAAGAAGCAGAACAGACAATTGTTCTTTCAGTAGTAAATTAAGAACGAACGGGAAGTTTAACGAGAATGATGGGAAAAGATCTAACCTCTGTCGATATCCCCAGAAATTGTAAAAACTTTTCCTGTTGATTAATAACTAAACTGGACTTCTAACAACGAAAAAGTATTGAGATTTATTGGAGATTTATAGACTTCTGTTATTTTGCTCAGATGTAATATTTGATGATCGTATATTTTAATTAATAATTTCAAATTCCTTTTCAGGTAACGCAATGTGCGCTTGGCAGCTGTAACTTCAAATTAATGGTTATAATTTTTTTTAAATTTATATTTGTTACAGATTTTATGAAGTAGGCCTATATAGATTGTAAACACCGAATAGAGAAAAAACTGATTTTAACCAAAGGCGATTGCAACAAGCTCGCAGTATGTGATGACATCAGGTGTTTGGATTCGCAAATTCTAAAAGTCCAGTAACGGATAAACGAATGCCCAGACAATTATTCTCTGCGATTTTGTTTGGCGTAGTAGGATACACATCTTCATTAAACCGGACAAAATTAAACCAAGTTTTTATATCCATGAGGGCGCTTGGAACGTTGTTTTATTGGCACAAACAATGTAGCACAGTGATATTGTGAGTTCACGTGAATCCGGAATGGAAAGTCGTTGCCGATTGATATGTGACCAGTGTATTTTTAAGCCAGTTGATGAAGACTCGAAACACACTGAGAGTAGAATATTTTTTTTTCAATAATTAGTTTGGTTGGGACTTTCGAGTGCTTAATACGAGTGAATTTCAGTGAGCTTTATTCTTGTGACTAGAGCTTCACTATTTCTCATCTTCGTTGCCCAACTGCTCATAGCAACGCAGACTTAGCGTTAGAGTTTTTCAATAAAATTCTTAAGATGTGGCTAACGGTGACTATCGCAAAATGAGAAGTTTTTTTATCTCAGTACTATGTGATGATCCAATTAATAGTACGATTGCAGTAAATTTTCTATGGCACAAAATTTAGTTCAAACGAAATCAAAATAACAGTTTTTGATCATTTACACGCAGTCATGTAAAATAATTTATCGTGTTTGCGTGTGATATTGCAGAATACAAGACGAAAAAGCTAATCCTATAAAATAATCCTTTATTGCAGTACAGTGGTTTTTTTTTTTTTTTTTTTTTTTTTTTTTTTTTTTTTTAATTTTTTTTTTTTTGCCGTGAACAATATTTTTCCGAATTTCGTTCATTGAGACTGTTAAAATTTTTTCTTTTAGTAGTTATTTAAATATGAATTAATATGCTGTAAGAGGAGCCATCAGACAAGTTATAAAGTTTGTTCAATAAAAGTAATACCCAGGAAATAACGAACTTTGTTTCGACGAAATCGTTGAGGAATCGAAGCTGGAGATATTTACTATCAACTCACGTAAATAATTCCACCGTTCATTCAATTTTATATGTTGTGTTGGATTTAATTAATTTATTATCTAATTACATATTTCTTGGGTGTTTAAAAACAGGGCTGAGTATTTAGAAAATTTCACGGCTGCTTTCTTTTCAACGAAGACAAATTTATTGACTAATTATTCAGTAAACTGCGTTCAAGACGGTAGGATTTTCTTTACCACTATTACCAGGCACTTTGTTCCTTAAGTACAGATATCTTTCACACACCTTGTAAAAGCGTAATTTTTCGGTCGCGAGTAACCCCAGTAGAGATAGTGAGATAACTCGGCGATACAGGTTTTATTCCTCCTTAAGTAGTGCACCGACAACGAATTTGGTAGTAAATTCTTGTGCTACTCGTAAAGCCAGGACAAGATCATCCGAGCGAGCTTAGTACCCCTAGTGAGCATTTTATAGCGTATAAAACGAATTTGCTCTCTCGTCAATTCATTAAGTGAGGTGCCCGTGCCATAAAACACGCAATAAACGAAACCAGGTTCTTACGATTAACAAATACTGACGCAATTAGGAGCGAGTCTTGACATGGCAGTGCCATTAAACTAAATACTTAATTAGAGAGATTGCACTGGATAATGCGGATAGTGGCGAATGAACTATTGCTGCTTGGAAGCTGAGAGCAAAACGGAGGCTCAACGATGCGGTTCTCTTGAGGTTTGAAGCGGTTTTGTGTTTTGACATGATTTACGGCAATGATTAATTTGAACAAACAGAAACATCTACGAATGAATGAAGGAATCTTATCTCTACTTTCAAGAAACAAATTAACAAGACACTAAACTTCAACAAACATTCCTAAAGCCAACAAGTAAGTAGCTATTTCGGAAAAAAGCTATCTACGAAATATATGCTCAACTGTCTAAGTTCACGAAGAAAGTAAGTTAGCGCAAACGATGGAATCAATTTCTAATTTCATATGCGAATACAAAAGTATTTTACAATAAAAGCAGATATAGAATCGTACACGTTTTTATCTGTAAAAATGTCGCAATATTTTTCAATAATAAATACGTGGTTCGATATAAATTTCTACGAATGTAGTTTCATACAAAACTTATTAGTCGCTCGCAGCCAGTGAAAAGTGTGTTTTGAGTTAATAATTACGATATCTCACAAACTTACTAACACTGTGTATGAGTCACAAAATATTTTTAGTACCTGGGATCAGAATTTCAGGATTATCGTCACATTTCGTTGTGATTCTGGGACTTGTAACTACCATTAACACACGGAAAGGAGGCGAAAAAAGTGTAACAGTTAATTGTAGTAATATATTGCCTTTGGGTACGCTCTTTATGTTTTATGTGTAAGATTCATAACACCAACGTTTTGTACCTGTATTGTGTGGTTCCTATTGGTGTTGAGGGACTACACAGACTCACAGAAGAGTTAGGACAACTAATTCCCCACAGCATCTGCAGTTCTGCAGGTACATGCCGACGATAGTACTACACGGGAAAAATATATTTCCGAATTATGCACTAACTAAAATCGTGTTATTAAACTCCGTAATTCCAAATAACAATTCAAACTATCACCAGCGTATTAAGGGTCGAAAAAATGACATAGATTTCAATTTTAGTATAAATTATCTAAAATTTAGTATTGAAATTACAAATAAAATAATTACTGGTATCAATATATATAAAAATGAAGCTATTTTTCTTTTTTACCGGAAATAACGTCATTAATTAATTTTCAGTGCAAGAAAAAAAGTTATAACGGGCAATATTTTCTTACCCATGGGCAGTATTATGCAAGTTGGAAGAGAAATATTAAATGTGCACAAAACTTCACTGGAAAAATATCCAAAATGAATTTATTATACTAAACTGTATGCTTAGCAAGTGAATTTCTTAACAAAGGTAAGGGGCGGGGAGGTAGGCTCAACGAATATTTCATCTATCGTGTTTCAAAACTTTACTCAAGCATATTCGTGTTTCAGAAATAACACTGAGCGCATTTTTAAAAATCATGAAACGTATTCTAGAGGAAACATTCTTATTGAAAAACTGATTTGAATGTGGACTTAGCTTAGAACCACAGTTCATCAATTACCAATAACAAAGGGTTTATATTCCAACAATCATTTAAGAAATTTAAATTTATTCGTAGTTACTGGAAATTACCAAATATTGTGTGCATTTTCATCAAATTTCCGAGAGTTAAAAATAATAATGCAAACTGTTAATAATTACGTAAACTACTGAAAATATCTTTCTTAAAAGCCTGAGAATGAATATTTAATTTTTTTCATTTGTGAACGGGTTTTCTTGAGTAATAGTTTTATTTCTATATTGCTGAGATCTTTAAAAACCAATGACAAATACGTGGGGCTGCGTCAAATACGACTGCGGGAATTTATTATTATCTTTTTCTGGATATTTTCTTCCCGATGGTATTATACAGAAAAGTCAGCTAGTATAGCCACACCAGTGTTAAAATATTAAGTTCCCAGGAACCTCAGAACCCGTTTGAACGTTTACGATCGAGAAACTGACAGAAACTTTATTTCCGAAAAGCCAATTACACGCTCGGAATATACATCCGTACCAGAGCCTAGTGACAAATGCGGTGTCTCAGCATAATTAACAACTTGACGAAATCGGAATAAATCAGAAAACTAATTATAATGTCGGTCGGTACGGGAACCGGACATTTGCCGCGCGTTTCTCAGTCCTAAAATACAACGGACATAAAAGCTGTTTATGGTAGCGTCTACAAAAGGCTTGACAAAGAGACGTCGAATATTAACCTCAGCCGACGGTGCGCGTACCATCACTAAACAAATCCTTCAACAATAAAACGAGACGCTCAAAGGGACGGGACAAGTCGTCGCGAATTTTAAGTATGTTATGCACGACGGCCAACACTCGTTTACGAGAACTGTAAGATACTTCAAAATTCATCATCAAAAATGTACTCTGTTCAGTTTAGACTAACAAAAAAAAAAAAAACAGTGGTTAGTTAATGAGAAGTTCTTCTGTTAAATATGATACAATTATGCTGCTCTGTCATTTATTGTCAAGTTGATAAAACATACCAACATTTGTGTATGATGCGTGGGAATTATTTGTCAAGTATCAAGTGCCAAAACTGAACCTTAACAAATAAAAATTATAAATTGTTGTAAAAATTTCGGTAACAGGAAACCAGGGAAGAAAATTGAATATTTCAAAAATTAAAAAAAAAAGATATATATCCTCAATACATGTCGCAGAGCAAAAGGGCGCACTTCATCAAAAATAAAGCATTACATATTCTGCATAAAATAAAATAAATATTGGTGCGTACGTTAGTAAAAAGTATGACGTATCCACGCGTCATTTTAGTACCTTGATTACTTTTTAAACAGCATCGTAAGGTAAGGTACGGTTCTCTGTCGCCTAGCGTTGTAAATGAATACAGAACGAAGCCCTGATTCGGCACCAGATTGCGTTCCAACATTCACGACTGCAATAGCCGTTATCTGTTCCGCTGCCCTTTGGCAAACAGAAATGTCACATAAAACTCGGTTTTAGAAAGTGTCGCCAGTGATTGCGGAGTGGGAATGAAAAAAAGGCAAAGGGCGTGTGACTGCAGAGAGAAAATCACCCACGTCGAAAACGGTCTTTCATTGTGTTTCGGGTGTGTAAATGCCACGGACATAATGCAGAGGAATGTCACGGGTGTAGCACAATGCAGGGTGGTTATGAGTCGGTACGATACGAAACTGTTATTTGTAAACAGCGCTGAGAAATATTTTTCCTTTGTTTGTTACCATCTACAGAAATTACCAACACAAACGCTAAAATTCATAGGGGATTATCTGTTCTTTAGCATCTAATAAAATTGAGCCTAGGATCGAAAATGTATTTTTACACTTTGAATCTAAATGCTATAAAAATGAAAAAAAAGTTGAACGTTTGACTAGTTTTTATTAACTGACAAAGACATAAAAGATTACGTTTTAAACAAATTATTAGGGGTGCTAAGTTAAAAAAAAAATATTGAACTTTGTCGGCATCCTTCATAACGTTCTTAAAAATTTATTAAATAACTATCCAACCAAGAATTCTAAAACAGTTTGAAAACTGTCAAAAGTTCTATATTCCTCTTGTCTACTCTGATATAATTTTTTATTAAAAAAAACCACCTTAAATATCTTCATCAAGTGACATTTCTTATTTCTACGAAGGAATTTTTACTAAATGAACAGTTAATAGACATGACGTGATTTAAATACGCTAAACTGTAAACTGAATGTAATCTACTTGTGCTCTACATCTTGGCACATGTTGGGAAGGAGTCAGCGGTATTTTGACTCTAGATTCTACTGTGCGTGCCCTGGGAAATTGCCGATTTCGACACATGTTGCAACCGCAACACATGTTCCAGAAAATTCGCGTGAAGGTATTTGGAAGATATATCAGACATTACAGTAACATTTAAACTTATGAAATGAACCACACCAATCTAGTAGTCCTTGTGGCATCGTTTCAATCCGTCAGAACTCGTATTTTCATTGCATGTTCCCGCATACATTAAAATTAGGTGAAAGCTCACCATCTTTGAACGCGATGCAAAAGCAATTTGAGTATAGATTTTTGAGACTTCCCGTTAACAATTGTTAAAAAATGAGCTACTTTGTTTTTAAATTTAAAAATGGAATTAGTCAGTAAAACATATTTCTTCTTACAAAACTTTAACTGAAGAAGAAATATTACTTGTTACTAAATAGGGATTAGTGCTTTAAAACAAAGGGAATTTGTGAAATATTACTGTATTTATTCTCCTATACACTTGGAATACAGGCCCTGTGGCGCAGGTTGGTGAAAAAGACAACAAGCGTGAGAAATTAATTTGCCAAAAAAAAACAAAAAAAACCACAAGGTCGCAACAACTGTCCCATCATACTACCGTTATGTAATTACAATGAGGTTGATAGATACCGGAGGATAAAACTCAAAGTTCATTAACCTAAACAGTCGAGCATTGAACAGTTTGATAAAAGAATGTCTCGGAATTATAAAGAAGAAAAAGATAATAAAGATCATATCTTAGGAAGAATATCTTGGGCGCTCAACACGTTAAAAAGTATTTAAAATCAGTGAAATTAAATGAATCGTAGTTCAATAAATGTATTAAAACACTGCACTTGCTACAGCAAGCTAGAATTCGGAGAAAAAATTGACATCTTATGAAAATGTTTCAGAATAATAATCAAAACAATTGCTAACGGTTAGAGTTGACTAGTTGGTTTCTTGTGCACACAGGGATATCTAATCTCTCGGGAAAAACGGAACTGTCTTATAACAAAGAGATGATATAATAGTTATATATTTCTAAAGATGGTGAGGCATAAAACAGCGGACATACTTGTTTTTAAGTCTCCACTTTCTTCAGAAAACATCAATGTAAACAGCACGATTGTTGTTCAGTTTGGAGGAGAAATATTTCTGTAAGTATCCAACTATGCTTTGAAAGTGTCAGCATTATAAAGGATAAGCGTTGTATAGAATTAGTTCAAGCTTCGAGGATGTAGTAGACACTTAACATGCGTTTAAAAACTGTCCAGTCACACACCAAAGTTTTATATATGTATAATCGAAAGTTTGATTAATTAAACAACACTGCAATTTATTCGGATTTATTCGGTAAAACAGAAAAAGACATTTGTAGGAGTACTGTAACATCAAAACGTGATAAAAGAGAATTTAACTCTGCTAATGCTTCTTCCTTCGTTTTATCAAAGGATAAGGTAGACTGTTTATATGCTTTTAAAAATAATTCCGGTAGAATAGCACAAATGTATATATGTATATATAGTAATTGAAAGTTTCATTAATTTAACAACACTGCAATTTATTTGGTACCACAGAAAGGCACTGATGTAGGAAACTGTAGCATTAAAACGTCATAAAAGAGAGCATAACTCTGCTACTGCCTTTTCCCTTCGTTTTATCATTTCTTACGAAAAACAGAAGTAATCTCTGAGAGCTAAATGATGGTTTAGTACTGGCTAGAGACGACCATCCTAAGCGACTAATTTACAGCTGTTTTTATATTATAATACTATAGTAAACGCGTTAATCATACTGGGAGCGTAAGAAATTTGCGAATAATTTATTAATATTCTCCTAATACAGTAATTGATTCAAGCCAGATTTAACTGAAACCTAAAGGGACTCATGTAGGAATATATTTAAACGTTATAAAAGAGAGTATTACTCTGCTTGATGTTTCCCTTCCTTTTACCATTGATTAAGAGAATCAGTAGCTGTTTCGGAGTATGATGATATAAAACTGGTTAAAGATCGGCATGCTATGTGACTAATATCTAGCCGTTTGTAAATTGTTGTACTGTAATAAACGCGTTACCCAAGCTCGTAGGAAACTTGCAAACGATTTATTAAAAAAATTCCCCAAATTCAGATAAGATTTATCTGAAACCTGAGCACTGAATAATACTTGTAACCGGACGACATACAGGTGTGTTCTGACGTGAGTGAGGCGATGCCAGTAGGACTTGTAGTGGAGCACGCAGACACGTACCTGGCAGTGGTGCAGTCGCGGTAGAGCACGTCGAAGTCCTTGCAGGAGAGCAGCTTGCAGCGGTTGACGCCGGGCTGGATGGCTCCCAGGCCCCTGAGGATGCGCACCTGCTCCACGTTGCAGACGAGCGGCACGATGTCGAGTCTCTTCAACTTGGTGTAGACGGTGTGCAGCCCGCCGACCAGGTGCTTGAGGAACAGCTCGAAGGCCTGCGGCAGGCACAGCATCGTGTCTCCGGCGATGATGAAGGCGGCCACCTTCTGGCCACGGTAGTCCACCAGCTTGCACTCGTTGGCTGTCGGGTCGGACGTCGAGATCGGGGGCGGCGAGTTGTAAGACCGCGGAGGGCCCCCGGCGCCGTGGTGGGCAGCGGCCATCAAGTCCAGGGGAGAGTGGTGCATGAGGCCGGCTCCGCCGAGGCTGTTCAGGAGTCCCAGGCTCGGGGGCGGCAACGGAGGCATCCTCGATAGCGGTCCCGGACCGCCGCCGCCGCCTCCAGCCATGCTGTTTGGCGTCGACACTGGTGGAGGACTCAGCTGTTGGCCCGACGAGGGCGGTGCCGCCCCCGGAGGACTGCCGGGGTGTCGGACCATGCTGAGAGGACTGTGCTGCTGCGGGGGCGGTGGGGGCGGCGGCCTCTCAGACTGCGGAGGCGGCGGTGGTACCTGCTGCTGCTGTTGCTGCGGGGGCGGCGGGCACTGCTGCGGCTGTCTGTCCAGCGGGGGTGGCTGTGGAGGCATTGGAGTACCAGCGCCGCCTCCACCCTGTGGCACCGGCGGTGGGGTCAGAGGTGGCTTGATAACAACTGGAGGCGACGCCGAAGAACCGTGGCTGCTGTGTTCACTGTTAGTCGACGAAGAGTCCATCACCGAATCCATACTCATACTGCCGCTACGCGCCAGAGTCTGACTCATCCAAGGAGAGTACCCTCGGAACGTCTTCACATAAACGAACACACCGTCACTGTACTGTTTACATCACAACGCCACAGGTAGCACGATCCCGTCGCAGCGTCGGAGCGGATTTGCCGCCGGGCGGAGCGAACAAAGCCACGCGGTGCCTGGCGCGGTGGGTGAGTGTGTGTGAGTGTCTGCCGCTGCTGCGGCGGCGGCCGCGTTGGCGGGGGCCGCGGGGTGGGGGCGCGCCACACACGATTGGAGGGGGCGCTCGGAAAGACGTACGACTGTCCCTTCGCCCGCCGCGCCACCCCTATTGTGCACGCATCTCACGCTCGCGAGACGGAATCACAGACAAAAACGACGCCGCGACTAGCTTCGGCTCCGCACTGACACCCCGGCCTGCGGAGGCGAAAAAATATCGCCGTGGTGGGGGGCTGAGACGGCGAAAGTTTTCTGCCCCGCGTTTTCTTCGTCTTCGTCTTCCCCCACCCTCTTTCAACTCCCCGCCACTCCCGTCTTCACGACACTCGCCGCGACGTCAATATCCCCTGCTCGCGAAGAAGTACTATATTACGCCAGTCACAAAGGTAATAAATAAAAACTGCCGGCTGAGTGGGAAGTTGTTTTCCGAACGGGACAAGGTGCCTGACTGCTGCCTCGCGCCCCTTCCACCGCTCGCCGCCCCTCCCGGCCAGCTGTCGCGCCGGACCCTCCCTCCGCCGCCACTCCGGCCAATCGGCGCCGCGCGTTCCGACGCCGCGTCCCGCTATTGGCCCGCCCGCTCAGCCGCGCCGACAGCGCATTGGCCGGAGACCGGGTTCCGCCCGACTTGCCTTTCAAGTTTTAACGGGCGCCGGTGAACGCCCCCTTCAACCGAGTTTCCTTTTTCTTCTCCCTGTCTTCGTCTCACCCGTTCGTCGGCGCTCCGCCGCTCCTGTTTCCCTGCTCGCTGGAAGGCAGTGCTTGGTTCTCTGCCCTCCTGGAACGTCTTCGGCCACTACCAACGCAGTGTTTAGTTCTCTCCGGAAATTCCTCTCCAGAAAATAGTGTCGAACTATTTTACAGAAACGCGATAGTATTCAGTGTTATTTATGTAGACGTTATGGAAAGCTTCGAGAAATAGTAACGCTGCCTCGAATTCGTGTTACTAACTCACAGTGGTCTTTGCAGCGTTGGTGAGGTGTTGTTTACCTTGGTATATACCCTAGTGGGCGTAAGACTGTTACGCGTTAGACGGAGCTGGCTACGCAGCGAACACGCAACAAGTGTCAGCTGTTCGCTCCGTTAGCACGTGCTCGGTCCGCTCCGCTTGGTGTCTGGGCGGGTAGTGAGCAGGGAGAGTTTAGCCAGCTGAGCGGGGACTCCGCGCCGCCGATGCTCCCTACATCTGGCGGCGGCCGCCGAAACTAACAGCTCCACCTTAGACGACCGTGCGTTTGCAAATTCCCTTTTGCTAATAGTTTTGCTATTTCTTTGTTGTACGAAATTGTACAATTTATTCAATAACTAAGTCTCTCTTAAATTGTCCCCTTTAATAGTATTTTCTCCAGCAACACATGGAAACAATTTTCCTAAAGTGTATTTCTTAAATCTTTTATTCCCCCAAGATGCAATGTCGATGACTCCTGTTATTGGTAGCTGTTATTCTGCGTGTACAGAAACGATAATATCGTAAAACTATGAATGATAGAAAGTTTTGAATTAAGAAGTTGTCAATATACGGATATGGGCAAGAAACGGTCACTGCCGTTGTATATTTAGTGAAAAACTATTTCTGCAAAATTTTTGCTGCGTGATCGTCTTCTCTATTTCTTTTCACGTGAGCAACTTACATTTCAAGAAAAGAATTTTTGCTTTCCCAGAAAAATGATGAAATCGTTAAGTAATTTATTTCTATAATAGTTCCACTCGCCTCCTTGCGTGCAGCTTTGTTAAGATCAGTGCTTCGTGATCTGTCGTTTTTTGCCAATAGATTGGCAGTCATAGTGAACTATTTAAAATTTAGATAAAGCAGATTTGTCGAGAGTACAAGGTACATAACTTAAAATTTTGAAATGTTGTTAATATTGATATATTTATTTTAATATTATCTGTTTATGAAATAAAAGTAATGTACAGTAGTTAAATTACTACATCGACGCATGTGAATATTAATGGTTCGCTGCTTTTAACCACCGACTTATAAGCAGTAAGTTTTCAGCCGAGGTTCGTCCTGATCAGGTTAAATAAGTGTTCTTTCTAATTTTTGACAACATCTTTCATAGTTCTTTAGACGAATAAGAGGTTGATTTTGGTACTTTTTATTAATCTTAAGTCTGGTATAGAGCGGTGCTCACAAGTGTATCTCTATTCCAAAACTCTATCTGACCATTCACTTTAAAACATTCAGTTAGGACGTGTTTACTAGGGATGAAATTCGTACTGACAATTTCTGTATGGTTCTTAGTTTTTGATTACCTATTTTAAAGAAATTATTTATTTTCAGGAAACAATTCCATTAGGTTCTATATAATACTGCATTCTTTGGATACACAAGCTTTTCGTCGGACTAGTAATATCATCTGATGTTTGACATCTCCTTTCGTTCATTTATATCTGTGCCAATTAGTTTTATTACTACATTCTTCTTTTGTGTCCTAAAATAATAAAGCTTTAAAATATGTAATACGGTACCGTACTAACCGTTGCATACACTTAAGGTTATTGGATCCGGCAGCTATAGATATATTTCGAAATCAATTTTAATATTAGATAAACAACCAGCAGCAATAATGTAGCATACTGTATTTTTTAAACCGGGAGGTAACTAGTTTGTTTATGTAAAGTTCCGCAAATTTTTTATTTTTTTTCATATTTTAAGTTACATGATCCCTCAGAGGAAAATAGAAATAATCTTGGAAATTTCAGTTTTAAACTCAATTAAGTTAATTGTTTTTCACAGTTTACGGTCTCCATTTAAATGTTTGGTTCTTTTGACTTAAGTGTGTACCTGCGCCATCCGTTAATGTGACACTAAAGAAGTTTCATGTTGTTAACGAAACTATTAATCTTCCGTTGTAAGCAATAATACGAAGTTGTAACAAAAATTTATTTATGTTAGTTTTTTCTGTTTACCGCTTTAACTAACTCTTCACTGCAATTATTTGTAGGTCATGTGTTATTGTATAACGAATAACTTAATTATGATGAAAAAATGATATGATTGCCTGATCATATTAAACTGCGAGAAAAGTCTTAGATTCCACCTGTTTCTAAGCACTTAAATTTTTTTTCCAAGATTTTAGTACATATTTATGCATGAGTTTAACTTTGTATTTGAAACCTCGGCTCAACAGTTATATCAAATGTTTGTTTTATATAGTGGCCATATACACGAACCATTCCACAGAAAAGAACCATTTTCCTGTTTGCATGTGAGGAAAGTTCGTCATTATGTTTCGTAGCCAATTATTGATAAGAAACAAATATTGTTGACTGGAATACTGTTATTGATAACATATTTTATATGTAATTGTGTTTTAATTTAACGGGTTATCAGTAATTTACAGCTTTATCCAACAACAAGAGTACCGAGTTATAGTCACTTACATGACGTTATTAGTTCAGGATTTCATTTATTTCAGTATTCAACGGCAAAAATTCATATATGCTGCCTGATATTTCGATTCTGCAATTAAATGTTTACTACTGTGCTTTTCACATTTCTGTTATATATGAAGCCTAACGACTGGTACAATATTTCAGCAGGTTTAGCTTCCAGTACAATTTTTCACCATGGAACTTGGGCACATGGGAGGCTTTATGATATGGTGTTCTGGATTAAAGTTCATTCAAATCTTCTTACATTGAAATAGTAACGACTGACGGTAAGTGTATGTTGATAGCAAGCTATACACTCTTCGAAACACCAAACATATTGCTGTTTATAACCAAAACTTCTGCTGGCAATTGATATATGTAATAACAAAAATTTTTTTTGGCACATGATGCAATGAATTAATTTACGGAAGGTTGATGTAATTGACATCTTGAGTAGAAATCGTTTGGTAAAAAAATTACTTTTTTCTTTATGGTTTATAAAATTTTGCATCGTATTTACTGAGAATTCTGAACTGTTTGTGTTATTCGCCCACTAATCCTTAACACAAATATGTTCAAATGCTAATACTTGTTTTAGAATTTTCACAGTCGTTGTAGCCACAGAAAGATTATGAATCACATAACAAATCTGAGTTTTCTTTTAGTCTGATTTAATAGATATTAATCAACAATGTTTATATCAAAAGTCTTCCAGCATTACTGATTTTCTATCAGATGTGAATTCTGTAAAATTCTAAAGGCGAAAATACACCGAACAAAGTACTGAAACCTTTTTCTTTCTGTTCCAGCGATGAATTCAAATGTGAGTTAGGCCAATGATGGAATAATATGTCAAAATGACTAATAAATTTTAATAATTAATTTGTAGCAAATCTTTGAAATCATAACTGATTAGAAGATTTCAGTGGGAAATATTTTCAGTAAGTGAACCATTGTCAATGCATTAAGTTATTTTTCTCTGTACTGGCTTCTATCGAGAAATTTTTTGCTGGTTTAAAGTCAACTCTTAAGAGATTTAAACTTTCAGTTCTCTCTCGAGTGAATGATAGAATACTTGCAGCTCTGACAACAAACATTAATTGGAAGACTCGCTCCGGTTGAAAAATAAATATGGAGTACACACACGATAACGTCACTAGTGAAACGAAAAAAACGTTTTTGCAAACAAATATAAAAAGTGTTAATCAGAGACGTCTGAAATCGATCAAGCGCAGAAAACTGTGAAAGGCTGAAACGAAAATAAAAAATATATACGCGAGGATTATACAAACAATGGTTTCCCAGGAGAAAGTAAATTTGCATTCATACGGCTATTTACATACTCCGACACTGGAGAATTCTTCTGCATTTTGAAACTTGTATCTAAACTGATTTTCTTGAGTGTTGTACGGGATTAATATTGAATGAAGTCTTTGTGAAACACTATTCACCAACGGAAAGCTGAAGTTGTTTGTTCTGAATAAACTCACTTTTTCGCTCATATTACTACCACGTGATACTGGCATAAAGAAAGCATCCCATCACTATGACAAAAAACATGTTACAAACCTTATATATATGTGTGTGTGTGTGTGTGTGTGTGAGAGAGAGAGAGAGAGAGAGAGAGAGAGAGAGAGAAATTATTCAAGACATTGAAAAATTTTGTAAATAAAGTTTTGCATTGATTGAAAAATAAATTTTGTATTCTTATTCTTTTTACTACTATTTATCTGTCTTTTCGAGTGAGTGTTCTGTAAACGTGCTGATATTTTTGCTGTTTTGAATGCCACACAAGTGTTCATGTCTCCAGAAGTAGTTTCATTTCCTCTGTTATTTTGGTTTGACGGTGTCTTGCCAATCTTTGATAACACTGTAATTTACCAAGGCTTAGTTCGACCATAGATACAGAAATTAGATTACATATTTAGTAAGTGTACGTTATCTGTTTGTTTTATGCAATATAAATGGTAGTAATCATTTCTCAAACGTAAATATTATGTAAGAGATGTAAGGGAAGGAATACTGGTATTATTTTTCATGACACGCTTCAGCTCCAAACGGAGAACTATGAAATACATCTCCTTGCAAGGTTTATAATTTAAAGTTGATACGTTCATCAAATGAGTGTTTTCTGTCGTTATGTACAACATATCCACATCCTCGAAGTCAGATACTGAATCACAAATATTCTGCATGGAATTAAAATGTTCGACATTCTTCTACTCACGCGACATTATAAAGAATGTGTCAACTAAACCGGTGTCAGATCTAGTAGAATTTAAGATATCGATGAAATATCTTAATATTTTGATACAAGCCGCATGATATTCTATACAGCTTGGTATATCCCCTTACATTTTATATCCAGAAATAATTAGAAGCATCTTTCAAGATCTTGTTTTATAGAACTGATGGTTATGTTAGCAAAGCACAAATACGTATCCATAAAACCGAACCTTCTGGGTGATCAGTAACATTCTGGCCTCGCATTCGGGGGAAGCGTGTGCAAATCTCCTTCCGGCAATCCAGATTTCGGTTTTCTATGGTTTCCCCATATGAATACATGTGAGTGCAGGAATCCCAGAACCCAGTGAATTGAATTCCTTCTCACTACATTACCCAATTACTTTCCAGCCTTTAACTACTTTGATATCGACGGGAGATATATAAAAATAAAATATTCATAAAGTGACTATCCAATATGGGATAAAATTCGTTTTTCGGTCAGTAAAACGAATTTCGATCACCAATTAGCACAAAACACATAAGGACATAAACACCACAATCACGTATCGTGCTTACGTAAAAGTAATATTGACGTTACCATGAAAGGATTTGTATCCGCACCAAGCGTTGTGGGTGAGCGGTAACGTTCTGGTCTTGCATTCCATAGGACGCGGGTTAGAATCCCCGTCCGGGCATCCAGATTTGCGTTTTCCCAAATCATTCCAGGTGAATGCCGGGAAGTTTCCTTCAAAAGGCCATAGCCGAATTCCTTCCCGTTTCTTGCCCCCAGTCCTTTCCAGCCTCTAGTGAAGACAACATCGATGAGGCACAAAGCCATAACCTAAAAAAAAAGTATCCACAAACTAATAATTGATATTTGTCTATAATGTTCCTCTGATCCAGAAACTCCAAATCCAACATTCGTCTCCATCTTTTTGGTACTATCGACTATCATGAAAGTTATACTGCCGATATAGGACAATGTCAACAAAATAGACCGGGAAGGTGCTTTGAATACAGAGCAGTGTAATGTGATAGAATCCATTTTAAATTATAGTCGTATAATTAAAACTTCACAATGCAAATACGTAAGTACGTGTAAAGTACGTGAAGTATCTGACAAATGATATGTTTCGCGAAAAATGGCGAGTTTTTGTGTTACACTTGAGGTCCGGACAAACCATAACTTCAAGTGTACAGTTGTTAATGAAGTTGTTTAAGTTATAATTGTATATTAGTGTTGTGTTAAGAAAGAATGCTGTGCAGATATGCCACACTATAAGATTTTATTTACAATTAATTATGTAAAATAGTATGTGTGAAGAAAATAGCAATATTGTTCAAGAGATCAGCGTGTGCTGCACGTCATAAGGTAGTACTATACTTTATCTATATTAATTAGTAATTATCTATATTAATTATTAATTAAGGAATTAAATGTCTTGAAAGCACAAAACAATTTCTGTTAGATAATTTGATTTAAATTTAATAGTAATGGGGTGTTAAATTATTCATCATTTCCTTTGTTAACTTATTAAGTCCCTAACTCCCCTGCCTATGAAAGAAATTTAACCACACCCTTATAACTGAAATCGAGAGTCAGTTTATGGTCATGGTCATCTTTTCCTTTCCGTTATTCACTCACAATTCTTCCACTAATATCTCTCCATGCCTCATTACCAATGTACCCCTAGTACACTACCAGCACTGTCTTTACCCTCCTCCAGTCTTCGAATGAATTCCACTCCAGCTCCTTTGTCACATTTGTTACTGATTGTATTCTGCATTTTTTTCTGTTAAAGATAAATGCTCCATAAAAACGCAGGGCACGGTGACGAAGATTAGAAAATTCATAGTAAAAAAACAGTCGGCAGTTCCCTTTGCAACTGTGAATTCGTCCATTCCAAAGATACCCCGAAACAGACTTTGCAACAGCAATATGAAGTTCTGTTTACAATCTGATAGTGTGATTATTGATTGAATCAATAATCAATTTTTGCTATAAGTATCTTTTGAGACTATTTTCTTTATGACACAATTATGATTCGGTAAGACACCTCCACAATCTTTGACTATTAACCACTTTTGCATTTAAGAATCAAAACAAACGGCATTAATGAAATGAACTATGATACCAAAGAACTAATTGATACAATAAATGAGCTGGAATTGGAGTCACTGGAAGGCAGGAGGATGGCGAAGAGAGTCACTGGAGTGTACATGGCAAATATTGGTGATAAAGCATGGATAAACATTGGTGTAAGAATTAAGAATGGTGCATAAAAGGGAAAAGAATACCATGACAGCAAGCTGTCACTAGATTTCAGGCATAAGGGTGTGGAAAACTTTCTTTCCAAAGTAATGGAGTCAGGGAAGTGATGATTAATTTACCAAAAATCAACGAAAATTCGTAGTGGACTGAGTAAGGTAAGCGGGTACAAAAAAAAGGAAAAATTAATATGTAGGTCAATTCCTTCCGGAACGTGTGTTCCAATGCAATAAATTAAACTATTTATCAATACGTATCTATCAATTCCTATACAATAATGAATCAATTGATACCATTAGTGGGAGTTGTATTTTGAATTAGTGTTGAAAAACTTTTCATATTATCATATGGCGACTTAACATAGCTATTCATAGTTTCACTCGTATAATGAGGCAGTTAACTAGTAATAAAATTATACAACAAAATTTTGAAACCTCTCAGTTTCCGTTGGTTTCTTCTTAGTAGTAAGAAGACAATTGCTCAAGACATATTTTATGTATAATTCAGTTTGATGTCAGTATCGCCATACGTTCATCTGTACTGGTTCTGGGAGACGAGATTTAGTTGTCTGAGCTGCGGGAACAGGTTCTGCAAGACAGAGTAGCAAAACCACTACGATAACTTGCTCGTATGAAAACACAGTTGTTTCTGTACATTCACGCAAAGTTCGTGGTTTAGAAAACAGCACACGGTATGCATAGTCGGAAGGTGCAAAGCCAAAATGTTTGATACCGTAATGAATAATAACGTGAGGCAAGTTCAGATGTGATGTCTCTTGTCTGACAAGCAGTACTTTGCCCGCCCCTGGCTGGAGATATTTTTGCTCTGTTCGAAGATGTTGCTGTTACGGCAGGCCAAAAAGAAAGGTTACCTGTTTATGTTAGTGTAGCGGTTTAGTATTTTTTACTTTTAAATCAAAATCGGCAACCACAAATAAAGGTAGCTATTTTGTTTTAAATCTACATGACAATTATTAAGATACTTGGGAATCTGCAGTTGTTTTCACTCTACTCTCTGTTTATAGATGGTGCTCTTACAACAAGAATAGAGTTGGTTGTTTATTTCTGTGGTATATTATACGCTGAATGATCATCAATACTAATAAAAGGATAAGCTTAGCCATTGAGTCATCGAACCGTAACGCTGATTCATGCTCTCGGCATTCGATGGCGGGCTACAACGATCAAAGATATTACTACCAACTCAAGATTATGGACGCTATATAATAACAGTTCTATTTAGCTTAGCATCGGCGAACAAATTATTTGCCAAAACACCAACTGAAAAGTATGTGTGTGTGTTTTTATTTAATTATTTTCATTCGATGTGGATATTTCCGTTAAATTCTCTGCCAATAGGTAAGTGAGATAAAAACTGTTATTTAAGAACAGGTCTGTTTAGCTAAGCATCACTGAAGAAATTCATTGCAGAAACATTGTCTGAAAAGTATGTATTGTCTTTGAATTAACATATTAATTTATTTTTATTTAATTATTTTCATTCGATATGGACGTTTCCATTAAATTCTCTGCCAATAAGTAAGTGAGACAAAAACTTTAATTTTAGAGTAACAACAATGTTAGCGGCAGTTTTGATTAGATTAAAATTTAGCCTGGGTAAGAATGACAACAGACATTTGACGTTACAGCAGAAGGCATGAGTAATTTAAGTATTAAAAAACAGTGTTACTAAAGGCATTTCTAATGCAGGTGAAAGTAGTTCGACATTTATCGCTATCTATGCGGCCTGGAGCAGGTGTAAAAATAATATAATGTGGCATAACGAAAGTTGTTAAGATTTATTTTGCTTCCTTTTTACTGACGCAATATTGCTGACATTATTCCAGGCGCGTATGAGTAGTTCCAACTGAATCGCTTTGTACACTACAGTCTAAATATGTAAAACATTACAAAATCAGGGTTAAGAGTGTTATTTAGTGACAGCTGTATTTAGTTAAGTAATTGTTGAGAAATGACTGCCAGGACACTTCGTTCAACCTCAAAGTTTTGACGGGTTGTGAGGGTAATGTTACAATATATTTTACGTTTTATATCAACCATAAAGAAAGGTTTGAGGTTCGTTTAAAGCTACATGGTTTTTATTTATTTATTTGCTCTCTATTCTCTACCATAGTAACTAGAACTAGATCACAAAATAATCAAAGATTTTTTTTTCACAGTAGACAAGAAACAGGGAACTTTATTAAATAGAGAAAGTTTACACGAAACGTAGTTTATCTTGAAATATGTCAATACGTATACATCGAAATGTGATAAAATTATTATTTTTGTTGTTGAAAATAGTATGAAAAATTAAAATAATTAATAGTTATTCGTTTCCTGAAATAAAACTTTTCTTTAAAAAAATCCAGAACAACAAAAACTTCCATCATTTTCACGTTTTTCAAACTAATATGACAATAATGGACAATGCGGACGGTGAGATGTATGTATTATAGAAAATTTTATTTAGCGAATATATTATTCATATTATCCGTATTCATTAATAATTATTCAAATAAGCTCTGAAGAATATGCGTAAAAAAAAAAAAAAAAAAAAATCCTTAAAAGGCATGAGCGGACCTTAATAAACTGTGTATTGGTTGCGGTTCAGAAGATATGATCTAAACGATGTTGCGAAGCATAAGGCTGAATGGTTCACCATATATGTTCAAGACATGTCAGCTTCTCAGTTTTGTAATTATAACACAAACACATAAAAAGTTAAAGTTATTTTATCAGAATTTAACAAACGACATTTCCTTTGAAGCTTCTTTGAAAAAGACCTATAGGATTTTTTTCGATATAGATGCACTGCTATAAAAATGATGTGTGTATTATCTTCGATGATGATAATAAACCAAGGACCCATGGGGAAAATACTATCTGGTAACGATGAAAACTGAATATTGTAAGGAAGCATGGTTTCCTTCACACATAGATTTTTTTCTGTAATATTTTTCTTATAGGGTAATTTTGTTCATATATTTTATCCCTTCAATTTTGCAAAGATGTACTACAAATTAAATTGTACTAGAGAAAACGTACCTGGGTGTTAGGTTGGTACACTGTACGTGTGCGGTTTATAGAGAGAGGAGTATCGCTGGAAAGCAGTTGTAGGCGGGAAGTGTGGTGGATGTACTGAGTGGTGCATCGCCATGTTTGAAAGGTATTAAGTAGGGTAATTAATCAAGAACAGTAAGAGGGACTAATAAGTATGTGAATATTTGTTTGAACATTGTTAATTTATGAAGTATATGGCGGAAGAGATTTGTGACAGATGACATAAACTCAAAACTAATAGGAAGTATTTTACTGTGTTTGTTGGATTCTAATCTGAATGTACGACTACGTGAACTGCTGTGAATAAACATGAAATATGAGAGCAAATGGTGTAGCTGGAACTAGATAAGATAAATTAACCACTTTGTCTTACAGCATGCAGAACGAGCTAACTAGCAGGAGCAGCAAGATAATTTGCTTGGGTTCTGAGGTGAGTTGTACTACCCGAGGTATATCCAGAAAACTAAATAATTAGTTTCATATAATATCCCGCATCATAATCCACTGCTATGCCAATAAACTGTTACATCTTCCAATCCCCGCGCAAAGAATTGCATTTAATCCCAATTCGGCAGAGAAAAAAATAAGAACTAATACGTCTCTGAATTTAAATGTTTCCAAACACAATAATATGTTCCAACATATTTGATTGTTTCATTTGTTTTTAGATATGCTCCCTTGTTATTTGCTTCATGGTTCTAATTTCATTACTAGAAAGAATAAGTACAACTCGTTGTCAATTTTTTTCACACATGAAGTTTTTTTTTAAAAAAAAACGATCACATAGAGATGGACATTTTCGGAAAAAGTTACAGGGTAAGATGTAGAATCCAAAAGTTATGAACAGATGAAAATGAAAGGAGAGATACAGGAAGAATAAAAAACGACGTATCAACATATAAGAAGAAGGTAAAAGAAGATTACTACTGTACTACAGTTGACTATCCTCATATTAATAAAGAAACTAGTTTCACAGGCAGTGTAATGAACTACTCAATCATTAGGCTAAGTTTTGATGAACAATGCAGTGGAGTTGTGCGTCTGAATTTTCCTACAGGTTCTGCACACTATATAGAGGAGGAACAACAGAAGCGGGCATGAACCAAAGACCTCGAGAACCAGTCGTCTTGACTGCGGTTCTTAGACAGGTTCCCGCAATCACCGAGGTGAAGGTCAACGTGGTCCCAGATCTCCACCTCCTAAACCACCCATTTCACAAACAAAAAATACGTTTAACACACACAGAACGTAGTCACAAATTTCGCAGACAGATGGCAGCACTATACTTCCTCCATTGACCTGGTAGTAGCTAGAAAATGCTTGGAGTCAGGAAGGACCAAAGCTCCAAACTTGACCATGCCAAAGATGAGTAAAACTCGCCAATGGCCGCCGAACCCAAAGAAATTGGTTGTGAAGACAATGAAGATGTCCAACCATCGTCTGCGTTGAAGCATGAAGTTCATTATACTTCCAATAGTGACAGACGGCTCTAAAGTAACATACGAACTTTTATTTTGACCCAGAGCGTGGTGGGTGAGTGGTTACGCTCTTGCCTCGCGTTTGGCAGGACGCGAGTTCGAATCCCCTTCCTGGGGTACAGATTTGGTTTTTCATAGTTTCCCCAAATCACTCCAGGTGAATGCTGGGAAGCTTCCTTCAAAAGGCCCTGGCCGAATTTCTTACCGTTCTTTGACCTGCTTCTAATGACCACGACGTTAATGAGGCAGTAAGCAAATAAATAAAATTATTTTCACGTTATGATGATTCGTGAAGTGAGATAGAAATAAAATTCACAAAATTTAAGAAACTATATCTCACTGTTTTTACTATTAATTAGAACTTCAATTTATGTGGTTAGAGCATCAGTGGATACAGAAAACTTCGTCAGTACCATTGGTATACCACGTCTACATTGTTCGTAAGTAATTTCTTATCAAACACAAGATTATTTGAGCATTTTTTACTATAGCACCACTAGTTTCTTAATTGGAAACAGGATTAGGTCAAAAACTAATTGTAATATCTTCGATTACTTGAATCAGAAAATGTTCTATCTGTTGTCGAGTCGTTAAGCCTCCAGAATTGTATAGCTAATAAAATTATAGCACTTTCTGTTTCCAGACATAAAAACGTAATAAACGTCTGAACGTGCATTTTCCCAAATATAAGACCCTGACAAATCGGTTTCTTGACACAAAAATAACCTAATTGATCGTCTTAATAGAAATGCTTCGAGTTATTTTCTAGAAGCCCATTGGAAATATGCATACAAGCATTTTTCGTTTAATACAGTACAATGAAACTCACAATTGAAAAATTTAGGCTGAACCGAAATACCACAAAAAATCTGATTTAACCCATTTTCTGATTTATGGTCATTTTTGGATGAAAGTAGGTGTTATTATTTTTAATTTAATTGCGGTGGAGCACACGCTCCGGCAGCAATTCCTCTACTCATCTAATTCTCCCTTTTTTTAAATTAACTTTTACAATTGAAGTGTTAATTCCCTCCCTCATATACCTTTTCGATGAAATTTTAATTTTGAATTCCTTCAGCATTTTAGGTAAATTATTCATCTCTTCACTTGGTAATTTTTTCCAATCGCTGATACCCTTACCAACAAAAGAAAGAACATGAAATCGAGAGCCAGCTTGTGGTCATGATCATCTTTCCCCTTCTATGCATTGTTCCTAATTCTTCGACCAATATCCCTCCAAGCCACATCACCAACATAAGTCCCGTACATTTCCGGCACTCTTTTCAACAGGCATTCTATCTAGCAACTCAGTATCCATTCAACCAACCATTAACTCAGTCTATCTTCAATTAGGTGCAGAATCATCGTCCATAGACGCAGAAGGACACTCGCATTCTTCAATGATCTTTGATTAGGATTCTATAAACTGTTAGCTGCCTATTCTTAACTAGCTACTTAATAGGCGCTAGTCTTCCTTATCCTGGGCTATCGAACCTGCTAACCAGCTGACTTAACTTCTTCTGTAGTTGCCCACTAGACAGAACAGCTTCGTATCAAGATACAAGATATTTGTTCAGCAACAAGGACGCAACGGAGCTAGTAAACTCTAGAGCTGGGGTGGCCAACTCAAATGATCTTGCGGGCCACTTTGGAAGTGCTTCATAACTCCGCCGGCCGCATATAAGATTATATATCCCCACTAGAGACATTCTTTTTTTGGAGTGAAAAATTGAAACAAGAGTTATTATTGTATTTACTATTATTCTTACAGGTAAACATAGATAATACAATAATAATGATACCAAACGCACATTGTAAAGAAATATATAACACTAAAAATGAAATATAAAAAATACTTTGTAAAAGTGTGATGAATCTCGCGGGCCGGAAAAATGTTCAAGACTGGCCGCGGGTTGACCACCCCTGCTTTAGAGCCTCTCCACTCGGCTACCCTTTCAGTGCTGTCAGTTAGGTAGTAGTACTCTTACAATATTTTGGTACACATGAAGGAGACTCAACTTTATTGGCAGCTGAGAAACCCCGCTACTGGAGATTTCTCGACGTAGCTTTCATTTAAAAATACTGGCTACTGATTGTATGGCGTAAAACTAGTGATAAATGTTTAAACATTTGGGGCAATCCGCGTCAGTCATTGGTCCACGTTCGGCGCACTTTTTGCCACCAGTCCGCCTGACAGACCAGTCTTGGCCTCGAGTTTCGATGATTTAATAACATCAGAGAACATGACGCTAAAAGCGTCCACACTCGGTTATGGAGAGATTCTGTGTTTTATTGCGCTGGCTTTAACACCGTGTCAGCAAACCATTCTTTCTTAAGGTTTGTCACAATCGCAATCTCGTGTTCGAAATTTATACACAACACTCCATCAGAATCATCGAACTAGTCGCATTTGATTATCCTCAAATAATACAACTATAATACAACCGCAACATTCGCTCGCGGTCAAAAATTAAAAATATAGCTGAGTATTGAAAATTAATATCAAGGAATAGAATGATCATGTTTAAAGCAGAATAGCATTAGCGAAAAGAGCCTTCATGAAAAATATAAATCTTTTAGTTTAAAATATTGATCTAGGATTCTGAAATAACTTTTTAAAACCTTTATGTGTGGAGCACAGCACTTTATGGCAGCGAAGCATGAACTTTAGGAATACCAGAAAGAAGGAAAATTGAAGCATTTGATATGTGGTGCTATAGAAGGATGTTTAAAATTAAGAAGACGGATAAATTACGAAACGAACGAATACTGGAAATGATGGCCGAGGAAAGAAGATTGTGGAAGAGTCTCACAGAAAGACGAGACATGATGGTAGATCATGTTTTGAGACATGCAGGATTGCAGGAATACTTGTTAGTGGAGGGAACATTGGAAGGTAAGAACTGCAGAGGAAACATAGATTAGAACATACGAAGCAGATAATTCATGACGTGGGTTGTAAGGGGTATGTTGAGATGAAAACATTTACGCATGATATGAAGGGATTGAGGACTGATGACAGAAGAAAAAAAAAACAATAGCCATTACGTTGCTAAAATGTTACTGTATATGGTATCTCGAGCATATTGTCTTTGAATCTTCAGACAGGAAACGTTCATGAGATTACTGAATTGTGAAAGTAATGTGCCTCATCAATACGTTAGCCTGTATTAACCAAGCATTAAGAAAAAGACTCGCCTTCTACTAAGAAAGGAATTCATTTTCTGTTATACAAGGTACAAAATTCGCTGCTGCAAATTATCTTTTGTATTGTTTGAAGCAGTTGCGGCTCCCGGAAGGCACTTAAGCACCTCCCACACTTCCATACAAAATTACCGATACTAATCAATACAAAGAGCTTTTGCCCCTAATTCTCCAATTGTAAGAGAGATATCTAATTCAGCATTAAACTTAATGCCAGTAATCACCTCATTATTTGAAAATAACAATAAAAGGACAAAAAAAGAGATATCGTTCTGAGGAACTTTTCCCGCTATAGTGCCGCCGACAGGGCATTTTGCCGCTTTGCACATGCGAAAAATCTGACTTTGAAGTCTTCATTCATTCGCCCCACAGACAAGCTTACACTCAGCATACACCCTTCGCATTCATCCACACAAATCCATAAACGCGTAAATACACGTCCATTACTGGAGAAGCAACGGGAAACCACCCAAATTTAAACGTACCTACCAACCTAACGGCTATGGAGAAAAATAGGAACTACTTTACAAAGAGAGGTCCTCGGTGAGGAATCGAATTTTTTTTTTTTCTGGTTTTACGCCTCGTCGACATCGAAGTCATTAGAGGCGGGAACGGACTGGGGGCAAGGAAAGGGCAGGAATCCAGCAGCGGCCTTTTGATGGAACCATCCCGACGTTCACGTGGAGTGATTTGGGGAAACCATGGAAAACCCAAATCTGGATGCCCGGACTGGGATTGGAACACACGTTCTTCCGAGTGCAAGGCATGAGCCTTACCGCTCACCCACCACTCGCGGTATAGTAATGATCAGTGTGGAATTACAACATGACATTTCAGGTATCTCATCCTAATAACGTTCGCTCTGGTAGGCCTTCATTTATGACAAATTGAGTTGAAAACTGTAAAATTTTAAACAGCCGAGCTATACATGTGTAAATGCCATGTATATATTAAAGAGGCGAAATAGCAGCGTTTTTTAATGTCTGTTTCAATATGCGAAAATTCATGGGTTCTTTCGCCGCTTAGAGGAAATATCTTTATTTCCTTCATGCATTTATTTCGGTACTGTTTGCTGTTTACAGCATTTTTACAAAAATTCTACAAAATTATAGCTTTTTCTTCGAAGAATTAGCAAGGTTTTTTTATATATACTAGAGATCGCCCAGTGGTCGAAATTCGACCATAATTCATTAAGTTAATTAGTATTTTTTTTTTTTGTAACAGAGTAATAATTATTGCAAATAGTTTCTTGAATTTGTTCTATTGCGTTTGAAAAATTGTCCTATCGGTATCAAGTTTAGTACATACATTCCAACGTAAGCTTCGAATGCGTGAAAATGAGTAAAAAATCACTTCAAATGTGAGTAGATGCACACATGTTATTAAGCAAGAAATACACGTTATTACATGTCGATATTATTTCTGTGTGTTTCTTACTCTTAATTTTTGGTCCAGGCTGCATTTCAACCTAACCACAACTGCTATTAGTTACGGTAGACGCCATATATCTTAGCACTGAAAAACAATATGTCAGCCCGCACAGAGAAATCGTAACTGTTACATGATTTTCTATTTGCATGTGGAAAGCAGTTTTTATTCAATACTGTAGACTTAAAAACATGTGGAATAAATGTCAACAGCTATGAACGTGTAGTTCTTGCGTAATAACATGTGTGCATCTACCCACATTTTTCCTTATTTCAACATATTCGAAGCTTACGATATACACTTTAAATCAAATATTATCGCCTAAGGAATGTGTGTACCAAATTTCAGACCGACGGGACAATATTTGTAGGTTCCGACGTAATACTAAACTCAGAATATAAAGACTTTGCTGCCATTCATGTAATCACTTTTTTTTTAACTACCAGATTTCGTTCAAATGGTGGCTCACCATCATATTACAGCTACATCAATTTGAACTGCATCATTGTAACATCGTATATCTAAATCACGATTTAATGAATTCCGAATATACTCCGTTTCGAAATGTTGCTTCTTGCTTGTATGTAAATTCAGAGATTAAGCTCGACTCTTTGGTTTCACCAAAGTATCTCAATGCTGGAAATGCACGTCACATAGTTGGCTCCGATCCGATTTCACTCACACACACGTTCCCGAATTTATTTTTCATTTAATAATGTAGCTGTAACATGTTTTAACTATGCTTATAATTTTTTATTTTTTTTTACTGTTGACCAAAGATCACAGACATCGCTAAGTGTGGTTGCCTCATAAAACAATTGAATGTATACAACGAATGATTTATTTTATTTAATTTAACGTATTTTTAACACATATTATATGTAAATTTTGGCTTTATGCACTTCTGCCCCATATAAACTTAACTATGCCAAATCTCACATTTCTCCGTGCGCGCAATATTCTGAAAAATGTTTCCAACGTTTTCGCTTAGCGTATTAATATATAGATATATAATAGGTGTATAAAAACTTTTGCTTCTACACCGACAACATTTAAGGAAAGGTACCCTTTCACAAGATACAAGTTTTTCTTATTATTTATGTAGAGAAGTATATTTCATTACATTTATAAATTTCAGATTTTTCTCTGTTAAATTGAAACCATACTACATTCTGCGGGCGCCAGTACTTGTTGATACGATAAATTCGTCTGTTGTCGTTCTGGATATTAACAGCGAAAAAAACTTAAATTCATAAATGAATTATTCCTCACCGCTTCAATAATAATAAAAAAAATGTGGTTTGTAATATATGATATCTGTCCTCAAGCATTCCCGTTGTGAAAGCAAATGTTTTTAAGCGCCTATAATGAAAAAATCCCTTGTTAATCCTTTGAAGAAAAAATGGTTATTTCGGTGAATTTTTGTAAAAATAAATTTATAATGATATACATAGTAAAGGTAGCAAAAAGAAGTAAAGCAAGTAGAAAATTAATATACCTTCGCTAGGTGGGATCGAACCCGCGAAATTTTGTATAGTGGCTTATCCATTAAACCACGCGCAGTGAAATGCTTGGCTTGTCTGTAGGTATATTTCAGCTATTTAAAATTTCACAGATTTTTAACTGGCAATTTTTCGTAACGAAGGTCCACCAGTGTAAACGGTATAAGGGTTAGGTACCTGAAGTGTTATATCTACTGTAATTCCACATTGATCGTTCACTGATTCCAATTTCCACACCATAGTCCTCTCCTTGTTAGATCACAGCTGTCTATAGGAAATTCAGATGCAAGTAGCTAGTAGAGTGAAAACTCTAGGAGCCCGCGGAATGGTAACAAAGAAAAATACCACTTTTTGTTAGTCTAGTTTTCACTTTGTCGTGAGGTGTCTAAAAACGCCAGTAGTTGAGTGTTGTCATGTCTTGGTTCGGCGTGGTGGATCCACCGTCTGTCGTTGACGCCGAGGGGCCTTGCGTTGCCTTCGTGCCGAGGCATCAATCTTGACAGAGGAGAAGTCCTCCTCGGGCCAGAGGCTCGGCCCAATTAATTTGCGGCGGCTGCTCAGGTAAATCACATGCAGCGACCCAGTAATATCCTGTCAGCCCGCATGGCTTGCGGGAATCGGTACACCACGTACACGGAACGAAGATCTCGCTGAATTCTGTCAAGTAAGAAACATTCTATTTTATACTTTTCGCCGCTGTCGTGTCATACAGATGTAATTACTTTTCGTTTCTTTTCGATATACCGTTTCCTTTCGATGCCAACGTTTCGGTCACCACATTCAATCTTCTTCAGGACTTCTTCCGCAAAACGAATATACCGCATTGTAAAATCAGCGAAGTATCACAGTGCGCTGTTAAAAGTCAGTGTGCTATTTAATTTAGTCTCCGGTGGCAATGTCCCTACATCCCCACCTTCTCCTGAAATGATTTTTCATCACCCACTTGCTGTTTCTCTGTACGATTTCCAACTTTAAACTCCTTCATTGTTTTTGCTAAAATATTCATTATTTCCCTTGGTAATTTATTCCAGTCCCTGAATCCCTTTCGTGCAAAAGAAAATCTCCCACTCCTTCCGCCTGAAATCAAGCAACATTTTATGGTCATGAACATGTATAATTCCCAATCCTTCTACCGATAACCAACCATGCGTCACAGCGATATAAGACTAGTACAATTCAAACACTCTCTTCCCCTACGTCCTTGGATTCCTTGCGAATTTGGTAAAATTCTATATTGTTGATGTAACCCGGAGTATCGTCATTAGATTAAAAGAACATTATCGTTACACGAGAACCAAGTTGATCATTACGTCAGCAGTGGCAGAGCACTGTTTAAAAGAAGGAGATCGTTAGTTTCATTGGTATAAAACCAAAATTCTAGCACAAGAGTGTACAATTTGAGGATCTATTAAAAATGTTGATACACCAAAAATAACAAAGTCTAAAATTTCGCGAATCATATACGGTGAATAGCGAGGTTGGTGGTTTGTAACAGGATGTAAGGGGGCGTCCATAGTCCATCAAAAATTACGTGAGGCGAAATAGGGAAGGGGGGTCTACGGAAATCAGAGTGAGGTTTTTGAAAAATTGTTGGACTGTAGAGCTAAGAAAAAATAAAAAAAAACAAAAAAAAACAAAAAAAACAACAACAACAACAACAACAACAACAACAACAACAACAGCAACAGCAACAACAACAGCAACAGCAACAGCAACATCAACAGCAACAGCAACAACAACAACAACAAAGGTCTACAAATGATGCGAAAGTCGATTTTTGGAAGGGTGAGACCTAAAATAAAAGGTCTCAAAAAGTTTCGAGGGCGATTTCTATGTGGGGAGGGGTCTCACGGACCAGATCTCACCAGAGGGGGGGGGGGGTTCACGAACCAGATCTCACCAGAGGGGGGGGGGTCTGGCGAGATCTCACGAAGTCTCACAAAGAGGGGGGGGGGTTCCGGAAATCCGGAAAAACACCTTACGTAATTTATGGATGCCCCCTAAGGAGAACTGACTCATTAGTATCAACTGTTTATTTTTCACCTGAAAGAGATACGTAGGAAACACTTACAACGTCCTTTGAAACAATTAGAAATGTATCCCTAACAGAAACAAAAATATCGGAAAAGTCCCTTACTCTAGAAAACACACACAGTTGATCAATAAATATCTCTGTGATATGTGGTGTTGCTATCTAGCGATATGCGATCACTCCTTATCGATGCCAACGAAGTCAAGTAGCTTGATTCTAAACTATCGGATACTCGTGAACTTGATTGTTTCTAATATTACCATTTACGGGTTAAATTAGAAAATTACTTTCTTAATTAACGATGTTACCAAAGCGGTGAACTTAATCTTTAAACCGAGCGTGGTGCATGGATGGTTAACGTTCTGGCATCGCATTCGGGAGGACGCGGGTTCGAATCCCCATCCGGGCATCCAGATTTTGGTTTTCCATGGTTTCCCCAAATCACTCCAGGCGAATGCCGGGATGCTTCCTTCAAAAATGCCATGGCCGAATTCCTTCCAGTTCCTTGTCCCCAGTCCCATCCCGCCTCTAATGACCTTAGCTGTCGACGAGGCGTAAAGCAATAAGTTAAAAAAAAAATCTTAAAATGATACCTCATCTACGGAATTTGGTTCAGAATGAATGCCACAAAAAATCTCTCTTAGAAATAATGGATATGACTGGAGCTATGGACTGACAGGGGACACCTTTGACACCGAACGCTAGGAACTGCACGAAAACATGCTTAGAATAACAAGCGATCATAAGCAAAAGTGGTGTGTGTTATTTCCATGCAGAACATTGCATTCTACTTCAAGTAACATACTGATTTTTGTAACACTACAATGTGAAAAACCACAAGTGAATATACATGATCGTTATTTCATCATGAAACTTCACTCTGTAATATACAATCAATTTGCTGCACCTGCGTATAAGCCTATGTTGCAATATTCTTGTCAAAAGCCAGGTTATGACACTGAAATACCAACATCATCATTTGGAAATGTAATTAGTGTGGCTATTGATATTGGACTGCGTGTATGCGAAAGTGATTTGGAATGGTATAGTGTGGCTTTAGTGAGATGTGAACAATGTTCTCTTCCACTTTGTTTTAACCGCATCATCGAAATCCCGCATCTGCAGTATGAGGACTAATATAAGCACTATCAGGTGTGTGGTATTACTGTATATGCGTGTTATGCGCTATATTAGGTACGTTAAGCAGAAAGTTTTTGGCACTGTTGATTGAAAAGGTATTGATACACTGACATCATTGAATTACGTATAATTTCTTTGATATGGTATTGATATCTTATTACTTTGTTTATCTGTATTAAAATGTTACTTGATGGTGAATGCAACTTTTTTTCATGGAAATGACACACAAAACACTTTTATTTAAATCACTTCTTGTTCTCATCATGTTTTCGTGCAGTTCAGAGCGTTCGAGGTCAAAGGTGTTCTTTGTGAGTGAGATGCGGAAATGTGTTGACGTGGATAAACGGGTTACCTAAACGAAACAATAGACAATAATATCATTCATAACATCTCTGGAATAGCATACACTGCCTATTGAAAAAAACAAACAGTGCTAATTTGTCTACAAACTATGAAGGGAACATGATCAGCCTTTTGAAACGTTTTTAGCAGGCAGAAGAAACCCTGAACAAGATCTCAGGAGAGAATTGAAACATTGACAATAAAAAGAAAAGGCATAGTAAAAAACCAGAAGAGTAACTCAACTCAAAGAACTATTCTTATTGGCTACGTAGTTATTCAAAATGAATGATCGCAAATGTCATCCACCCTTGACGAATCATGTGATTCTTTCTACATTATACCTGATCCAAAACTTTTCAGTACAGTCAAAATGACCTTCGGTTTTTGCTTTTATATGACGATCAGATTAACTAAAAACGATTTATTTTAGCTGAAAAACTGTAATAAAATTTAATAATTGCTAACCTAATTGTCCACAGCGAAAACGAATTTTTATAAGGCGTCAAACGAGATGATTAAGGAAATTGGAATTTAACTTAGAACATGTAGTATCCTGGTAATCTCAGATGATTTCAACAGTCTTAATTTGTAATGCCATATGTAGCTGTCGATAAACACAGCAAAAATGAAAATGTTTATAAACATATAAAAGCCAAGACTTCCTTGCCCTAAAATTTTGTTTTGGTTTTGTTTATTCCTTGACTGATAGATTAGTCCGTCAAATTTTATTTTTTCGTGCTGTTGGTAGAACGAGATGAATAATCGCGTATTCGTGGAATGATGTGGACGAAGTGGTTTGTAACGCCACACGTTCATTTTAAATTTCTTTGTAAACAGATACTCAGCTCAGAAGAGACAAGAAGCTAAATAAAAACTTCATCGCAATATAACGGCGTCCCTAAGAGCGTGACATTACCGCATCAGCGAATGTTTACGAAACTACTTCGGCCTAAAAGGAAAAATAAGAGGTCAGACGGTTATTTATTGGGAGTACACGAGCACTTACTTGTTTTTGCGTGTATTGCTGCGCCTCATTTTTGAAGCATTTGTTACTTCCTACTTATTATTCCGAGACGAGAAGGTATTATAATCAAGCAAAAATTCAGTTTTAAGTTTTCATCAATCATTCGGCTATGGGGTTCCAGGAATCGCATCTGTGTTACTGAGAAAAAATTTCATTAACTCGAATGAAATTAACGAATTTTTTTAGTCGTTTTTAACTTCGTTGGAATGAAGTTTCATAATCATACGATTTCACGAGGCGAATCTATTGTTCCAAAACCGTTGATACATTTCATTCAGCAACACATCATTTACCTCACAACGCTGCTAAAATCTGGCAATTATCACACCTGGATTACTGAATACCTGTCATATGTAAAGAACGCTTAAGCGTTTCGTAACAGTTGGACAAATCTGGAGGTATGGAGAGCGATAACGTATAATGATTACTTTTCTCGAGCAAAGCAAGAAAGATGATAAATAGGTTTTTTATTTTAAAAAAAGCGTATTTAATACTTTCGTAAATTTTAACCATGATTAAATGATTCGACTGTAGACATGTCGATGTCTTAACGTACTTTAGGATTTAAAGCTTTTTTTTTTTTTTTTTTTTTTTTTTTTTACCAATGTGAATCACGTTAAGGTAGTAGGGATCTGAGGCACGGATCATACTGTGAAACGTGTAATTTTGTGTTCTGTATGACTGGTGTGTTTTTGTTTGTAAAATATGCAGTTTATAAAAGTTGTTGACAAGGAACGAGAAGGAATTCAGCCATGGACTTTTTGATGGAAGCATTCCGGCATTCGCCTGGAGTAATTTGGGGAAACCGTGGAAAACCCAAATCTGGATGCCCGGACGGAGATTCCAACCCGCGTCCTCCCGAATGCGAGGCCAGAACGTTAACCGTTCACCCACCACGCTTGGTGATTATAAGCGGAGATTTCAGACCGTTCCTGTATTTTTCTAGATGTATGCGGGAAACCGCCTAAAGCCTTGTATCCACTTGAGCACGCTCAGGCGAATGAGCCGCTCATTGATTTGAGCACGCTCGCTTGAGCGTGCTCAAGGTAAAAGGAAATTTTGGTCGAACGAGCATTGTGCCGGTGCTCAGTAAACGCTCGTCTATTGACATGTCGTCACGTGTGCGTGTGACAGCTGCAGCATTTATTATTATCCATGCGATATCAAAGAAGAAAAGGAAAGTACCAAGGTGGTGGATTAGGGAAAGTTATCGTCAGCGAAGAAATCATCTTAATAGTTTAATTCGCGAGTTGAAATTTGAAGGAGACAATGAGACATTTCAAAACTTTACGAGAATGTCAAGAATTGATTTTGAACATTTGCTGTCATTAGTTGGACCTCATATTAAAATGCAGGATACGCATATGCGTGATGCGATCCCACCAGCAGATAAATTAATAATAACTTTAAGATTCCTAGCTTCAGGAGATTCCTACACAAGTCTGCAATATATGTTTAAAGTATCTAAACAAAGCATCAGCCGTTTTGTACCGAAAGTCTGTGATGCCATTGTTCAGTCACTCCAAGATTATATAAAGGTTGGTACCAATTTTTTATTTTAGTTACAAACATATATTTAAAGGTTAATTATCTCTTGTTTCATTTGGTTCACATTTATCCATTAAAAATTTCATTCGATCAAAAGCAAACCATTTTGATACATAAACTTCATCTTGTGCTGAAACAAAATAATGAAGTATAGTTTATATGTATTTTCCAATGTATAATCAATTTATACGCAATTAGCTGCGAGAAACACTATTAAAAAAGACTTACCGCTTCCCGTTATAGAAGTTCTCTTCTGTTTCGATCGTTCCCGCCTGAACGACCCTAGCAGGCTTGTAATTTTTTTCTTCACTTCATCAACACTAAATTTTAATACCTCGCTAATTTCGCGCCAGGCATCATCTTTTTTAGTTCTATTGTAATATTGTTCATATGAGCTATCCCACAATACCCGTTTCGATTCGTAAGCATCAATAAGAGTTAGACAAAGTTCATTATCCCACGTGATCGCGCTCATTGTCAAAAACCAGCGTCCACACTGAGCGCCGAACACACACTGGCTCGCCTTTGAGCATTCCAAAATACCGACAACCGATCGGCTCGCCCCGAGCGCGCTCGCTGTCGTTCGTTGCGAGCGCGCTCAGGCGTCCACACTTGAGCCGCTCGCTTCACTGAGCGGCTCATTCGCCTGAGCGTGCTCAAGTGGATACAAGGCTTAAGAGGCGCAATCAGGACGGCCTGTACGCGGGGTTAAAGGACTCGAAACTGGTGAGCCTTAAAGCACGCAGCCACAATGGTGGGGCAGTTTTTTTTTTTTTTAATGGCTACGTCATTGTAGCATGCAATGGTCGTGTGGCATGGATGTGAAGAACCATTCTGGCATTCGCCTCGAGTGATTTCGACAAGCCATGAAAAACCGAAATTTGGAGGGATGTTTGTACCCACTTCCTTCCGAATGCCAGGCTGGAACATTACCGCTCAACCACCACGCTAGGTAAAATGCATCATGCACTAACAAGAGATACCGGTATATTAGTGAATAATATCTGCCTGGGAACTGGACCAAGAGAGTTAAAAAAATGGCTTTCGGCCTTTTCAGCCTTACGGCCACCTACTGCTGTGTTATTTTGTTTCTCCTAGTGTATATGTACTGTATCATTACAATTATCGTTTACTTCTCAGTGCGGACAACACAGGACGGACATAACAGTTTGTTAAAACCACCCATGCCCTCGGTCGGAACTGAACCGGTGACACTTGCAACGTGAGGGCAGCTCGCTAGTTCCTACTCTAGAAGGGCCGGCTGGACAAAAGTTGCATGTACAATAACACTACACAAAGAAACAAACAAACGACAATTCTACAACTTCCTCTTTTTTTAAAATTATTCATTGACGTCGATGCCATTAAATAAGGGAAAGGAGTGGGAATAAGGAATGGGAAGCAATTTACCCATGATGTTTTGAAAAAATCATCGCGAAATTTCAATAAACCATGGGAAACCGAAATCTGATTGACTGGACGGGGATTCGAACCCGCGTTCTCTCGACTTACCGCTCACCCACCACACTCGGTCAACTGGGTAATCATAGGCCGCATAATCATGGTCATCTAATAAATTCTTGACCTCTGCTATGTTTGAAAATTTTGTAAAAAATTGTGAATACAAAATTCTCGCCGAGTTTCAAGTTTCGTATATTGCTCGTTATGTCGATACCCACAGTCAAGGCCGAGAACCTTTCGGACCACCCTTCTACGTCACCATTGACGCTGAAGGAATCATGTTTGGCTTTTTTTCTACTCAACATAAAATTTTGCACTTGGAACACTGGCACCCAGTAACGTATCACAGATATTCCTTTCCTGCAAGGAAAATATTTGGAAAAGTCCCGTGTTCTCAAGTTTTTATTCGCCTAGAAAAACCCTAAACATTCCGATTAAATTCGATGCAGCCAACGGGGAACTCATTATTAAACCACCATTTTTCCTACCGCAGCCTATGTACGGTTACTTGAGCTTAGTTTAGGGATTTGTTAGGGGAGTTTTAAGCCATTTTTGGCGTATTTAGCGCATGGAGCAATGTTTAGAGATTTCAGTAGGGGCTGTTATAGAAATGTAAGAATTTAGTGGAGGAATCGCCATCTGCAAACACTTCAATCGGGTTGCACCAGCTGAAAACGTATAATTAAGAGTCAGCGATAATATGGCGTTGGCTAGTTAGAGCCGAGAGGGAACGCATGGTCACTCCAGATATTTGAGACGGAGTGACCCAAGTCTTTACTGGCAGAGAAACGGCCACTTGAATTTATTCATCGTTTTATGGAAATATGTATAAAGTGTCGGCCGAGTATTGTTTGGTGTCGAAACTTCGTATCATGTTTCAGAATTTTTGAGGGTTCAGACCATTGTCTGAAACTCAGTGTTTATTTTTATTTTTCCTTAAAGTGCAGCGACTTTTAATCTTTAGTCTATAAAGTAACGCTGTCGCCACATTCTAATGTGCATTTTTTACTATATAAATCATAATGTTAGAGTAATTACATAAATCTTGGGCGACCACCTAGATAGTTATTTTTTAATAATTTCCTTAAGTACGCAAGATTCCAAGTGAGGACTGTAATGCAATGATGAATATTCAGTGTATCTTGTTGCAACGAATATTAAAGAATTATTGAGCTGTGTAGACTTGAAGGTAATCGTGGCCTTCCCAAGCCATGGCAACAGGAAGTCAGGGATAAAGGGTTTTGCCCACCTTGGGGTGGGGAGTCCACAACAGGCCGCTGATCTGATGTAAAAACCCGCCACCCGAATACGTTCTCAACCCGGCGAACTTAACCGAAAATGTCCGACCTCTGTGATATACACGTGGAGCAAATAAGATATCAGGGATATCACGTGACATTAGGTGCCAATCACAAGATCCAATCCAAATGAGCACATAACTTAAAATCCTGGGAATTTTCTGTTAAATGTGATCTTCGATACTGCAAGGGGCGGAGCCAGAGGTTTCTTCGCAGATCGAAGAGCGACGAGCTTCATTCTATTCTAGTCTGTGGTTGACTCCGAAAGTTGGCTTTTCTTGCTAACTGCTGCAGTCCGACTCCTGGTGTCGGAAAACTGACGCTGCCGGTAAGGCTGGCTGGAGCAGTTTTTTGCACGGCGACACAGCCAGTAATGCGATGATGCACATTACCAGATCGGAAGCGCCTGTAGCCGCCTAGTGAGACAGTCTCACATACCGTGGGTCATCTCCGAACACCGCAGACATCAGACGCAGAACTACAATGGTAACTTATTACGACCAAGCCATCTGATTGTGCATTCCGTGAAAGAGAACCCTTAAGCGTCTTTGAGAGGATAGATCCATGTTCTAACTTTGTAACAGAAAAATCCACTGAGCTAGCGGCGTAATTTACCAGAACTAGTTATTTTCGAATGGCATATTGTTCATTCGTGGCGCCCATGATTTTTTTTAAATGTAAAGTCACAGTATTATGATACCTATGTCTGAGTTCGTCATAACTTGTATCGTACTTTGTTTTCAAGTATCATTCTTTCTAGCATATTGATTCGTAGATGAATTTAAATGTAAATTACAATTGTTTGCTTGCTCAAGACGGCTAATTGTTGAGCGTTGCTTTGTGATTTTGCCTACTTGTATTAATATTAACTGTAAATTCGCTCAAACTTGTAATCGCCAATGATACTAAATAAATGTCATTTTGTGACAGTTACCTATATTCCAACTAACATCGAGATTCTTGCAAAATCCATATTTTCACTTCTTCATAAAATTAAAATTAAAAATTCCCTCTATTAATCATAAAGGTATGAAAGATAAATATAAAGTATTTATCCACCAAGGCCCATACCACAAGTCAAGCAATAACTTCAGCAGTATTCAGATTTGATTCAGAAGAGTTCTGTTTCAGTTTCAAATCTTCCGTTTCACAAGCTGAAAGATAGATTCGCGTGGGGAAGGTAAGCGAAAATTGAATGACTGCGTGTTATTTAATATAAAAGTTTAGAATTGTTTCTTATCGTTAAAGGAAGTGACATTGGTTATTCAGAGATGTGAAGATAGGTGCGTTAAACTTTGTGTAAAATACAGATGCAGGAAGCGAGATTTAATTGTTGAAGACGAGTGTGAGTCTTGCGCATCTCATATGAAATTATTCAGGGAGACTTATTTAGGATTTTAATTTGTGTGAATATATATACAAAAAATACTTAACAGACAGGTAATATATGTTTATGTACTTCCGTTTGGGACAACTAGGATCACTTCAAGCATTCGTTTGGCTTGAATTTGCTTTTGGATGTTTTACACACATCGGTGTTACAATTTATGTTGTTAGCCCTGGAGGGGATCAAGTGTTTAACGTGGAATCCGAACCACGGAAGCGTTCTGGCGTATTTCACATTATACAGCAAGCCGTGACAGAGGTAAAGGTTGGCTTAAAGGCTTTTGAAAAATCCCACTGAGAGCGGGATTCGAACCCGGTGACTTTCGATCTCCAGCCAGATGGTTTAACCACTGAACAAACAGGCCGCTAAGAGTCAGGTAATGTTTTTGGAGATACGTTGAGTTACCGACTGATAGAAAAATATCCAAAGTGGTGTAATTAACAATTTTTGTGTGCGATGGATCTTCTGATAGTTTATTTCAATTAAATATCGTAATGTGTGCGTGTATGGAACAGAAATGACAGTTTTAAATATAATTATTTCAGAGTGTTACGCAAAATTTGTTTGGATTATTTCAATAGTTTTGGAAAACCTTTCTGAAGGTTTTTTTGTTTTTTGTTTGTTTTGGTTTCAGGAAACTGCACTGTCTATTGAATGCATGTGGCGACCGTACACTTCTGACAAGTGAGTTTTAACAAGATACACAGCAAATAATAGAATGAGAAGTGTACATAAGGTTTCAGCGAAAAATACTCATTTTTAAAATATAATGGGCCTACCAGTTCAGAGAATTGCAGAAAGTGCTGTTGCGAACTAATATGTCCTATCTACCACAATTTTTCCCACTGATGATGCCCCTCTCCAAACGGGCGAAACGCTCCTGGTGAAAAAAAAAATATAGCAAAATAACTGTTAAAAATACGGTGGTTATTTCAAAACACTTGCTACTCCTTTAACTAGGCCACGATCTGTAAAGAATTAAGGCGACTTGCAGATTGATACTGCGGCGCTCAAATGCTACTACTTGATCTTTGGTCCTTGTAGATGAGAACGCAGCGATTGCAGTCCAAGGAGGCGTTTGCTCTGGTTGTGTTGCGTGTCCACAGTGGCCCGTGATTGCCACTGCCTGACCGCCGTCGAAATATTGACTCTCTGCGCCACGGTCCAGACGCCTGCCCGCTGTTTGGCCCATTGTAATATTTATTTGTTGACAAAGTCCACTTGGCGTGGTTGATTTGTAATTAGCACAATAACTGTAGCCTCCACCCCTCTCTCCCCCTCCACTACACTGCCCTTTTACCACCGGCGCGCCTGTTCATCAACTGGATTATTTGTATTAACAATATTAACACACCACTGTTAAATAAACACTGCTTGTTTATACGTATCTTCAATCCATTTTATAAGTGTGCAGCATTACAGAGCATAAATACACGAACATACACGCCGGCAGGTTGGTACACAGCGAGCCTGGGAATGCGTGGCGTGTGTGAGAGGGAGAGAGACAGGCTCGCTGCATTGCATTGTTTAAACGCTTGTAGCATTGCCAAAACAGAATAATGATGTGGAGCTAGTTTAAGTTTCGTGAATTGGTAATGGATAGCCTTTGCGAGCCTGATTGAATGAAACTCAAATACTGGCAAACATTTGTAGAAGCGCAGGCGAGCGTTGGGTCGTACTCGGCGGTTATAATTGCCCCCTGCATTTTGACTGTCGCCTTCCAACCTGTACTGCGAGAGACGGGAGGAAATTACACCAATCAACTAAGTTTCATTGCTTTATCCATAAGGGACACAGTACAAAACAAAAACGTTCGTATCCGAAAAAACAATCAGATTTATGGGGTTTCAAGGGTTTTAAGATGTTTTCGTCTGAATACACACGATCTGTGCAATTACAACTCTTAGATTAACCCTAATTTTCAGTTTTAACCATTTCTTTAAGTGTTGTCGAAATGATTAAATTTTATATGTTTTGACATCAATATTCTGATTTCTGGATGTTATGAATTTTCGAAATTGAGGCCAATATAAGAATGGCTCTAAAGTTTGTTTCAAGTAATTTTAAGAAATCTAGGGGGGGAAAATAGTGACACAGTCTAGCTACATAGTCGGTGTTCAGGCAAAACACTTTGGAGTTAATGATAGTTACGTAGGATTAATGTCCAGGGTTAGTATGCTTTGTGTATCATATTTTCTTAAGCAGCAAGAGTTAAAACATACAAAGTACAGAGAAAACTCTGAAAATGGCATCGTCTGTAAAAATAAAAAGACAAAAAAAAACTTCATGCACGAAAAACAGTAACCTTTTACTTTATCTATAGGATAAAACACGAACAAAGCAACTTTAAGGAAATAACAACAAATTTAAAAAAACTAAATTAAATTCACGAATTTTTGCTTCCCCAGGGATTTTACGAGCAACTAAACTATTCAGCAACTTTTTTGTTCATCTCCTTAGTGGTTCCTGTAACAGTCACATTATGCAAAATCACATGAATTGTGTTACATTAAGGAAGAAAGGTAAATGTTTCCTACCACTGATGAATTATGAAGCAATAGGGTTTAGCCTTTTTGCATCAGTTTGATTACAATCAAATAAAAAGCTTACTCAATAAATTACAGTAGAACCGTTTGTTGTCGTGATAACGTAGAACTCTTTGTCAAATGAAGATAATCTTCAAAGACTATTGTATCAAAATATAAAATGGTCATAAATACCAAAAAGACAAAATTTATGGCCTTATCAAATAACATATGACGTTGAAGTAAGTATAGACATAAGTTAACCAATACAAATACTTACGAACCGAAATAATTACTTATAAGAATTTGTATCAACAAGTAAATAATTAGATTTTAAGGCATTAAAGATACCTGGCTATTACAAAAATCTAATATTGTGTGATGGAAACATGACTCTCGTAAGCAAAGTTAGCATATAAAAGGCTGTATCAAAAATACATACATTGGAATCGAGTTGCTCACACTAAAACAATGAATAAAGTCCACATAAACATTTGTCTGAAAATTCTTTGTTTTAGATTTATCGACGAAAGTTTACATTTAACGTGTAGTCCCAGCACGTATTACGGGCGTTATCTACAATGATTTCATTTAGAACACTCTACCATACTACCTACAATATTTGTCCCTCCTAATAAGAGGAAATATGTGTTTATTGCATGATGGAACCCTAGCACATTTTCTTCTATCATGACAAATGGATGGAATACATATTCTGCATCATCTTGTCATGGACGCCTGCGAAACCATTAGGTACTATTCGGTACTTTTTTCTGATGGCTTTACGCCTCGTCGAGGTCATTAGAGGGGGGAGACAAGGAACGGGAAGGAATTCGGCCATTTCCTTTTGAAAGACGCATCCCGGCATTCGCCTGGAGTGATTTGGGGAAACCATGGAAAACCCAAATCTGGATGTCCGGACGGGGATTCAAACATGTTCCTCCCAAATGTGAGGCCAGAACGTTAATCTCTCACCCAATACGCCTGGTCATTCGGTACGATCAGCGAGTGTTTGAAAGGAAGCTACAGTCCACGATCCGACGAGTGCATCCGTGTAGAAGCAGGCGGAGGTCATTTTGAACATTTTTTACGAGTTTCTGCGTTGTGGACACTTGAACAACTTCCTAATAAGCTAACTATGTAAAACAGATAATGTATCATTGTAAACTGTTCTATTATCAACTCATAAAGGGTTTCGGGCAAAGTAACTTTGAGACACACTGTATATATAGTCGTAATAAGATCTATATTGATGTATGGTGCAGAATCCGGGGCTTACACAATATAAAAAAAAAAACTTTTCACAAAAAAGTGAAATGAAAATATAGTGAGTAATAGTAGGAAAAACACCGAAGAATAAGATACGTAGTAAATTATTGCTCTAATGCCTTTATGCCTCGACAACTCCGGTGTCATTAAAGGAGGGAAAGATCTGAGGACAAGGAATTGGAAGGTGTTCAACTATGCGTTCACCTGGCGTGATTTTGGGAAATCGTGGAAAACCGGAACCTGGAGGGCCGCGCGTTGATTCGAACCCGCGAGGCCAAAGCGTTACTATTCACCAATCATGGTCGCGGAGTAAGGATGTAAGATCTGTATGTAAAATGCAAGAAATAAGCAGACTGTTAAAAGGAAGAAGGAAACAGTCGAATGGAGACAGAGAATAGAAGAAGAAAGAGTTCTTTATAAAATTAAGAGAGAGTACATCTGTCAGTGAAAAGAGAGAAAGGGGAAGGCTGTTTAAACAGTGGAAGCAAGTTTTTTGCAACAACTTGATGAAAAACAAGAGTTACAAAAAACGAACAGGCTGTAACCTCTTATAGAAAAGCCAAAAACGAAATAGGAAAGAAATCTCAAATATACATATCATATATATCTTTGACAGATAAATATTCGAAAGGCTAAAGTTATGATCATCAATATTAATAAAAGGCACAGCTGTGACGTCATGGTACCGGCCTTCGTTGTTGAACTAACAACGGCCAGAGAAGTTTCTACAAAAATGAGATTTCTAACCTTCACTTTTAATTCAGTTAAAGAACTGCGACGAAATTAATTGGTATAACACTGAAAGAAAAGTATGCATTCAATTTAAATCAACATACTAAGTATTAGTTGCCTTTGTTTATTTATATTTGTTCGATGTATATAATAAGATTGTTGGTGGTCTAATTAATAAGATAAATAATCAGTCCACCATAAAGTTCAGTTTAACATTTGTTTTACTCCACCAAGAAAACACGACGTCAACGATACTTTTTACATGCATAGATACAATCCAGAGATTGCATACAATACTTCTTCCACAGACAATACAGTACCCGGCCGTCGCAAACTGAGTTGGTGAAAGCCTTTGCCGAAAAACTAACTACTCTCTGTCTTGGATGATCACTTTATATAAACTCCTCCGAAATTTCTAGAACACTTCAAAAGCTTCTGGCAGATAATTCTAGAACATTAACAATACTTAAACAATTGAAACATATTAAAAACAATCAGAATTAATACATAATCATATACCATCATTACAAAATGGTCAGAAATGGAAATTAAAGATACTTAAACACAAAATTATTCACAGAAATCATTTTAAACTGTATCAAATTGTCCTTTAGACATCTTAACTTGCATTAATACTTGGAATTACGAACATTTAAGCTATTATCTTGTACAACTCTGTTCTTAAACATATTGAATGGCTTTTAAATAATTTCTTTTCAAAAAACCAAATTCTATATACATTGATTTACAGTTAATTGTGAAACAAACATACAGGATCATATTCAACCAAACTCCAGCCTACTACAAATGATTCATAAAATACATTTTCATTTAAGTTTAGATTTGAAGGCTGTTACAATATGTTTTCGTTATATTCTCTGATCGCTGTTGGAATATGGGATCACGTTTATATCATCATGCAGTGAATGTATTAACGTGCGTGCAGAAATATTAGCATTTTGCGGTACAGATGAGGTAATGAGTTATTAAAGAGTTAAAAAAAAGTAATTTAAGGTTTTAAAAAAAAGTAATTTAAGTTTCTTTCATGAGCGCCATGATATGAAATGATTATTTCATTTAAACGAAATTAATCTTTGTGATCTGGATCAGAGAAAAATACTAGCACTACGCGGCATAGCGCAGGTGTTACTGAAATTTGATCTTCAAGACGAAGTTTTAGCATTTATGAAATGCTCTCGGGTAATTAGATGAGTTAAGGAAGTGTTATCACATTATATTTCGGCGGTCACAATCACTGTCGCCATCTTCACGAGAAGACTTCCTTAACTCGGCTAGTAACCCGAGAGATGTTTATGAATTCTCAACGCCGAGAGAAAAATATTAGCATTATTTGTGGCAAGGTTAAAATACAACTTGGACAAGGATGACAACTGAAACTTTTTGCTTCAGCGTAAGGTACGAGGAACTGCGTTTAGCTTCATCTTATAACAATGCTGTCTAGTTAAACAATTGCGAACAAATTCGCCATTTTTGACGTGTTTAGAGGCTATTTAATGATAACATAGTTCACTTCTGACAGAAGGGATCAAACGTAAGACTCCGCGAAAAAATATAACTCTCGAAACATTACTTCAACCTGCAGTTGGCCGAACAGTTGCGCTTGCGCTCTAAATCAGTGCGCTTGAGAGAGTAAGATAAAACACGGGAGCCCTGTAATGTAAATGTGACTGTACAATAGACACGTCGGCGTCTGCCGCCCACCGGGGAACCCCGTGTTCGGCTGCCTTATCGCGAGTTCCCCCGCTGTGCAGGCATCCCGCGGCGCTGTCGGGGTCCGAACCCCTGCTGCCCGCAACCCGCTACTGTTGTGTCACTGACACACCTCTCAAGGAGACCGCAATACCTACACCAGTCATCTGTTATTGACCATCACGGACTACGAGACTCGGGCACCTGTGAACAGGTGTCCGTCCGATTGTGGAATCAGGAGAGTGGGAGGACATGTGCTCTACCAGTGATAGAACCGGATTTGTCAGATCCGAAGTAATATTATCATCTACGTGTAACTGTGTTCTGTGTGTGCTAGGTGTATTTTTGTTTGTGAAATGTATAGTTCATGAGGTGGAGATTCGAGACCGTCCCAGCAGTTACCTTGATGACTGAAAAATCACCAAAACCGAAAACATTTTTGTCAGCATTATTATTACTATTCATTACTAGTTGGCCCGACAGATATTGTCCTGTCCAAATATCAATAAATTTGTTTGTCATCTTTTTGTGAATTTGCGTAAAGCTATCGAGAATACTGTAAACAAAGTAAAATGTGAAAAAAAAACGTATTTCTGAGTGATCATTGTATTTATTACTAATTGTGTCCACAGATATTCACTTTGAGGAAGAGTACATTCAGAAGTATGCCAATGGGAAATTTTACATTTGGGATCAATTTTATCGGCAGTACACTGCTGAAATGCTAGAAATGTGTAATGTGCCTGAAATGTGATCGACTTGGAACCATGCAGTTTTGTTCCGATATTTAAGTACCAATTGCATTAAGTCAGAATTTAATGTTAACCAAATGATTTATTTTCTTCCATTTAATTTGAAATTTCGATGAATATCAAGGTGTTTTATTTACCTTTCCAATTCGATCATCCACAACTAAATCGGTTTTGATTGTTTCGTAGATCTTGCTTCGTTCGATCTAATGCCTCCAAAGAATTTTTATATGTCCTTACTCCCTTTCCTAAAAATGACTGTATTGCTGCTAAAAACTTTGGCCATCGCACAATTCTTTGAATGGTTGCACATTGGAGTTTGACTCATTTACATATTCAACGACAATTTGAATGCTGAATGAGCTGTTTGACCTCTTTCTAACAATGAATCTGCAATTCCTGATGAAGCATACGCAAGTGCGAGCGAATAGTTTCCAAAATCAATGAGACAAAATAAGTTTTTCCAGTATCACCGGCAGCATCCAAGAAGTAAATTCCTTTAGTTCCATCGTTCACAACTTCCATAACAGTGTCGTACGCAAAATTTTGTAGCCGATCCAACAGTGGAAGGTTCATTCGAACTGATTCTCGCAATGCGCCACAATCATTTTTTTTCTTTCTTTTTTATTCGCTTTCAAACTCTTAATGCGTCGTGCATCGGACGACTGGACGCTTTCATGCTTAATTGATATAATACCATGTTCGTTACAAGATTAAAGCCATGAAATCAATTATTATCAAATGGAATAGAAATAAAATAACTACATTTGTTTGACATAACACACAAATAAAAATTAAGATAATTTTATTTTACTTTAGACTGGAATGAGTTTTTCCAGATTTTTCTTCAGATCTACCAGTTCTTTTCCAATAGGAAACAATTATTTCAATCCCGCGAGCATAAGGAACAAAAGAAAAAGAAGAAGACACATATCCATCGATGGAATTGTGAATTATAGTCTAGAGTTCATTCAAAAATCGCATAGAAAAAGGGACATTCAGTTCTATGTCAAACTTTCGAATTTTCCCGGCAACTTTTGCAATTTTTATTTTACTAAAAAACATTAAAACTATTACGAACATTAACAAAATTAGTCAAATCCGTCAATGGAAAGAATTATTTCCATTTTTGCTCAATTTTTCGGATTTTTCTTTCTCCAAAAAATTATTTGAACCATTATGAACATTTTATTAAAAAAAAAAAAAAAAAACCAGCCAAATCAGTACATAAAAAAGTAATTTAAGTTTTTCGCGAATTTTCAAATTTTCCGAGCAACGTTTTCAATTTTTATTTCGTTTTTACGTTATTCGGACTATTACAAACATTTTACAAAATTAGCCAAATTGGTCCATAGGAAAGGCACGTTCAGTTTTTTCAGAATTTTCCAATTATGAGGGATACTTTTAAAAATTTTCATTCTCTAATAACCCTATTCAGACTAATATGAACATTTTACAGGGTAAAAATTATCCAAATCGGCACATATAGAAAAGTAGTTTAAGTTATTTCGCGATTTTTCAAATTTTCCGGGCATCTTTTCCAATTTTTGTTTCTCTAAAAACCTTATTAAAATTATTACGAACGTTTTTTTATAAAAAAATAAAAAATAGCCATATCGGTCCATAAAAAAGGCATTTTCAGTTATTCCAGAATTATTCAATTTTCCGGAAAACTTTTCCAATATTTCGTTCTATAAAAACTATTACTATTAAGAACATTTTACAAGAGTAGACAAATTGGTTCATAGAAAAGAAACACTTTATGTTTTTTTCCGAATTTTCCAATTTTTCCGGGAAACTTTTCCATTTTTCTTTCTTTAAAATCCTTATTCAGAGTACTACGAACGTTTTTTAAAAAATAGTTAGAGCAGCCATAGAAAAACTACTTTCAGTTTTTCCGAATTTTTCAAATTTTTCTTTTCATAAAAACCTTATTCGGACAAATACGATTTAAAAAAAAAAAAAAAAGTTTAGCCAAATAGGCCCAGCCTTTCCCAAGAGATGCGCTTACCAACGAACAGCGATTCATTTTTATTTATATAGTTTATCATTATTATTAATTGTAATGGATTACATGCTATGGTACTAATTTCCCTTCACACCTACTTACAATTCATATGTATTTTTACATTATATTCCTTTACATTCTGACGTAAATTGTTGAAATCTCTTACTCCTCTACCTAAAATTGACAAATTTCCAACTCACTATTATCTGAAATCCATTGCTAATTTACTATAATCGTCGTATCTTCCTTTAGACATGCTGCTTCTAAACCCTCCACCAATATTTATACAGGCCTCATCGCCAGTATATGTCTAATACCTGCCAAAAATTCTTTTCACCTTCCTTCTATCCTGCAATAACTTCCAACCTAAATCTCCTAACATTTCAGTTACTGAGTGCACCCTTTCGTAATGTCCACAGACAAGTCTAGCTGCCCTCCTCCTACAACTCCATTATTTGATACCCATAATGTGGATCTCATAGTACCCCACAATACTCTATCAAGCCCTGAGTGAAGTTTAGTCACACATTTCTCTTACTTCTCTGGTACATCCTCTCATTATAATCCCCAAGAGATGTAATTTAGTATAATTCAATTGCGATGGAGCGAACGCTCCAATGACAATTTTAACATATACTCATTTTTCAAATTCTTCTACCTTCCTACTTTCGCCCTTTACGAATCTTAATTTTAAAATATTTCAGCGTTTTTGCTAAATTATTCATCACTTACCTTTGTAATTTATTCCAATCCTGGACCCACTTACCAACAAAAATTTTATCATTCATTTATTCCTGAACCAGATTGTGTTCATAGTAATCTTTTCCCTTCCATGAACTACTCTTAATTCCTTGACCAATATATCTTTACAATCTACGCCATCACCAATGTACACCTTGTTCACGCCTAGTACTCGCTTCATTCTACTCCTTTGTCCAAATGAACCCCAATTTAGCTCTAGAATAATGGACTTTGTCTGGACTTCAATGCACCTTGTCACAGGGTCGAAGTCATACAAGATTGGTTTTAAGAACATTCTGGACAGTTGGAGTGAATGATTTGGCCACCTAGATTGCCATACATGAGTCCAGTATGATGTATGTGGTACATGATCGGAATATCAGTTCGTGCACAATGACCTGCATCATCCTCAGTTTCACACGGCTGAAGAGGAATCGTGGCTGAATATTTATTCAGGAGCCTTTCGACTTGTTGAGTGAAAGAGACGTCAGCTTGCTGCACTTCGTCGGGTGAAAGGGGATCCCCCACGATATTACGATGTATCACGTGACTTTTTGAACTTTAAGGATTGCCATCCCGCACTGTTTTCAATGCCACATTGTGGATTGGTCTATCCCGCGGGAATCCGCGGGATCCGGCAAAGTTTTGAAAAGTGTTATCAAATTAAATAATAAAATCTGTTTATTGAATTAATAAATAAATTTTATGTTAAATAATAGAAATTTATAATTAGAAATATTTTAATCAGCAAATAAAATTAATTTAAAAAATGTATAGCCTATCTTGAATATACTGTGCGCTTTTACACTTTAGTTTTATATCCAGTTCTAGTTATTAAGAAAATAATCAAATATAGCAGACATGCAGAACACAACACATACCTTACAGTAAACAAAATTAGTATAAAAAATAATCTATCTATCTACTAAGCAGTCAAACTATCACTTTATTTGGAGAGAATTACGTATATATCCAATGATCTACCATTACATTTCTGCCTCCTCTTTCGTTGGTTTGATTCAAATGATTATAAATAAAAGACTTTTTGAAAAATTTAACTACTTCCCCCACTTTTTTAAAATCATTATATCTGGGAACCACTTCAGAGTTGAATGATCCACTCCTTGTGCCTCGATTTTCCCGTTCAGATCTTCGTCTTCGGCGTCCGATTCAGTCATAGCTGTTTCTGACCGTTCGACTTTTCTTTCAGTATGGTTTTTTTTTTATTATTTTATTTGGTGTAATACGTCATCGGCCAATTATACAGGGTGTTACAAAAAGGTACGGCCAAACTTTCAGGAAACATTCCTCACACACAAACAAAGAAAATATGTTATGTGGACATGTGTCCGGAAACGCTTACTTTCCATGTTAGAGCTCATATTGTGGACGGCTGTGATACAATACGTCATTCTCCAGGGCTGCATCAGCGCATCAGGGATTCCATGCGACGGAGGGTGGATGCATGTATCCTCGCTAACGGAGGACATTTTGAACATTTCCTGTAACAAAGTGTTTGAAGTCATGCTGGTACGTTTTGTTGATGTGTGTTTCCATTCCATGTTTAATGTGATTTGAAGAGAAGTAATAAAATGAGCTCTAACATGGAAAGTAAGCGTTTCCGGACACATGTCCACATAACATATTTTCTTTGTTTGTGTGTGAGGAATGTTTCCTGAAAGTTTGGCCGTACCTTTTTGTAACACCCTGTATACTGTAGGAAATAGCACAATTACAGGTGCCAAGACAAAAGTTCACCAATTTTTGCAAAGACACTTGTTCCGAGAGATCTTAAGCCATTAACATCAGTTTAGAGATTGAGACCAAAGCTTGTCAGACGTTCTTTGAGTAAGCTGCACGAACAGAGTATCCTCAGTAAGACAAACAGTTGTTTCTTTGCGGTGAGTATAAACATTCAAATATTGGTGATTTTTGGGACGTTCACCCCATGAAAACTCAATGAATATCTTTGTCATTGTTTCTCGAGATGTTCAACCTGAACAATCATGCCTGCATTTACGGTACATTTTTAAGAAATATGTGACTATAGATTTTATAGTATTAGCAGAATTAAAAAGTTAAATTCCACTTTTAATAAAAAAAAAAAAAAAAAAAAAAAAAAAAAAAACAACTGATATCTCAAATCTGATGAAGTCACAACAATTTATGGTAATTTTTTTGCAAATCATTCTGTAAATTAATTATTCCATAGATTTTTCCTTTTCGAAACAGTTGGTAATAGTTTTAAACCTTTTTTTGTATTATTTCTTCTTCTTTCACAGAAACAATTCCTACTGTGTCATTTTTTTTGTATGAATGAGCTGGGAGCTAAATTTTCAATAGGACGTCATTACTCAAATTATAATAATGCATACAACAAAAACAAACGAGAATTCTTATAAAAATGTAGAAGTGATACTATTTACTTACAAATCGCGAAAGATGACAAGAACACACATTTGTTGCTGCGAGTCAAATGTCAACTTGAAGGCAACAGGCAAACGAAGCAATAAAACCGATTGAGACCGAATTCCGCCGGAAAGTGAGGAAGGGGAGTCCAGGTCATGCAGACTGAAACACGTTTTTGTTCCATTTTGCGGATCCGTTTAATTTTGTGCTGGATCCCGCATTAGTGGATTGCAATTCCTAGCCACTTCATTCTAACTAACATGCTATACTAACATAACAATTTTCACAACACTTTAGAAGATATAATTTCTCATTGTCGGTTAATAGCAAGTTTCTGCGAAATTGTTAGTCCAGAAACCATAAATGACTGAAGCAAAATCTTATGTTTAGTATTCTACCTTCAAACTAGTTATGTGTAATATTTCGGTTTTTTGTTTACTATAGGTTACTATAAGCAATTTCTAGACCAACTGCCACGCCTTTTTTATCTGAAGGCAATCCACTTGGAGTCGTGCAAATAAACGCCTATTAATTGCGCATGATACTGACTGGCTTTTATAATAGGGTCGACATAATTAACTAAGTCGAGCTCAGTGCATGGAGGATCCGGCCGGTGAATCACGTATCGTGGTGCGCAGCCGGACTAGTTTGATGAGATGGGGGACGCAGTGGGGAGACCGCAATCATTGCTCTCTCCGACCACTAATACTTGTTCCCACTGACCCTCTGAATGAAGTGCCGTGTGTGCGCGGTTTGCAGTCCATTCCTCGTGGTCGCAGCCTCTCTCTCCAAATGCCCTCTCTTCGTCTGCATGTGGTCTTCCGGCGCAACGTTGAACCGACGTATCATTCAGTCTTCCGATCAACAAACAAACACATTCATTTACGGCAGAGGAGAACTCTATGTAACAAACATTAAAAAGCCGTATAAAGGAAGCAATGGCTTATCATTGACCACTAGCTTTTGCGTGTGACGTCGTCTACGCATACCAGAAGAGCTCTGGGTGTTTTTAATTAAATTTGTAATAAATTATCATCATTAATCTATTAAAATCTACTGCGAAAAATGTGATGAATGAACACTGAGGATTAAATCAATAAAAAATGGTGTGATAATAGAATGTAAGTAATTTACATGGGTACATACTGTACGTCGTGAATTGAAATCTTTAAGATATTAGCACAATAATGAATTAGATTTAACATTAATCATTCCACTTCTATTTATTATTTATTTATTTATCAATCTTGTTCCATGGATCCCTGCTGAGGGAGTACCTCTGGGATGTGAAACATGTCATTGTTCATACATATTCACATAATATGAGTCATATCATAGTAAATATATATATATACATATTTTACAAATACAGAAATAATAATAAACATACATTTTTGCAACTGAGTTTTGCAAACGTCATAATGAGTACAATTAATTATTTTCTTCAAATTCTTGAATGGAGTAGAAGGAGTTGCCAATAAGATAATCTCTAAGTTTTGTTTAAATACATCTTTATTATCTGAAAGCTGTTTTATACGATTAGGTAGTTTATTAAACAGATTTATCCCAGAATAATTAACTCCTCTTTGTACTAATGACAGAGATGTTTGTGTTTTATGCAAGTTATTTCTGTTTCTTGTATTGAAACTGTGTACCTGTGAATTAGGTGTAAACAGGTTAAAATTTTCTATGACAAAGCTCATGAGAGAATATATATACTGAGAATACATTGTAAGAATATTGAGTTTCTTAAAGAGTTGTCTGCAAGAAGTTCTTGGTTTTACCCTACACAGAAACCTAATAGCTCTTTTCTGTGCTATGAAAACTTTTTTACTTTGTGAAGAGTTTCCCCAAAAAATTATGCCATATGACATTACTGAATGAAAATATGAGGAGTACACCTGTTTCATTAATTCTAGATCTGCTGTTAGAGAAAGTGTTCGTATTGCGAAGGTGGCACTACTTAACTTTGTCAGTAGTGTAGTGATATGATCATGCCAACAGAGTTTCTGATCTATTTTAATACCAAGAAATTTTATACTCTCTGTTTCTAAGATTGTGTTGTTTTTATAGTTTATACATATATCTGGCTGTGCATAGTTTTTTGTTTTAAAACCTAATATAATGTGTTTTTTCAAAATTTAATTTTAATGAATTTGCCTTAAACCAATTTGCTACTACTCTAAGTACTTCATTTACATTAAATTCTATAGTACTGTTTGGTGTTTACGCACAGTCAGGTTAGTGTCATCTGCAAATAAAACACTCTTAACTTTGTCGGATAAATTTCCAGGAAGGTCATTGATGTATAACAGAAAGAGGAGGGGACCTAAGACAGAGCCTTGTGGAATTCCATGTTTTATTTTCTCCAGTCTGATGAAGCATCTTTACTTATTTTAGAATAAAAAATTGAAACTTTTTGCATTCGGCTTTCAATGTATGATTTAAACCATTTACCTGAGGTCCCAAAAATACCACAGTATTCCATTTTTTTCAAAGTAATTCATGATTTACACAGTCAAATGCTTTTGCAAGATCACAAAATATTCCTACAGGATTCATTTTATTATTCAGTTCCTCAAATGTGTTATTTAAAAATGAATATATAGCCATTTCTATGGATGATCCTTTTTTGAACCCAAATTGTCAATTAGTGAGGATATTATAGTGTGTAACATGTTTTATTACTCTACTATACATGACTTTTTCAAAAACCTTTGAGAATGTTGAAAGTAATGAATTGGGACGATAGTTGTCTACACATGTTACTTCTCCTTTTTTAAATAATGGTTTTACAACAGCATATTTTAGTCTATCGGGAAAAACACCTTGTATTAAGGGATTCATTACAAATGTGAGCAAGTACATGACTGATACAGTCTGAACATGTTTCAGTAATTTACTTGAAATATTGTCATAGCTGGAAGAATTTTTAGGTTTTAATTGTTTAATGAGTTTATTTATTTCTGAGACTGTTACTGGTGGCAATTTCATCTCCACAAAGCTATTTGGGAAAGCAATCTCAAGGAGCCTTAGAGCACTATGTGGGGATTGCTTTTCTATGCCTAATTTATCTACTACTGACGTAAAATGTTTGTTAAATATTTCACAAACTTCCCCTACTTCGCTATACACATATCCATTTTGTTCTATTTTTATGTCTTTAGAGTGATTTACAGTTTTCCTGTTTCAGTCTTTATTATATTCCATATTGTTCTCATTTTATTGTCTGAATTTTAAATTTTCGCCGATATGTACCTGTTCTTGGCCTTCCTTATTACATTTCTTAGTACTTTAGACTAAAGTTTATAGTGAACTTTCAGCGCATAGTTATCTGATTCTCTCATTTTTAAATAAAGGTCCCTCTTTGTTTTACTAGAGATTCTAATACCCTTTGTTATCCATCCCATGCCCAGTTCATTGTTTGGAGTGTTGAGAATTTTCCTTTTTTTGAAACTACCTTCAAAAAGTGTTAGAAATATATTCAGAAAGGAATCAAATTTCGCATTAACACCCTGCGCATTATATACTTCTAACCAGTTTTCATTGTTTAAGGTATCTATGAAGTGTTTTATATTATTTTCACTAATATTTCTTCTATAAACCCAGCTTTTCTTTATCTGTTTAACAGTGTTCCTGGACTCGATACATAATAGCTGGGCATCATGATCTGAGATACCATTTGTTACTGGAAGTATGCTGTAATTACTGCACTGAGAAATATCCATAAAAAAATTATCAATTGCAGTCCTGCTATTTGTATTCTTGTAGGAAAATTTACAAGTGCTGTTAAGTTAAAAGACAACATCAAGGCTTCCATATCTAATCTATCATTGCTGTGATTCAGAAAGTCAACATTGAAATCTCCACATAATACTATTTGTTTGCTATTTGTAAAACTTAGTAGCAAAGACTCAATCATGATAACACTCTCTGCTACGAGAAGTGGAGTGCCTAGAAATGTGAAATGGTTTGGTTCTGTAATGTATCAATTAATTTCGCCGACAAGTGGATATTTTCTAGTATGGGAAATTAAATTTATGTACCATTTTTTATCGACTTGCCATTGCAACATTAGAATATAACAAAAGCTATCATTAATTTGACGTTAGTTATCAACACGTGGAGTTTCATGGATATATGTTGGTTGGTTTTTGCTTGATGCATGCACAGACGTACAAAAATTAAAACTTTTATGGTTGTAACCTCTCAATAATCAGTAGTTGAAATTAAGTTACTTTTTTAATATTAATTTAATCTATGGTCGTAACTTTTCTACAGTTTTATTGTATATAAAGTTAGGAGAGTAGATAGCCTGAATGACGGTACAGTTTAGTGATTATATTATTTCAGACACATTTTAGTAATTCCAAATGTATTCCAATGTAAACTATAACCGAAATATGTACAACATTGAGAGTTACTTTATAACAATTCTACTTAATTAACCAAATGCGAAGAAATGACTTGCCAGAACACTCCGTACAATTCGTCATTTTTGTCGGTCTTAGAGTCCTATTAATACAATAAACGCGAAATAATGGTTACAATTTTTGGATGTTTGTTATTAAATCGTGCCGTAATGGCAGAACGGAATTAAATGAAACTTGGTACGGAGTTAGAATACAGTCTGGATTAGAATGTACCGTTACTGAAAAATGAATAAATGGTGAGCAAGAAATAAAAGTCAGTTTTTAACCTTAAAATTTTTTGACTTCATATTTCCATCTATTAGTAAGGTCACACGAAGACGTCTTCAGTTGCCAACATCTGAATAAAATGGCATGTCAGATTTCTCACCGCAATAATGTGTCATTAAAAAAAGGAAGTGAAAGAAGGTACCAACAAAAAGCCAATAATTTCGTAGTCGCAAAGTGGTCGCGCAACTGAGTTGCCGTGTTTCCATGTTGTGTCCGCGGGTTTGTTCCACGCTTAGACGATTTTTTTAAGCTGTTTTCTTTTTTGGTACTCTTCACTGTTTCTAACATAAAATATTTAATTTTATAGGAATAGACTTATATACACATTTATTTTTGTTCAAAGGTTAGGTAAAAATGCTTTACATTCGGTGACTGAAGAAACGTAAATCGGCCAGCAGCGAACCCCTCTCTGAGGTGAATCTACGTTCTATTACGTTCCGAAAACACCTGAGCGATTTTGATGCAACTTGGTACACATGCCACTTACTGGCCTGCCAAAGATAATATAGCGGTAAATCAACCCAAACAGGCCACGGAAACTCCGGGAACTCTGCTAATAATCTGTAATGAGCAAACGTCTTTCACTTTTCCTCTTTGCTCTCATCTTTTTGTGAGAACCGCTTGGCTGATTTTGATGAAACTTAGTACATATATTTATCACTATTCTACCAAAGATTATATAGCACTAATTCAACCCCACACAGCCTGGGAAACGGGTACTCTTCTCCGCTTTTCGCTTTTCCTCTATGCTTTCATCTTTTTGTGAGTATGGCAGTTTACTTCACTGTATCAGCTCTCAGGTTGCACAGTAGTTTGTATTACCAGCTATTTCTCTGGTCGTTGATTAGAAATTTTGTTGTTATCTCGTGTTACGGCATTAGAAGCGTCTTGTGCACGATGCCTCGTGGTGGAGCCAGTGAGTCGGACGCGGGCGATGATCCGGGGTTGACTCTACTCAGCCCACTGGCTGCGCATTGTCCTCCCCATTGTACCTCCCCCACATCAGCCCTGATTACCGCCCTTGCTCACTTGCACGCCGCGGCTCACTATGAGCTGCTCACTCTCCATACGCACTTCTTTCAAACTACCGTATTGTTAAGAGCGTAGCGATTTGCGATAAAAATAATTAGACTTTTCAAAATTGTTGAACAAAAAGTAGTACTAAGTAGCAGTCAGGTATGCTACTGCGAATCTAAACTTGAATACGTCTCTTTTTTGCCTAGTACTTAATGAAAATTACACACTGTTTATAAACTAACATTTTATACAGTTCTCATCTTCTTATTAGCCACCTTTTTTCCAAAATTAGGGATTGGCTTTAAAACCGGTACGGGGGATGGACTGAGATTGTCTTATAGACCGGCGATGATTTGCCGACTGAATTCATTGACAAACGTAGGAACAACTGCAGGGTGACCTGGATAGAACAACTAAATGGGTAAGTCAGCATGGAATGAATATAAGTGCCAAGTAGAGTCAGCTTATCAGGTACACATAAAAAACTAAATGTTGTTTGTGATTATAGGATGGGGCCAGAATTGCTTATTGAAGGCTGGAAGTGTAAATATCTGGGCATAACGTTTGCTAATAAACTCAACTTGGCAGAACACATTGCACAGATGGAAGGAAAAGTTTACAAACTGCTTCATTTACTGGAGAGGGTGTTGAGAGTATGTACTAGAGAAGTTAAAGAACTGGGTTACAAAACTTTGGTCAGACCAATGGTTGAATATGGTGGTGTAGTTTGGAACCCACACCTTTGGTATCAAATACAGGAGTTGCAGGGAGTGCAAAGAAGAAAAGCTAGATTTGTTTATGGAAATTATCACAAGGACCCAGTTAGTAACTGATATGAGCTGGATTGGGAATCATTGAAAGATAGGAGGTGGGAGAAGATAGTTCTGGTAGTGTAAAAGGCTTATGTTGGTTTTGGGGTTTGGAAGGATAGTATTCGAAGACTTAGGAATAGTGCACCGAAGGAAAAAGATGACCATGACCACAAGCTGGCGCTTGATTTCGTGCACGAAGGGATGAGAAAATTTTCTTTTGTGGGTAAGGGTGTCAAGGATTAGAACAAATTACCAAGTAAACAGTAATTGACAACAACAAAAAAAACTTTGAAGTAATTTAAAATTAAAATTCGTAAATCGCAAAAGTAGGTAGGTGAGGAACTTAGGAATCAAATTTTATAAGATAATTTTTTTAAAAAAATTATAAGGGATAATTAGAAGTCTAAATAAATTGGCACCGGAGAGTTTGCTCTATCGCAATTAAATTAATGATAGTGCCATCCAACATCTTGTAGGACTGAGGAGAAATACCTCGACCACTAATCCATATGAGTCGCAATGACAGTAGGTATAATATAAGGAAATAAGTTGCCGTACTGATACTTTTATGTATCATTCCTTGTGTCTTTGGGGACTAGAATGCATGGAGAAGAGAGTGATTTTGCCATCCATAGTTTCGTGAATCGCATGTAACTGTAAATGACGAAAAGTTTTAAAAGCACCCACGTCCAGATAAAGTCGAAAAGGTTCGTGGATTTACTTTCTTTATTCTCAGAAAATGAATCCTTGCCGAATGCAACCACTAGATTCGACGGCTCCACGAGTATAAGCAATTGTATAACAAACCTTAAACATAAATGGTATCTATCCTTGCTCCACTAACTCCGTTCGCTTTGTGTGTAGATAGCGGATTTTCGTGTAATTTTCATGCAGCGTAGGGTATGGGGAGCGTGCCTCATGATGCAAGGGTCATCGGTTGGATAGAGACCTTGGGCATGGGTAGTTTTGATTAAGAGTAACATCAATTTTTTATCATTTACTGCATCCTATGCAGAATATAAAATCAATGAATATAAAAACAGATGAAGCTAGCATACCGACATCGAGTTGTCTCTGCAGCCTCCCAGCCAAAAAATAATAGAACAAGCACAGGAATTGGACATTATCACCCAGGAAACACACAAAAATTCTTTGAAAAGCATGTTGTGAAGAGGTACTTAATGACGAAGAAACAGATAAAAATCACATATGGAGATCGTGTTGGCTGAGTAGAGTCTTAGTTAAAAGGCGTTACTTTTTTAAGCGATTATTTTACCACTACTCTTATCAACCATATAATACGAATCCTATCATCGTCATATTATGACAAAGCACCTAACGATTAACGACATCGACACTTATCATATCAGTTTACATGATCAGAAGTTTTTTCCCCTTGATTTTAATGAATTTTAGTCTAATCGCCTATACAGCCAGCCTTTTACAAAAGTTTCAATTGATGTATACAACAGCATTTTCAATTAATTATTAGCGTAGTAATGTTTCCTATAATAGTTCAAGTAAGGCAATTATGAACTAACAAACAGTCATGTGTTAAAACTGATTATTTTTCCACTGAAATAGATACAGCAGTGTGTTAAAATACACAGTACACAATTTAAGAGAATGCATAAAAGTTTAAAGAAAAGGTTTAAATACTTAAACGGATCAGTTTTTTAAACATGTACAAGGAAAATTTAAATAAATGTATTACCACTTTTAAAAAGGTACTATTTTTGTCGTTAGAAGATAGAAAATAGTCACGTTCGTTGGAAAGGGTACACCGAGGTGTTTTAATCCTATCAGTATTTTGTCTTATGGTAATTTATACTTAGGGCAGGAAAAAAGAATATGAGTCACCCACTGCTGGGACAAGCTGTCGCATTGGGGACTTTCTCTGAGCCGTATTCTATTTAAGAGACTGGGGAAGTTATCATGATGGAAGCGACTTCTGGTAATGCATGTGATATAACGCTTCGATTTTCTGATGACATTGTTCTATTAGCAGAACAGAATGAGAATTTTGACAAGTTACTGAATGCCATTACTAAAGTACTGAAGGAAGATTTTGGACCAAATATAAACCAAAGAAAGACAAATGTGATGAAAATTAGTAGAAATGGTAACAGTAATAGTGGATTAAATAAAAAAGTGTGTTCAAATGTGATAGATGAAGTTAGCGAATTTTGCAACTTATGAAGTAAAATTACAAATGATGGCTGAAGCAGGAATGATATGAAAAGCAGAATAGCACTATCGGAAAGAGCTTTTATGAAAAAGAGGAATCTTTTAGTTTCAGGTATTGATCTAAGACTCCGAAAGTTTAAAACTCTATGAGTGGAACACAGCACTTTATGGTAGCTTGGCATGAATTTTAGGAATACCAGAAAGAAGGAAAATTGAAACATCTGAAATTTGGTGCTATAGAAGGATGCTGAAAATTAGGTGGACAGATAAAGTACGAAATGAACGTGTTTTGGAAATTATGGGCGAGAAAAGAAGCTTGTGAAAGAGTCTTTCAGAAAGAAGAGACAGAAAGTTAGGTTACCTTTTAAGATAGGCGGGTCTCATTAATTTGCTTTGGAGGGGGAACAGGGGGGACAGTGGAAGGAAAAAACTGTATCTGTGGACAAAGATTATAATATATGAGGGAGATAACTGAAGATGTAGGTTGTAAGGAGTATGTGAAGTTGAAGAGGTTACTGCAAGGTAAAAAGGGATGGAGGATTGACAGTAAACAAAAAATAGCGCCTTATAATGTTCCTGTCATAGTACCAACGCTTCACGGGGATAGCTGGTTGAAAGTGAGAGATCTACGAGCTTGCTAACTTCACTGCTGACGAATTTTTTTCTTTTTGATGCTGCTGTAAGTCGGCATTTCGTTCCACCATTCTATTTGGATCATAGGATTTCCTCCAACAGGCCAGTGGAATGAACTGTTTTGCTGTGTTCACCGTGCCTTAATCCGAGCGCCATAGATCACGCGGGGGCGGTATATCTCTAGCAAGGTCCTTCTGGACCGGATCGAGTGGCCGAGCCCGTCCCTCCTGCGGGGCACAGTGTTTATTAATGATTGCCCCCTCGGCAGTGGCACGGCGACCCCTCCTCCGCACTGCCCGCAACGGCTATTGTTTCACGACGTCCGGTCACAATACCAGAGGCCGCTCCGCACAATGTTACATCGGGCGCTATTTCCAATCACACAATCGGCCGCAATAATCCATAATCCGCACATAATAACGGCAACATGGGCCTGCGCGGGGGCCCCTGGGCGTTATTGTTATTGTCCCGACAAACAAGGCAACAGGGCTGCCGGTGGAGGGGGTAGCGTGCCGACTGCTGTAGCGCAAAAATATGTTACTTTTTTGGTCTGCTTCGGCTCCTTGCTGAATGCGAGCCTTGCGGTCCGCTCCCGCACGCATTGTGCGTATTGGACGCACTGGTCATTGTCAATGCCGACCGCAAGCTGCCCGCGTAATTAGCCATTGTCAGCCGCTGGCTTGGCCACGACTTTTCGACTTAGGGCTAAACAATCATGAACTGAATAGAAGCAGTACCTGCAATACATGATAACTTACTGGTGATTAGGAGTGGCAAGATATTGATAGAAATATTAGGAAAGGTGCAGGTAAAGGAAAAGATGACTATGACCAGTAATTGGCATTTGATGTGAGACATAAGGGTGCGTGAAGATTTAATTTCGTAGGTAAGGGGATCAGGGATTGGAATAAATTATTAAACTTTTTGTCGTATATGAAAAGAGATAATTTCTTCGTATAGGAATATCAGGATTAGAAGGATCCATTGGCTCTTGTGGCGTTTTTAAGATATTTGAATTACTCTTCTTGCCCCAAAAATACATGTAACACTGCTATTTCTCGTCTAATCTACGAGAAAAACTTGTAAGTGAATCGATTCAAATTATTAATTTTGTTAACAATGCCATTTGTATGGTTAATTAGTTTAACCTAATTGAGTAGGTCATTACGAATTTTAGTAGCACTAAAATTTCGATAGCTCTATGGAAGAGCTGAATAATCTTCATGACACTGTAATTAAAACATCCATTAAACATGCAAATAAATGTAGAAAGCAAAACGTTTGGGTGGAAAATGTAGTATCAAAAGATGTGATAGTGAAAATGGGACTGCTACAGGATATTGTGTCGTGACCATTGCTAGTCGTTATTCAATTGAATGATTGCGTCGATGGTTTACGGTCAGAATTTTGGTGGTTTGCAGATGACAAATGTTACATAATAGGATAAAGTCAGCTCATAACATACACAGACAAAAAACTTAATATCGATTATAATTATAAGGAGGAGAAGCAATTGCTTGTTGAGGAATTGAAATGTAATATCTTGGCATAACACTTGGTAATAAACTCAACTGGGCAGTATACATCGGATAGTAGAGGGTAGTGAGGGGATATAGCAGAGAAATGAGAGAATTGCGTTACACAACTTTGGTCAGACCATTGCTTGAATATGGTGGTGTGGTATAGGACCCACATTTTTGGTATCAAATTCAGGAGTTGAAGGGGGGGGGGGGGACAACGAAGGACTGTTACGTTTGAACACAATCAGTAACTGACATGATAAAAGAGCTCTAATGGGATTCATTGAAAAACAGGAGAAGGGTGAAAAAAGTGGTGGGAGTGTAGAAGGGATATATTGATGATGAGGTGAAAGATATTAGTGAAAGAATTAAGAGAAGTTCTTTGAAGTAATATTATACACACCGGCCACTTTACGCTTTTTTATGTTTAGTTAATTCATGATATCGTCAGACTGTTTCGCGGACATACAGAGGGACAAAAAATGGAAATTTTGCGATAGTGTCATGTCTATCATCAGTAGTGTTCATTTAAATTACTCTTTCTGAAATAAATTTCATGTACGGACAAAATTTTTCAACAGTTTTATCATTCAGCTTAGGTAATACAAGATACAGTTGCTGAGGTCAGTTAAATGCAAGAGAAGAACTTTAATAAAACCGTTGCAGATTAATAGTACTAGTAATAGTGTTACTTGGCGGTTTTGTTATCTTACAGCCCCGCTGCACGAACAAGGGACAAGCAATCGAATACTCATCACGTAGCTATGGCCGTAGTAATAAGATACTACCAAGCGTGATTGGTGAGGGGTTAACGCTTTGGCTTCGCATTCGGGAGGACACGGGTTCGAATTCCCGTTCGGCCATCCAGATTTGGGTTTTCCGTGGTTTCCCAAAATAAATCCAGGCGAATGCCGGGATGCTTCCTTCAAAATGCGATGGCCGGATTTCTTCCCGTTCCTTGCCCCCAGTCCCATCCCGCCTCTAATGATGTCGGCAAGGCGTAAAGCCATAAGTAAAAAAAAAAAAACCCTGAATACGACAGATCTATGAGAAAATGATTTTCTTCCTTGCATTTATCTTGCTTTTACGGGGCTGACTTTCCCGGGTTGTGACGTATTGGGATTTGGCCGGCTTTCCGCAGAGCGTGATGTCTCCCGGGGAGGAAAGTTGTGCTGCCATCTGTCTCTGAAACTTGTAACTATGTTCTGTGAGCGATATATGTGTTTTTTGTTTATGTAATGTGTGATTTCCGTCCCGGCATTCTTCTTGTCGATTGCGGAAAACTATACGGGAATGAGTATTGTTTTTTTTTTGATCGATGCCTTATTAGTTTAGTTTGCCACTTCGCAGAAATCTTGCCTCTTGGCAAAGTCTTCAATTTATTCACTTGCGATGCAAAGTAGAAGATGCAAAATGTTATAATAATATTGATTCAAGAAAAATTTTCTCAAAAATAAACCAATATGTGTCTGACGTGGAGGTATTTCTGACAGTCGAATTTTCACACGTTCAGATGTGCGAGACTCTCTAAAAAAACTAGCTAAAAAGATAATTATACCACTTAATTCTTTTGATTCAAAATTATCACCAAAATTATATGCATGATAACAAAAACAAAAAAAATTTGCAATGTGTTAGGCATAACACAGACTGTCGCATTCTTCACTTGGGAGAAATTTGGTAAATATAGCTCAAACCATTCTGAAAATATACGTACCTAATATTCTGAAAATGTAGTTTCGAGAAAATGATAAAAGATTGTTCACAATATTTTTGATTCACCGTACGAATTTTTCAGATCATTCCTCAGTCAGAACGCAGATATCAAAGGAATTAACCTAGTGCAAGGATGAGGGTATTACGTAAGCAACGTTTTAATAAATTGGCAGTAATTTTTAAACAAAATGATTAGGTGGTATAGTAAGTTTTTTTCTGTTTCCCCAGACATATTCCAAACTACTAAAGGAGCAAAATGAGTTCCTAGGAATGTTGACTGCAGCTTTCCACAGCTTTAACGCTAATAGACTGATGATGCACTAGTAAATGCTACTAGAATGGGAATGTGTGTTATAAAACAATCTACTAGATAAGATGTTGTAATTTTTTAAATATAACATAATTAAATAAATTTCTGTATAAACGTTTAGTTGGTACAAAATTTCAACTTCCTCCGCATTATGGATCATGAGTAATGTGCATTTAAACGAGGCGTTAAAACGCAGTGTTTTCACGTCCAGGTCCCCTTAATATAGGTAGAATGAGGAGTATAACAAGATCGACAACGTGAGCCGTTGAACTTCTTTTTATGTGCAAACTAGATCTAACTAGACACGAAAGCATTCATAAGACTAAGACAGTAAGTATGAAACATATATATATAAGTGTTCCAATTTCACATCTATTCAAACTGATGACGGCATATCATTTAATGTTGTTAACGATTTTTTTAGGATCATTAACTTTGTGTTTAACCCTCGATTCCTGCGCTGAGTACAGTTTAAAAAAAAGAATTGATACAACTCGTCTCCAACAAATTTGTACCCTCTAATGATGATCCACAACTTGTAGGAACGAATTCACTTTTCGTATATCACGTTGTGAAGGGGTCTTAATTTAACCTGTCTAACTTACGAAATAGTGGCATAAATTCAAATATAATCGTTACTATTTCAGCCAATCATGTTCATTTGTTTGGAATGATTAAAATTTTGAGTGCATACCAAGTAATTCACTGAGATTCTCCCAAATCTTGGGGGTATGGACACTTTTTCAAAATGATAACAAAATTTAGGGAAATACGGGGATTTTTCTGTTCATTAATGAGTCATCATTTTCTGGAGCATCTTCAAACTATTGGAAAGAAAGCCTATCCAACGGTCTCTGTTCATTCGTTTACTCTCTTTTCTCACTGTCGTCCAATTCAATCCTCTTGGCCTTCTTCTTATCCACTTTAATCTACCTGTTCCTCATTCTTCATCTAGGTCTTTTCTTCTTAATTTCTATCATTCTCCTGGGTATCCTCGCTGCTGTCAAATTTCTTGGACTCAAGAATCGGATTACAGATCGTATTTCACCGTTGCCAGTGAATAAATTTTCTTAAACGTTATAAACTTCTACAGTTTAGCACACAGACGGGCGATACGGCTAAATACGCGCAGAGCATGCTGGGAGCATACGCGCATGCGCACTGCGGCGACCGCGTGTCATTCTCACTCACAGACAGATTTTTTTTTTTTTTTAAAGAAAAATAATAATAATAAAACCTCGTACAAACCACAATAAGTTGGTTTTATTGTAAATTGCAACCTTGAAAACGATTTAATTTCATGCAACTTGCGTGGTCTGGAACTATCACCAAGTGATGCCAAAAGAAATTACAATTTTCGCGACCGATACTGGTGTGCAACGCTACGGCCTGGCCTTTGGAAGGACGCGGTTTCAAATCCCCGTACCGCTATTAAAATTTCGGTGACAATGGTTTGACGAATTCATTTAAAATGAATCCTTGGATTGTTCCTTCGAAAGTCCATAACTAAATTCTTTCCAGTTCCTTGACGTCCGTTCTTTTTCAGCTTTAATGACCTCAACGTCGATGAGATGTAAAGCTCCTCCCCCCTATTTAAGTAAAACAACATTCATCTCTCTGCAGTTGCCCAGGTAAATGGAACGGAAAAGCATCAAATGTTGCGATGTTGCAACAAACCGTAGCTACGGATAGGCTTGTTTCGTCAACCAAACGGCAATGTATGCTCTTTTACATCACAGCAAGGTTTCCGCAATACCAGCAACAGTTCGCTGTTGAAGCGAGTCATCCGCGTTGATAGCTCACCTAATCGCCCAGTGACATCTCGTCAGTCAGGACCAGAGAGTGTGTATTGTTTGGAAGAGTGAATAGCTGACACAAACAATTTCGGGTCTTTTTACTGAGCGTTTCAATAGCTGTGTCGACGCGGATGGGAAATATTTCAATAATTCCAGCGGTGAGCGGACGTGATCGCTCCGGCCAACAGGTAACGAGCCTCGTCAAACACCCTTGATCGCCCTGAGCCCCGACATTTAGCAGAAATACCTCAATTACCACCGCGCAGCGCCGTGTGGCGAGGCGTTATTGGCAGCTGTTGCAGTCAATCCCGCCGACAGTGCGAGGGATCTGTGAAAACGGCATCGCCCGAGGCTTTGGCGGCCCGTCACCTGCCCGGGCTAATAACACGGGCTAATTGTCTCTGTCGAGGCCCGTGCTGGGCCTGATGGGATTACGGTCGCCACGCGTCCAAATCCTCGCCGAATTCTGGCCAATTTGGCGGTCGCGGTGGTGAACATTGACCACGCTACACCACTTTGAAATTATCTTTCGCCTCGTCCCGGTACCATGAAACTTATTAAACAGGACTTCGCGGAACCCATCATTATCTCAAACACCGTAAGGATGCACCCATCTGTCTCAAAATGTAGTTATTTGTTGACATAACATTTAATTACAAACTCAACTGGGCAGAACACACTGTACATGTGGTAGGAAAAGGTTTTAAAATCCTTCAATATTCGGAGAGGGTGAAGAGGGGATGTGCTAACGAAGTTAGGGAATTGGGTTACAAAACTTTGGTCAGACAATTGCATGTTCGAAGAAGGGCTGATAGATTTCTCTCTGTAAATTAGTGCAGAACACAGTCAGTAACTGATATGATAAATGAGCTGGAATGGGATTTATTGGAAGACTGGAAGAGGGTGAAGAGAGTGGTGGAAGTGTACAAGGCGTATACTGGTGATGAGGCATGACGAAATATTTGTGAAAGAATTAAGACCAGTGCATGGAAAGGAAAAGATGACAATGACCACAAGCTGGCAATCGACTTCGGGCATAAGGGTATAGGAAAATTTTCTTTCTTGGGTAATAGTGTCAAGGACCGGAATAAATTCTCAAGAGAAATTACGAATAATTTACCAAGAATGCTGAAAGGATTTTAAGTAGAAAATCATACAGGGCAAAAGTAAGGAAGTACAAGAAAAGGGAAAAATGGATTTGTATAAAAATTGCCACCGGAGCGTGTTCTGGAACGCAATTAAATTAAATTTATTAATTAAATTAAACTTATCTTAAGAGAGTGAGCGGTATAGTAACTTAGTGATTAAGGCGTCTGACTAGAGATCGAAAGGTCCCCGCTTTGAATTACTGTCTTGGCGGGGAATTTAAAAAAGCCCTTAAACTGACATACACCTATGGCACAGCTTACTGCGTAATGTGAAGTACGTCAGAACGCTTCCGTGGTTCGGATTCAACTTTAAACTGTAGGTCCCCTGCACCCGGCAGGATTATCGGGTTAGGCTAGGTGGATACGATAGGAGCGGAATGGGCAGCCAATAAGAAACCCTGTCACCAGGTGCTTGCAATCACACGAGTTTACTTTACGTCAAAAATCATGGGTAAAACAGACCCATTGCTCATTCATAAACTTTGAATGCCAAGTATATAAAGCAGAAATAAAATGTTAAGAAAAATCAACAGGGTGATAACTATTATAAACTGAAGAAATTTATGAGCATACGATGCTGTTTCCTTAGAATATCACACTATTTAACTATCACTCTGTAAACAAACCAGAAGATTCTGAAATATGTTCTGCGACAAATAAGGTCTGCCATCGAGGGGCTGGAGTGCTAGCTCCGCGTGCCGAAGGTCGCCGGTTCGAATCCGGCCGCGGGCATGGATGTTAAGTGTTGTGTGTCTGTGTGTGTGTCGTCCGTCCTGTGGCGTCCGCACTTTGAAGACTATATAAACACTGGATTTAACTGATTCACTGGAAGCTTTAATATAACACATTGAGCTGGCTGTATGGCCTCAGCTGCCAAAAGCCATTTTAAAATTAAAAAAAAAAGGTCTGCCATCAGACAGAATTTAAACTGAAACTAGCACATTTCGTTCAATGCTGGCAATTTATCATTTCTACTACAGCCAGAGGCTTGATGGTTCAATTTGACGGTTGACCTCACCGTTATTAAAGATTTTCCTTTTACTGCATTGCTGAAATTTTAAGTCACTTATTTCACAGCCATTGAACAGAATCTCCCATATTTCTTCTTTTCTCTGAGGCTCATTCCTAATAGATCTGAATAATTTTTAACCCAAAACAGAAAAACAAAAATATTATTACATTGAACAGGTTAAGGGGAGCCGGAGGTGGTCAAATAAAAAATACGACTTTTTATTTTGATATCAAAAATTAATTGGAACATTCCTCTTTAATGAAAACTTTGAATTATTTTTCTACTTGCCCAAGTGGAGTTATTACTATTTTCTCCCGCACCTACAGAGGAAATTGGCGTGGCCGCTGAGTGCATCTAACACCATCTCGTGACTTCTTGGCGAAATACTTGTCTTTTCTAGTACTGAAGTTGAATGTTTCGCCTAAGGCTAAATGCCAAAAAAAAAAAAAAAAAAAGGTTGAATATTTCCTTATGTTACCCATACAGTGAGTGTGCAAGGGTTGGCTACAATGTTTTCTGTGACAAATTAAGCGCTAAGAGCGCCGAACATCGTATCTTTGTTTCGAATTTTCAGTGTTGCGCCTGTTGATAGTAATATTATAATTCTTGTGTAAAGCGTTCTTCTGGTTACGATGCCACGTTTCAGTAATCGTGTATATAAGAAGAGGAAGAACGTAGGGAAAAGAAAATTAACACTAATACCAAGTTACGATGCCGTAATTACGGAAACAATGCGCTCTTCTGCTAAGCAAAACACGGCTGGCCAGCGCCCTTGAGACATCTTCTAGCAAGAAGTTGACTGGTGGAAGTGACAGATTTTGTGAATATGCGAGTGATGGTGATAATATTAACGAAATACTGAATATTGGACTGTTATCTTCTGTGCTGAAAGAAAGTGTCCTGTGCAAAACGTGTTCAAGTGTAGGAGTGGGACTGGAGATAACAAAGCACTATTGGTTTAGCTTGTGAAATGAAGATAATCTGTTCATGTTGTAAGTATGAAGTGACTTTCTACAATTCACGTGCCAGTCTCTTTGGTGAAAATGGGCGATCTAGAGTGTTCGATGTGAATGTTCGACTTGTGTATGGTCTTCGATCAATCGGAAAAGGGTCTGCTGCTGGTAAACTGTTTTGTGGTATTATGAACTTGCCATCGCCTCCGAGCAAATTTGAGTACTACTGTGAACTTGTGGAGTCCTCTGTTGAAGATGTGGCTTTGAAAACCATGAAGGAAGCAGTGGAGGAATCTATAGAAATGAACGGTGGTTCTAGGGACTTGGTAATGACATTAGATGGTTCCTGGAAAAAGAGGGGTCATAAATATCTGAATGGGGTAGTAACTGCTACTTGTGTTGATAGTGCGAAAGTTATAGATGTTGCAATATTGTCAAAACATTGCAGGTGCAAAAATAAATTGAAAGGAGAGCACAGCGGTACCTGTGAGGAAAATTTTAGTGGATCAAGTGGAGCAATGGAAGCAGAAGTAGTGAAACAAATTTTTGAACTTTCAGATACAATGTTAGGTACAAATACTACCTTGGGGATGGTGACTCCAAAGGTTTCAAGACTATAGATGAACTGGAACCATATGGAAATGAATTTGTACTTGAGAAGTTGGAATGCATTGGGCATGTGCAAAAGCGAATGGGTGTACGGCTTCGAAGGCTCAAAAAAACCTTGGGATCAAGTAAGCTCAGTGATGGAAAGTCAATAGGAGGGAGAGGCAGGCTTACTGATGAGGTGATTGAACGTCTACAGAGATATTATGGGTATGCAATAAGGCAAAATACTAGTAATGCTAGTGACATGCGAAAAGCGGTGTGGGCATTGTTCCTTCATACTGTCTCTTCGAATGAATGCCCTCAGCACAGCCTGTGTCCAAAAGATTCCTGGTGCAAATATAATGCCAAAAATGACTATGATCACAAGCATGGTTTACCAGCAACTGTGATAGATGCAATAAAACCAATTTTTCATGACTTAGCACAGCCAAAATTGTTACACAAATGTCTACACGGAAAAACGCAGAATCCTAATGAGAGCGTTAACAATTTAATTTGGACAGTGATTCCTAAAAGGGTGTTTGTAAGCATAAAAACACTGCACTTCGGCATTTATGATGCAATAGCAACCTACAACCAAGGAAACAGTGTGAAGTGTGAAGAATTGAAGGCATTAGGATTTCAAGCTGGAGTGAACACTGTACGAGCACTAAGAAATATTGACAGAGAGAGGACAAGAGGAGCAGAAAGAAGAGAAAGGAATATGAAATATGATGTAACAACAGGGCAGAAAAGAAGACCAAAAAGGAAGCTTTTGGAGAATGAAGAAGAAGACCCTGATAATCCATCCTATAGTGCAGGAATGTATTGAGAAACTTTGATAGCCATTTCCCGTGAATTAGAATTTTCCTAATGTAAGGAACATTTTATCAAAATCCACTGAAACTAGGGAGATAAAATTTTTATACAGCACTCATAGTAGTCAAACTTAAATTGCAACACAGATATTTAACAATATGTTTAGTAGTTTCATTTCAATTTAATTAAAATAAAGCAATTTTTGTAAAAAAAAAAAAAAAAAAAAAAAAAAAAAAAAAAAGTTGGATCATTAAATAAAAAAAATACTGAAAGGAAACTATAAAAGATACTCCAATATCCGTCCATCATAACTGTAATACTAAACCACTTTGTATGTTGAAAAAATTTCAAATTCTTCTGTTTGGTAGATTGTTCATAAATGTTCCTTAAACTTAGTGATTTTAACATGGGTAGCAAATACGGAGCTCAGTAAATTTTCGAATCCTCCATCTGCCATTTTAGAACAAGGTATGGTTAGTGAATACGTAGTCAGTATATCATGAAACAATTTCTTCAAAGAATAACTGACCGACAACTGCTTGAAAGTTTCTCAAAATTTTTCAAGAAAATAATCGCCTTTTCTGGCTGCTTACTAAAACATTGGGAAGGAGTGTAGTGTCTCAGTATTAGCTGGACGCCATTTTTGTTGTGTTAACGCTTGTGTGAGAATAATTAATTTTATATTTATTATAATTTTATATTGATTCTATATAAAAGATGCAAGAATCGTAGTTAGCACGAAATACACTATAATTAACTAACTTTATTTATTGAAGAGGAAAATTAATTACAGTAGCCTACATAAATTAATTTTCCATACTCCGAATTTATTGAGCACTTAAAAACTGAAATAACGGATAATTTATTATTACTTGGAGTTGGAAAATTCCTTGACAACTCAAAATCATCAAATTATATAAGGGAGCGCGAGGCTCTTTATATGGATTAAGCAGGGAGCTTTTTACGGGTGACTGATTTCAAGGTGATCACTTAGGTCAGGGGTGGCCGACATTTTTCCGGCCCACGTGATTCATCACACTTTTACAAAATATATTTATTTTATAATGGCCAAAGTAGTGAAAACCAATTAATTAAAAAATACATTATTTGTGCATCCATATATTCCAAAATTTACCGTCGAAATTTTGAGAAAAAATTTACTTTGATTATAAAAAAATATTCTTGCGAATATATGACTGATATTGCCTGTTTTATTTATGAGTTTACAGTTATGATTTCTCAGGATATTGAAATTAAATTTTGTGAACTCGTGATGCGCGCGCATAGTGTAACATCTAGGTTCCGTGTATCACTCTTAAATGACCTCAGTGACGCAGTGACCATTCCTAGATACGCACAGTATTTGCTTTTTGGTTTCATTTTGTGTGCTGTGACTATGATAAATATCGCACTAGTAAAATATATATTTTTTAATGATTTAATTTTTTTATTTCATGTATATATTTATATGTGTTTTATATTTCATTTTTAATGTTATATATTTCTTTACGATGTGCGTTTAGTGTCGTTATTATTATATTATCAATGCTTACATCTAAGAATAATAGTAAATACAATAATAATAACTAATTATGTTTCAATTTTTCACTCCAAAAAATGTCTATACTGGGTCTGAATCGAATATGGGGATATATAATTTTATATGCGGCCCGTGGAGTTATGATGCATTTCCAAAGTGGCCCGCAAGGTCATTTGGGTTGGCCACCCCTGACTTAGATGCAGCGAGATAATGCTACCGCATCCTGTCGGGGCGTCTGGGTGACTATGTGATATAATGAGTCATCCACATGGCCTATTCGTTGACAGACGTCGGACCGACCGCCTTCCTGGAACTACACTGCAGTTGATGGTAGACCACAAACCCTGGCGTAGAGCTGCTGGCTGCGTCACAGCTCTCTTGTTCCATCAGCTGTTTGGTGCGGATGGTTCTGATTCTGCCCGTGACGTGAGTCTTGATTAATTTTACGTCCTGTGAACCATTGGTGTCCACTCTCCCAGCCACCTCGGCGCTGACTACAGCGACCAGCAGTGGAGGGATTTTGCATTACTATGTCGTGCACCGACTCGAGTGCTAGCCACAACATTAACTAGGGTTCGTTCCACCACTTTCAAGATGGCATTATGTGAAATATGAGGTATTTGTGACCGAAGGATTGCGCATGATCTCGAGATTAGGTTTGGCTACGGTGAGCGAATGAAAGATTAGGTTAGTTTTAACAAATTTAACATAGTCCTCACGGGATTGCAACCAGATATTTTCGTAAAACGATGACAACGTCCTCTATTGTGTTCGTCAGGTAATCGCAGATCCTCGATAGCAAGATACGATTACCTGATGAATCCAACACAGGACTTTGTCGAAACGTTGTCACCGTGTAATGAAAATATCCTGCTGCAAATCCATGAAGTCTATGTCGCATCTATACGCCGGAAAAATCTCAGTTCACATATCACTGAAATGTTATACAAGGACATACACATGAATAATTGCTAAAATACTATACAACAGGAACTCTAAATAAATTCAAGGATATTACTAATGAAGTTCTAGCTAACATGAGTAATCTTTCAAAGCCAGCTGAACGTAAATTGAAAGCATTAGCCAGTACCTGTTAATACCCGCATGAAGTTACTTCGTTGGACCCCTTGAAATTCCAGTCTGCTCTGCATTCCGCGAGCGTCTCTATGGAGGGGAACATAGCGACCCATTGGCTAGTGTTCACGTGTCTATAAGGTGGCTATCTCTTAATTGGCTCATTAAAGCATAGTAAGAACTTAAGAAGAAGGGGATGGGAGAAACCGTTCTCACGCCTTATCCTTGAAGCATGCTGCATGTACAAAGGTTTACGCTACACGACTCAAAGGCATGAGAAAGGTATTGGATATGCTATCCTGTTATGACTTAAAATATACCAATTCATTATAGTCGTGCCTGCGCCGGCTGAACTCTTCAACTGATTCCTCCAAATGAAACAAATTATAAACATTTAGCAACTATAATATCAACAAATTTGTAGCTGGCTAAAGAAAAACCTCGTGCCTACTCGATGTCCCCAGATTATGGGAACCTGTGAGGTAGCATGAGCTTATTGTAGAGCTTTACTTGAGGATTTTTGAGTCATTATTGGTGTATTTAGCGCATGGAGCTATGTTTACATGTATCTACGTTTTCCCTACAATAGGGGTCGGCTGCTTTGATGAGTTTCCTCCATCTTTCCCGCTCTACAACGTCCCCTTTTTCGGTCCTAAGTTCATCAGGTCCTTCTTAACTAGATCCTTCTACCGTATCCTTGGTCTCCCTCTGTATCTCTTTCCTCCCACAGGTATCCTACATCCTTTCTTATTTGGCTTTTACTCACCTCATGACATGAACCTACCACCTTAATCTTCCATCTCTAATCACTTCACTAATATTAGCTACCTTATCTATTTTTTTGTTTTAGTGTCGTAACATCATTTCAGAAATTTATCGAGAGCTCAGACCATTGCCTGGAGTCACAAAGCTTAACTTCAGTGTCTGAAAGTGTGGTGACTTTCAATGGGTTGTAGAGGACCAATATAACTTCAGAAGTATTCAGAGGTGATTCAGGGAAGTTTTATTTCAGATTTAAATTTGTTTCGTTTCACAACATTTTGGTAGGTTCGAGTGGTGAAGTTAAATGAAGATTGAAGGAATGCGTGATATTTGAATATAAAAATTTTAGATTGTTTACTATCGCTAAAGAATGCGACATTGGTTAGTCAGAAGAATGAAGCTAGTCAGAAGCGTTAACTTTGAGTGTAACATTAGCACAGGTTGAATTATTAAAGACAAGCTACTCGTATGAAACTACTCACGGAGAAATATATAGGGTTTAATTTTTAGGTCAATAGATATAGGAAACTTTTTAGGAGTGTTTATGTAACAGATAGTGAATATTTTTTGAACCATTTAGTTGAAAAAATAACTGCCAGAAAATTTTCCATAGTGGTGCAATGGACATATTTATTTTTCGTGTGGTGGACTCATCTGACCATTCTGTATTTTTTGTTTTTTGTTTCAAGAAACCTAAGTATCCGCCGACCATATAACACTTGTCACTCCTTTTAACTTGTCAGTTTTAGACGGTTCCCTTGTAATTGACACGTCATAAGCACGTTTCTTCAAAAAGCGTTTTTGTCTCTTCATTCCCACATGCAAACTTAACTTTTAGTGTTTTATAAAAAATGCCACCTGGTAGTCCCTTACAAAGTCCTTCCAACATAGCGCGAGCAGGACCTGCAAACAGGCTGGCCTTTACATAACAGACGCAACTCCGTGTCACCTGTTCATTTCAGTAGCTGGCACGATTCTTTTAGCTGTGCCTAGTGCGATATCTGTGGCCCGATCACATTATAATTCACAGACAGCATATATATTGTCACTAACACTCTAGGCAACATTACCGACACATTGGACATTGCATTAGAGATAACGTTTGCTTGTCGCCCAGCACATAGTGTTAGAGGGAAATGTAAAAAGTATTTTTGTTCATCAGTTCACCGATGTGGGACAATTCTTAATTCTTTCCGAACTTGGGTTGATGTCACTCTTTATCCGTTTCTCCTCAGCTATTTCCTTCGCTATTATTAATACTTCTATAGTGATGTGGTTCTTCCTTAAAAGAGTAACCTGTATTAAGGCACCAGTTGTGGGTTTTTCGTGATATCACTGTAGGCAAATGCCGGGATCGTTCATTCAAGAGGCCTGGGCCCAATTCCTTCCCGTTGCTTGCACCCAGTTCTTTTCCGCTTCTAACGACCTAGACGTCGACGAAACGTAAAGCCAAAAAAATCTTCCGATAGGTATCAAATATTTAAATGCATCCCGAAGATTATTATATTGCCTAACCGGCCGCGAACCGTATGAAACATAACTAGACAGAATTAATAGGGCAGAGAATAATCTATATGCAGACGGCTCTCCAGGAACACCTAATCAAATAATGTTTTAACATACAGTACATCTATAGGAAAACGAGTCAATTGGTACAAAGTGGAACTCACAAGAAAAAGACTCAAGAATACTGAAAGACAACCAAATCTAGGAAGAATTAGACAAGTTTTCAAACGCTGTGCCACACACGTCTAGGAAGTGCTGTCGATTTTAGGAAGGTCAGCAACTTTTCAGTCTATCACAAGCGACGTGCGAAATGAATAATGACACCAACTGACTCAAAGAGCTGATGCCAGCTTCTGGAAAACCGAAGAATGTTCTTCAACGGATACCAGCATGAATAAATTTGCTGTTTAAGAAATATAATTATCCAACTTACTTAAATTAATCAAGATAGCTTTAAATAAGCACAACTGTTGTACTATGTTTAGCGATAAAAAACAGTTATTTTGGAGTATATAACATGATTACTGTCATCATCGTTTGTTTCAGAAAGTTATTGTTAACAATGTCGAAGGCTATATCGAGATTAAGCGAGAGAATGTGTTCATTTAGCATCTCGATACGCTGACAATATATGGTCGGTCTGTTGGGTTTTTATGACCTTGTGTGCTTTCTCTTTTATTCTGTGAGCCAAGACTCTAGCCAATATCCTATAATCACTGGTCAGTAAAGTTATAGGTCTAATGCTCTTCTTTTTTTTTTCCTTTTCGTTTCAGCCATCTATGGACAACGACTACGCAACTTCATTTCCTCTTCTGAGTTTCCTTCGTCCGTCGCCAGTACTTTTTCATTCTCTGGTTCACTCTTGCTTTTTATTCCTCTGAAAAACGCCCTCTTTTTTCTAATTGTTTTTTCTTCTGTCAGATCCTTTACCTTTGCAATTTTTCCTCTGAATAATTCCCTGTCTTGGATGTCTTCCATGCTGATCTCACTTTTCAGATCCTGATGAACCTCCTTTACCTGTGGAAATTGAGTCTTCCTGTTCTCTTGAAAGTTGAGTATTTTCTTTGCCATTCTTTCTGGTTAAATTCTCTTAATGTGTCCATAGAAAGCTAATCTCCTTTTCTTAAACGTGCGTGATACCTTTTCAAACTTGTCGTATAATTCTTGGTTCGATCTCAAACGGAAATTAAATTCGCTTCCTGTCACTTTTTTTGGCTCTTCATATTATTAGCCCTCACATTTTTGGGGACTAATACTTTTAGACCACCTACACATTTTTCAGGAAACGTTTTTTGTCCAATAATCTCATTGTATCTGGACGTTGTGGATAATTTTCCACAATTGCTGCTTTTATTGATAAATAAATGACGCCAAAGCCATTGAATTACTACTCACAAAGAAAGCAAAAATCACTGCTGCTCAGAGTGGAAGATAAATAAATGTAATTGACCGAAAAATATAAATAGATTATAATTTAGATAGTAATTCCATTGTAAAAAACGCAACAACGTAACCAAATTGTAACGTGTAAGTAATTACCAGGAGAACCTGCTGAAGATGGTTATGCAAAAGAAGTGAAACGCGTTCTGGTGGCCGATAAATGAAAAAACATTCTATTGCTTTGGTGTTGTTTATTCATCAATCTCACTGTATATTTGTGGGAGTTTGTCTTTCAGCTGTCTCCAAAAAAGATATGTAGAACTTAATTCCTAAGCTGTCTGATCATGGAGATTTTTGATTGCTGCGATTGTTTCTTCCTCGTCAATAATCTTGTTAAGATCTACTCGGTCTTCATCATTTAATTGTTGTTCTATAGAAGATATCATCTTGTCTGGATACATGGTACTATATACTTTTTCGAACAGGTGCTTGTAATGATAGTGAACTTGTTGCTTTAGTCCGTTTAGGGTTTTGTAGACTTCTTGTTTCTCTATCCTCAGTTCTGTGATTAGGTGTCTCCTCGCTCTGCGTTTTTCTTGCACTAAATGATAAACTGAAGCGTCTTCAGAGGATAAGCTGTGATGTGCTATACTTATGATTTTGATTCCTTAGAGTTGTCTCCTGTTTATTGCTATTATTTTTGCCATGATTTTTTTTAATTTCGAGGAAGTATGTTCTTTCCATTTCTACCGTTTTATATAAATCTCGTTAACAAAGATATTAGAATTCTTCTTTTTTTGTTACCGTCTGACCGTCTAAGAAATACGCTTTAAGTATTCTCTTAAGATAATCTCTAGGGATGTAACGGATATCTGCATCCGCAACTACGAAACATCCGCATGAAATTATATCTCCGCTATCACATCCGCAACTTTTAATGCGAAAGTATAGTGGATGTTTTGTTTACATTGCAATATATATATATTGTTTTCTCTTTATACGAGAATCGCCCTAACGTCGGTTAGCTAGTAAAAACGTGGTTGCTTCCTATCTTACGGTACTGTAATGAAAGTAAGATTGAACTGAATGGCGTTATTACCTAAACACGAATTTCCAAGTTTGAACTTATACATAAAGTAAAGCGGCCTATTCACGGTCCAACTTGTAGGACCTCCGTGTAGGACTACTGTAGGATGTGCTCATCCACTCACGCCACTAGTAGTGGTCCTAGCAGTCCTTTCCACTCGTACTTTCTAGCGGCGCACCAGTGGCCTTATCGCACACTCGCAGGATGTTCCCTCCAATGAAGATCCAGCGTCATAGCTTGTTGGAAGGCAGGGGCTCATGTTGGTTGTTTGGAAGTGAAACCACATCCAACACGTGCTAATGCAGCTCCTTTCAGGGTCCAACAAGAGACCTACATCGGAAAGTCGGATCATTGTAGGTCCTACAAACTGGGCTGTGAATGGGCCGCTAGAGCTGTGGAAAGGCGTGTGGTGTGGCCTTGTGCTTGACGTTTCAATTAGTTGAACCGCAAAGACATATGACAAAGACTGTTTTGCTGACGTGTGCGTAGTTATGTAAATAATTACGTAAATAATTTAATTCACTCGTTAAATCATCCAACTTTTTTTTTTAGTTGAAAGATGAGCAGAAAATAACATGACCGTATAGCCGCGTTCCCACGATCTCTTGTAACGAAGGCGAGACAGGACGGGACCTCATTAGCCGAAGTGTAGGGACGAGCGCGGGCCGCAGGTTAGTCCTAGCTTACCTCGCCGCCACCTCCCCACCACGTTGCCTAGTGTCGTTTGGCACAGAGCACTTTACAGCAACGGAAGGGGTGCGCACCGCTGCTGCAAACCGATGACAACAGCGCACCGGTACACACGCCTGTGATGTTTACCGACTCAGAGTGGGTAGCTGCGTCTCATCTCCGCTAGCCCTGTTCCCAGGGGCGTAGCTACTATGAAGCTAGGTGGTGCCGTGCACCGGGGCCCCTAAGCGAAGGTCAGAGGCCCACGAGACTTCATGGCAAACTGGCGACCTTTTTTTTTTCTTTTTTTTTTTTTTTAGCTCTACAGTCGTCAAAGGGGTCTCTGAGACACAGGAAGCCCCTCCCCTCACTAAGGGCCCTCAACCACTGCTCAGGGGGCCCCTAAGCACAACTCAAGGGCCCCATCCTCAGCTCAGGGGGAAGGGGGGGGCCTTAACAGCACCACAAAGCAAAAAAAAAAAGGTCGCCTACCTGGCCTGAAGGCCCAAAATAAAATTTTTGCACCAGGGCTCTTGTTGACCTAGCTACGATACTGCCTGTTCCCATGGCGTGTGGTTGAGTATTCGTCCCGTCCCGTCTCGCCTTCGTTACAAGAGATCATGGGAACGCGGCTTAAGAGATGGAAATAGACTTTGCTTATGCAAAATGTAGAATTTGTTATAAAAATATACTTGTTTTGATTTTAAGTTTATTTTTGATGAAATGTTAAAATAAAATAATTATAAATTTATCTTTCCACAACCGCTTCCGCAAAAGAACCACATCCGCGGATGATGGGCACTAAACATCCGCATCTGCAACCGCTCTGTTACAATCCTGATAATATCACATGAGCCGTTAACTGAAATGTGTAATCGCTCTTGGCTCCAGTTCAGAAGGAAGGAAAAAATGTGTTTATCTGGACTGAAGCGAAGTAACACGCAACAGTTTTAAAACAGTAAATCCCGTCACATTTGCCACTCCCCCCTTAATCGGAGGCTGTTCGCGGATCAGTGGCGACAAAACGGCGCAGTTATCATCACAACTGCCCCCCCCCCCCTACCCAACCCCCGGCCTTCGCACGGCCACCTGCCAGCCTCCCCTCCACCCCTTTTACGTTAATTTAACATTTGCGCCCACACGCGCGCGGTCCGGGGATAGGTGCGCGGTGTTATTGTTTAAACGCCTCTGATGAGATCCATTACGTGATTGATAGGTTCTAGACCGACGCACGGCGGCCGGCTCGATGACGTGGCAAACATTGTCCGACATGCGACCACCCGTGTGTGTGTGTGTGTGTGTGTGTGTGTGTGTGAGGTGAGGTGGGGGTGGGGAAGGGTGGGACCACCGCCCCCGCGCCCAGGCAACTCCCTTGTGCTACGCAAACCGCGAATTAAAAAAAATAAAACAAAATTGCGAAAAAAGAGGTTCTGGACGCGAGGCGCGGCGCGGCGACATGAAAAGTGGGTCATAATTGTGAGTACGGCGCGGCGGGGCAGCGCCCGGCCCGCGAAGCGCCGTCTGTTTACCCTGAGCACGAGCGTGCGTGCGGAGCTTTTTAATTTCATTTTTAATATCGACTCTTTTATTCGCATATTTTAATTTTAGTTAACGTCTGCTGCCGGGGAGAAAAAAGTAAGCAGCCCGGGTGCAGCCGCATGCGAATTAAAAAAAACTGTGAAGCGGAGAGCGTTCTGTATACGAATGTAATACACAGCTCGGATGAGGGAGGTGGCGGGGGTAGGGGATAAAAAACGGTGGAAGGGGGGATGTGGCTTTAATGACGGCTGTAGTAGCAGTGTATGGAATCAGCTTAATGGATGGAGCAGCCCCAAAGTGACGGAGCTGATTACTTTGATAGCGGATCGTACGTGTCGCTTCCAAATTGGATTCTCGTGTTGAGTTTTTCGCCTGCGAAACGAGCGTACACCTGTTTCACTCGTGCGATTAGTCAACTGTTTTTTTTATATATATATATACGTTACCTGTCACCAATACTGTGCAGTGACAGAAAAGGTTTCCCTAAAAAAATTTAATCATTTACAATCAGATATTATTCAATCTGTGACTAATCATTTTGTTTGTTTTCTTATTTTTCTTAAGGGGGCGTCCATAAATTACGTGAGGTAAAAAAGGGGGGAGGGTCCGGTGAAATCTCACCAAGGGGGAGGGGGGTTCAACGACGGAAATCTCATTTGAGGTTTTGGAAATTGTTGTTGGACTGTAGAGCTAAAAAAAGAAAAATAGTCTACAAATGGCGCGAAAGTCGATTTCAGGGTTCGTCGAAATGTAGGGGTGTAACCGGGGTTTGGAAGGGTGAGACATGAGAAAAAAGTCTCAAAAAGTTGCGTGGGAGATATTTAGGGGAGGGCGTCCAGATCTCACCAAAAGGGAGGGAGGTCGGACCAGAAGGAGGGGGGGGGGGGGCAGGAAATCCGGAAAAACGCCTCACGTAATTTATGGATGCCCCATAATTAATCCCAAATGTTTATGAATAATTGCACTAATGCATTTAAATTTAGGATCTTAGGTCGTAGTATGCATAATCTACTAGAATAAGCTAGTATTGATTGGTAGCTTTAAGATCTTTGGTGGTAGCGATTGTAAACTGCTGATAGTACAGTGGTTTGAGCGTCAATTGCATAGAAGGACGTAGGACTGCAATCCTGTAATATGTCTGTAATTTGTGTCAAACTTAATCGAGAAGTGACGTTAGGCACATGTTAATTTTGTTAACGAATGCAGCTGCTGAGCAAATCGAGTGTTTTTCTTCGTAAAGTAGTTCCCGTCATTTCTTTTTTTTTGCTGATTACATCAATTAACAACATTCAAACTCCAAAATGAAACGCGCAGCAGCTTGAATGTGTTTGTGATGAGATGGATATCCTCGTCGATAACACGCTGCAGTTTCCTGTGGAGTAAAAATACTAATATATAGTCTGATTTTTTGTGGATTGATCTGCTTGCTATAGTTGGCCAATTAATCACTCTAATTAAAACCAATCATAGTAAGTGAGTGGTGACTCTTGGGACTGGCGAATCACCGTCCGACCATCCATATTTGATTTAGTAAGGTCTCCTTAAAAGAACAGAACTAAATATATGCGATCAGATATCCAAACCAACCCTAGTAAGTGGGTGGTAACTTTTAGGACTGGCATTATGAAGGACGCAGGTTCGAATCCTCTTCCGGCCATACAGATTTGGTTTTGTTTGGTCTCCTTCAAAGAAAATAATTTAAAAATGTATGAACAGATATCGAAACCAAGCCTATCAAGTGAGCGTTACTGGCATTAGGAAGGCCTCAGGATCTAATCCCCTTATGTACATCCAGATTTGGTTGTCCTAGGTTTCGCGAAATTAGCTAAATGTCGGATGGTTCCTTCTAAAGGCCATGGCAGAATTTCTTCCCTGTCCTCGCCCCTACTTCATTCCAGTCTCTAATGATCCTTAAATTGACGAGCCCTAACAGAGAGGTAGAGTAAAAATAAATGGGATGTGCAACCCTCTGTGCATGAAATATACCGTACAAAATTCTTTACTTATTAATCAAATTTTTCTAAAATTTCCTCTATAGAATTTGAAGAATGTGTTATTGAGAATAATAAGTTAAGTCTGAAGTACTCCTTTCTTGAGGGACTTGTTATAAGTTTATTTTCATATTGTGACAACATTTTTACATCAACATCTAATTTACTTAGTAAATCTTACATTTAGTTTCATTTATTGTTATAATCGTTGCTAAAGGAAGTACTATAGGTTACATAACACCAGAACTTGTATTTAATCACTTGTAATATTCTAAGCATGAAGGAGTTTGGTCATTCACAGATTGCATTACACGAAGCAACTACCTTTGGGTTCACTTTGCTGGCAATCCAGGAATTCACTATTCTATACTTAATGAACGATGAACATACTAACATACCTCCTAGATATCAAACAACATTAAATATAATCGCTTACTATCCAACATGAGCGCCTTTAATGCAAGTATTTTACCTATGGCACTCTAAGCATCACAACTTTAGTTTTGGTAGCAAGTGAGCTTAGCTGAAATATTTCCAACAAACTTGGGATCTATTATTTACAAGAAGAAAAAAATTAATGGTTTCAATTTTTTTCTCCGATCTAAGATGGGGATAATCACTCAGTTTTTCAGCGTGGGATTTGTAGAACGTATTTCTTCGATATTCTGTGACCATTTTGATTACTGTCAATAAATTTAGGTCATGATGATTCATGTCTTTTTTTTTTAAATACATAAAAGATAAGTTCAATACCTGATAATGGAATTTAAAAGATGAACTGTTAGGTATTTCTTTGACTATCATCTTGACGATTACAGCCAAGTTACGTTCTGCATCACTCGAATCTTTTTCTAGCGATACTATGATCAGATGTTAAATGCACACGGAAAACAAATTGATGTTGAAAGAATTTGAGCGTAACGTATTTCTTCTGTGCTATATGGGCTATTACGAACTGGAATAACATTTTTTTTTTTTTTTTAGTTAATGATTTAAGACAGGAAAATGAGAATTAAAAATACTTGTTTTACTTCTTCAGTTTCTCTTCGATTTTAGCCATCTACCGATCAGAAAAAATAATCCTGTGCATTCGTCTCGATACTTATTTTCTTGACTTATTATAACTATTCATACTTTCAAGTTGCTGTTTTCTCCTTCTTTGGGTTCAGATATTATTCCTTTTCCTCTTCTCATTCTCCCCTGAAAGCTTGAAATTTTGTATCAGTCTTCTGAAAGTTTCTCTGTCTTGTATCATATCTTCTGTTAATCCGATCTCTATCTTTTCTTTCTTGTTTCTTATTGTTGGGTGGTATAAATAATTTTAGGACTGAATATTTAGATATTATCTTGTGGTTAAGTAAATTTCTTACTTACTGCAGTGACATCCCGGAACGTAGCCGCTCCATTCCATTCTCCAGACGCTTCTATCTCTCCACTTCTCCTCATCCTGAATGTTTGTTTTTCTGACGTCTAGTTTGATTCCATCAAGCTACCTGAATATCGTTCTTCTGTGTGGTATCTTTCCCTTCGAAACATCCTTCTATCACATCTTTGATGATCTCCCTCCCTTCTCATAATATGAACATGATACACTAGCTTTAGTCCTTTTATTATCACTGTCATGTAAAGCAACTGGTACAGTCCTCTTCCACTCATTTTCCTCTTTAACCGTACTAGAAATTTGTCTGAGAATCCAAATTTCAAATTCCACTAACGTATTCTTCATTCTTTTGGTTAAAGTCCATATTTCGCAACCATATAATACTACTTGCTGTACTGTAGTCTTTTTATATTTTAACGTTTGGTGTTATTGACAGTAGTAATGACATGACCATTTATCTATAAACAAATCTGCATCTGTTTTCTGCCTTTGACGGAATCTCTTTCCCATGATGTTCCTCTGATTCAATAGTCCCAAAGGTATTTAAAATTTTTTACTTTTTCGAAACATACTCTACTTGATAACTATCACGTTACGGTATCTACTGAAGAGAAGCTATTTCGTTTTCTCGTTATTTACTTCCAATTCTACTTCCTTGGTTCCTTTCACTAGCACCTTCAACATTTCTCTCGGCTCTCCTTGCTTTTTCCTTTTAGCATTACGTTGTAAGCATAAGCTAGTTTACTCTCTTTGTTGCTCTCACATCTAATATTCTGAAAATAATACAGATTATTTTTAGGCGGTCGCTAGTGAAATTTAATTCAAGAAAGTTCCTTGAAACGGTGTGAGAACATTGAAATAACTTTTCAAGCACAGTTAGTAATTTTATATGAAATTTAATTTCTGTTGTTTGTAGTTGTGACTCAACAACCAAATACACTTTATTACTATCCATCAGACTTTCATCTCCTCAGATTTCAACTTTCCTGCAAGTGAGAACATGCCATAATAGTCTACATTTTATAAAATGAAATGTTTCGTTCACATACAGTAACTACTAACCATATTAGTTTATTTCTAATACTTCCATTCGTACTGATTCTCTTGTTCCTCAGTTTAGGTTAGTTGGAGTTCTTCAAATTATATGCAATGTTTCCTTAAGTGAGAGAAGTGTATTCGGAATGGTTAACTTTGCCACTGTAAAGAAAAACTCGTTTTCTAGTTATATTTGCTGCTTGTTCACGACTCATACATTTACTATCGCTTCTGTAGCAACACATACAATATTGAGGCCACATTCGACCTAAAAATATGCACTTACTCTTCTCCACAAACTGCAGTAATTATTCAAGAAAACAAAATTCAAAGTTTTTCTCTATTCTCCACCTTTTACCCTTTTAATGTGACCTATGAACAGTCTTTCAAGTAACAGAAACACTATTTTGTCATTCCACTACCAATTTAAAACTTACTTAATACTTTGTTACTTACAGAAAGCGATTTCAAAATCTCAGCTTCATGTTGGAAATTTTAATGTCGCTCTTAAGCTATCTTCTAAAAGTGTCTATCACTGGACAATTAACCTTGCTATCGCTTTGCTCGGCCAATCAGATAGCTTGTTACTTGATTCGCGCCAGTCACCTCGACGTCTAGAATGCTCTAAATATGGATCAACACAATTACTGAATTTATGAAATTGATCGCTTCTTAGATAAATGGAAATAACTGGCATTTGGGAAAGATTTTATAAAATTTTTCTGGTCAAATTAGACATGAATTTTAGTTTATTATAGGTTTACCTCTAAGAGATTGTACCTTTAGGAAAGTGAAGTACACGAAGCAGAACGATCAGAATTTCTGTAGTCAAGGGAGCGTCCATGAACCACAGCTTTCTTTTCCTATTGATTCCAGAAGACATTTTGTACTGTTTTCTTTTGTCAGTCTATCGTAAATTACGTACGGAGATAATTAAATGACTGAAATAAATATACGCATGCTGTTGTGTGTTCTGTAACTGATTTTAACTGTGACAAATAATATGAATGAAAAGCTAAGTGGCCTGGCTCGAACCTCCCCTCCCCCCACGTAGCCCAGTGTAGCTTTCCATCCAACCTCTCCCCCCCCCTCTTTAGACCGAGCCACGTAGTTTATGGACGACCCATAACATCTATTTTTGTCAAACAATAAAAAAATCCATATCCATGATTATGGTATCAGTGAATATGATTTTTTACCGATTTCCAATGCACCATACTCAATTTACGATGAGACATATTGTATGTCTAAATTTTAAGCTAAAAGTGAGTCCACGGGTGGCCGGAGACAGTTAACATCACCGCAGCGCCTGTGTGGGTGAGACGCAACCCGCAGTGTACAACAGTCGCTTTGGTAGTGGCAGCTTCAGGGGTTAGCAGTATCCGATATTATTTAATTCTTATACAGATAATATTTTTGTATCAATCACCGAAGATGATAACAAAAAATCAAGTTTGGGTAAGATACAGAAAGTTATGCAAGGATCAAGGATATGATTTAGACTATATTCTCTGTAGCAATTACTAGAACCAGGAGGCAAAATAACCTGCAAATATTTTTGACAGAAGATGAAAAGTTTATTAAATCGTTATTGGCTTTTAAAGTTATGCCTTCCTTAGAAACCTCTCAAGGACATTGATACGGGTTTGAAACTATTGTAATAATAACATTAAAGATGGTTCTTTGACATGAAAGGATGAGTTCTGGCACTGGTTTAATGGTAAGAAATGCTCACTATTGGCACAAGATGGCACTCGATTTCATAGATAAGGGAAAGGGAAATTACACAAATGATGAATAACCAAAACAGCTGAAGGAATTTGAAATTAAAATTCTTAAATGAAAAAAGCAGATGGGTTCAGAAATTTAACACTAAACATGTATAAGACGACAATAAAAAATATAAGAAATGGGCAATAAGATAAGTGGAGAAATTCCCACCTGATCATGTACTTCATTGCAACTCAATTCAATTTATCGCGTAGCAGAATGTTTTTTTGTCTTGGTGAGTGTTATAGTTCTAACATTATTGAACAGTTGGATGCAGAAGATTTGTTGCTTTAAATTCGTATCTTAATCAACATTATTTTTCTGCGTCCTTTATAAATTACCTGGCTATGTTTCATCTCGAGTAGTCGTTTGTTGTCAGACTGTTTTTCCTTTGTCGGATACCATCCTTCAGCACCCCCGTATCACCTTCATCAGACTAACAAGATAAACGGTCGTTTCAAATTCGGTCGGCGGGGCAGTGACGGCTTCCATTTGATCCGTACACACAGACGAGCACCCACACACTCTCGACAGACAATCAATCATGGGAGTGGCAGTAATTAACAATACGGTACGTGTTTCTAACTGCAGTACACAAATATTGATCGCGACAAGCTATTGCCGCTCCAGGATTAATTCACTGATGTACGGTGCGAGTATCAATCATCATTATCATCATCAGCTGGGAGGGGAGGGCGCAGATGATGGAACCAAAATCGTTGTTCAAATAACTGCAATCAAATTCGGACGAGTATTCCGGAAACACCACCAACATTTTACACTAATGTGTAGAAAACAACCTTCCATAGTGAATATTGAAAATGAATTTTTTTTCCAAGTGAAGATAAGCCTATGAAATTCATCATTTCAGACTTGATGAAGAGGAGGGATGTTACTAGTATAGTGGCACAAATAGCTGAATTATACTTAATTCTTACGGATTTACAACCTGCGACAGAGCGTCAACTTGTCACGCAATTCGCTTCTGTCGTAGCCGAACCTACCAAGGAGTATTAGTTGGAAGATAGGAGGAGGGTGAATAGAATTCTAGGAGTATACAAGGGGTATATTGGTGATGAGGCTTGGAAAGATATTTGAGTATTACTTAGAAGGAAATTGATGAACATGAACTCAAGCTGGCACTCGATTTCAGGCATATTGTAGTTGGAAATTTTTTTTGTGTAGGTAAGGGAATTAGGGATATAAGGGTGGTGTTGGAGCTGGGACATAAAAAATTGAGTTCAGAAAAGACACAACCCTTGAATTGTCTCTCCAATATGTACTGTGGCTTGGTATAAAACATAATAAATTAGCAATGGAATCGCTCAATAATTTACCAAAGACGAGGAACAATTTAAAATTAAAGTTCTTAAGGGGCGTAAGTTAATAGATAGGGAAATAACAACCAAAGCAACTTACGTAAATAATAAAACAATAATTGGTAAAACAGATATGTCTGCAATTGATATCTGAGTATACCTTCCAACACAATTCAACTAAATTAAACTTAACGTGGCATTCGAATAACGGAGTACCCTAATGGACCTCACATGAACAAATTAAATCCTGGTTAGAGTTTAAGGCTAGGTTAAGTTCCCATAAAAAGTTTTGACTTAATCAAGGTCCTTGAACCATAAGGCATACGCATAACCCAAGGAGCTAACTGGGTGATTTGTGGAGACGAAACATACGAAATTACTCGGGTACCTCTTTCCACAACGCACAGTCGCTTTGAATAGTATAAGATAAAAGTTATACTTCTTGGCTGACTTACTGAAAGTAAAAAATTAAATTTCGCTTTGATAATACAAGCCTTAAAATGTTGGGGTTGTCACAGAGGTGTAAGTATTTGAAATCGGGGACGAAGTACATGAATTGATATTATTCCAGAAGAAAGATAACTCCAATGAGAAAGTGAAAATGGAAGAGGTATAATTTTTTATATCATTTTATATCAAATTATAAAATATATTGTACACAAAATAAAAAGTAACAGGTTGTTTGTGCTGCTAAAAAGGAAATGGCAGTTCGAGAATTATAGAACCAGAATCCATAGTTTACTGACAATCTATGACAAGCGGATAAATGTGAATATTTTTTGGTTAGTCAATTGAATATTATCAAATATTTGTTTTAAAAAAATTTTAAAATATTTTTTGTTAAGTTAATAGTCTACATGTGTTGTGTTGCAGAAATCTTAAAGAGGTAACAGCAACTCGTTATCTATGTCCATTTCATACGATTATTAATGGAATATTTTAATTGTATATAAAAAATTAAATACAACCAGACAATGTAAGAAGAAAGAATTTCTTCGTTAATGTATTTTCTGTGGTAAGAAACAAATGGACAATGCATCTAAATACTAAATACGAAGAAACTAGGTCTTTCCTCAATCTTAATAACCTGTTAAATTGGAGCTTATCTGCAAAAATAACAGCAAAACGTTGATGAACAAAGTTGGTATTATATTTAAAAATTCTGTTATTAAGATTTCAACAAAAGTAAGAAATACTTAGGAAGCATATTAACCAAAGAAAGGAAAGATATTGAAATTATAAACTAGTTTTTGTGTTCAAAGAAAATAAATATTAGCATAAAGGTCAAAATGTATAAAGGAATTACGAAATATGATGCTACGTCTAAGACTGAAAAAGCCTGCAGGTATAAGTGTGGCTATCGAAGAAGAAAATGTCAGTTGTCGAGTATAGGGAGAATAGGGAATTAATAAATAAGAAACCTTACAAAAATGATAAAAATGGTAGATCCAATAAAGGGGATACTTAACACAGACAATGACACAGACCTGACACGAGAATTGGTGAAGAACGAAGGCCGAATAGAACTTCGACATATGCTCCAAGCGAAAAAACAAAAATAAAGACAATCTCGGATACATCGGAAAAAAGATTAATATGTATAGCAACACAAAACAGAAGTTTGCGCTATGGTGACCAGAAAGACACAAAGAGGTGAAGACTGGAAGATGGTGAGCTACAGACACTATCCGCATTCAGCTGAAATGAAACAGATACAAATTCTGATGGGTTGTTGTTGAAATAGAATCCAGGTATTTGTCAGTTTGCTTTAGTTTTATTAATATTCTCTGAATAAAAGTGTAATATATGTGAAATTAATTTACAGTAAATTAGGAAGAATTTTGTCAGAGTGTAATCACAGTTTTTTGTAATCAATTTTCCCAATTTTACGGATATATTTCTACTTCGTTCACGAATTATCTTTTTTTTTTGTAATCATCTTTGGACAACATAATATGCAGAAAAAGTGAAAGAAAGACTTTTGTTATAAGTGTAGGCCATCCCTGGATTTGCGTGGTAACTTTTTGACTGTATTTGAATGTAAAACTGTTGGTGTAATAATCGGCCATTTCATACGAAATTTCTAAGCATCGTCAGTAATGAATAGTGGGACAAGTTTCATACTTAATTTTTGGCATTGTGCACCAAACGCCAATGCTAGATCCCGAAACCTTTACATAGTGAATACAGAGTTAATTCATACCACACCGCTGATGATTCCTCAATCGGAAGGGAGCATAAAATTTGGTGGTCCTCTTAAAGTCTTTCAGGAGCGTAAGTCAAAATGAGCTGGCACCTGTTTTAATCCTCTCTCTTGTTTCGTGATAATACACACTACTCAGTTCAACAATACACTGAACAACACTTATCACAATAATCAACAGACAGGCAACAACACTTGGGCACACAAACGAAAAATACAGGCATGGTTACTTCAAAAGGCGGTGGCCGAATTCCGTCCATTTCTTTGCCCCTGTCCTTTCCGCTTCTACAAGTGAAGAAACGCACAATTTTGTAATATGAATTTAATTTTAAAAAATTAGAATTTTTTTCTCTAGGTAAAGACGTGATAAAATTTATGTTTCATTATTAGAAATGTTTTAATGATTATGATCGTAAAAGAAATATGCACACAAAGTTTCGTATTAGTGTAAGTGACATGAACGGAAATTGAAGAAATAAATTTCATTATAACGTTGCCCAAGGAAGTTACATTTATTACTTGTTAAATTTTTATGGCAATATGTGCGTTGAGAAACGCAACAGAATTAATAATGGTAACAACTAAAAATAGTAAAAAAAAAAGCTATATGATTGTTTTAGAACTACATGAAATTGTCTGTATAAATCAAAGCGCTTTTTGAATTGATGAAATATGGATATTAAGGGTAAAAGAAACAAGAAAATTGAGTAGTTTGAAATGAACTCTAAAAAGTTGTTGAATCTGTAAAGTAAGAAATCAAAAAGATGTAGAAATGTTGGGTGAAGAAAGACGTTTGTGCAAGACGCTGATTAAAATTGAAGATAAAAATATAGGCATGCTTTAGAAGATTCGGGAATATTTAATTTATTAATTAATGAAATATATGAAGAAAAGAATTGCTGATTATATTTCATGTTAGTGAAGATGAAGTTTACAACAGTGATCCTATGTCGTAAAATGTTGAAATGAAGAGACTGGTTCAGGAAAGAAGGAGCCAGTATATTGTATCAAATCACTAGTCTGCATGACAACAATAATCGTAAATGGAAGTGAGTCCAGAACGACACAAATCATTAAAAGGAAAAAGTCGAATATTTTTGTGTTTGAGTTTTTAGAGTGAAAGGCCATGACCGCTTTACGTGATTTGGTTGAAATACGAACCTGACATGTATTTCTATAGAAATTTGAAAAATTTCCGTAGGGTCCGAATGGGGTTAAAAGTATTAAAGACTAGACTAGGTGTAAGCCCCTCACCGTGTTTGAATTTTTTTTGCTGTCGTCAGTCTTTCGACTGGCTTGATGCAACAGTCCTCCATCCATTCCTATCTTGTGCTAACCTTTTCATCTCTATACATATCCCTTACAATCCACCTCCTGTATTATTTGCTTCATATATTTTAATCTCTCTCTACCTCTACAGTTCTTCCCTTCGACTGTTCCTTCAACCAGCAAATTAACCAATCCAGCATGTCTCAAAATATGACCTACCAGCCTGTCTCTTCTTTCTGTAAGCTTCTTCCACATACTTCTTTCCTCAGCTATCATTTCCAAAACTCGTTCATTCCGTACTTTCTCTGTGCACTTAATTTTCAGCATTCTTCTGTACCACCACGTTTAAAATGCTTCGATTTTCTTTCTTTCCGGTATCCCTAAAGTCCATGTTTCGATACCGTTAAGTGCTGTGCTCCATATATCTAGAGTTCCTAGATCAATATTTGAAACTAAAAGATTTCTCTTTATCATGAAGGCTCTTTTTGCTAGTGCTATTCTGATTTTAACATCGTTCCTGCTTCGGCCATCGGTTGTAATTTTGTTTCCCAAGTAGCAGAATTCGCTTACTTCTCCTATTGCATCCGAATTATTTGAATTATCGGGTATGAAATAGCCCCAAGTTGGCAGAAAGATTCAGGTAGATAAATACATACTTTGTGCAGGACATGATTTTTTTGGGTGACAGGTATGATCTGTTAAGGTCGTTATAGTTCTAAAAACAGTTTATTCATATCTCTTTGATATGTCGTGCTGCTATATAGCGGTAATGAGATCACTCCTCATTGAAACCAGCTAAGCCTAGCGGCTTGTCTCTGAACTATCTCATCTTGTAGCAGTTGTGTATTTGTTCATTGTAATATATAACAGTATTGCAATCGTGTCTCGTGAAAAAAATTCGATATATGGTGCTGCTATCTAGAGGTAATAAGATCACTCCTTATTGATGCCAGTGGAACCTAGCAGCATAACTTTGAACGACCATATACCCGTGATCTTGATTGCTCATAATTTAGCCTTTCACAGGTCGAATTTCGAAAAATTCATTTCTTTATCAATTGCTACCTGGTACCCGTGACTTCGTACGCGTGTATTTTGAATTGATTGCTAGAATTGGATACACAAAGCTGAAAGTTACCTAAGATATGTCGGTGTAATATGACGGGGACGCTATCGATATACCACTCTACCGTCGAACCTGTCCCATTTATTCATATCGGAAAAAAAGTATCCTATTTCGATCCCAATGATACAAAGTATTTCTGTTTATTAGTCATTATAAAAAAAAACTTACTTACTTTCGCATATATAATATTAATAGATCACATCAAAACTGCCTTTGGAACCAGGGAACCAGTATATCCTGAATAAAGTACACGCTTAGGGCACTATTCTATCGCCAAAGATTTTCCAGAACGTGGTATCCTTACTACAAAATCCTAGGCTTGGCTCAAACTATGACAAACAATTCATAGAAAGTTTTGCTCCCAGTGGGGTTTGTACCCGATGACAAAAAGGAGTTTTCTTAAGAAGCAAGCACGTTACCACTGCGCTAAGCTGCCATTTCTCTTTAATGTTACGCATAACAAAGACATTTACTTATTATGCGTTTGTCTTACACAGTGTAACATGACGCGCTGTTGCCACGTTACAAGGTGCATTTTTTATTATATATGTCATAATGTTGGAGTAATTTACATAAATCTTGGGCGACCACCTAAATAGATTTTTGTTGTAATTTTATAAAGTACGCAAGATTCCAAGTGAGGACTGTAATGAAATGGTGAACATACAGTGTATCTTGGTAAAGCGAATATTAAAGAGTTATTGAGCTGCGTAGGCTTGAAGCTAATCGTGGTCTTCCCGACCCATGGTGACAGGACTTCGCGGATCTGGGGTTTTGCCGAACCACACATTCTGCTCCCTGGGGATGGGTGGTCAACAGGGTCTCTCACCTGGCGGGAAATGCCTGCCGCCCGACACCCGAATGTGCTCTCACCCCGGCGAAATTAGCCGAATATGTCCGACCTCTGTGATATGAGCAGGGCAGATCAGATATGGGGATATCACGTGACATTAGGTGCAGACCTGAAGATCCAATCCAAATAAGCGTATAACTTAAAATCCTGGGAATTTCTGTTATATGTGAGCTTCGAGACTACAAGGGGCGGAGCGAGAAGTTTTCCTCGTGGACCGAAGAGCGAGGAGCTGGACATTCTGCCTGCGATTCTAGTCGAGTCTAGTCGAGTCTAGTCTGAGGTGGACTTGGAAGTTGGCTTCTCGCCAACTGCCGTTGTACGATTTCTGGCTGGGCTTGCCTTGCTGGAGCAGGCTTATCACGGCGAAACCGCCAGTAATGCGACGATGCGCAGTAACAGACAGGACGTGTCTGTAGCCACCGTGTGAGATAATCTCATATACCGTGGGTCATCTCCGGTCACCGCAGACATCAGACGCAGAACTACAATGGTAACTTATTACGACCAAGCCATCTGATTGTGCATTCCGTTAAACAGAACCCTTAAACGACTTTGAGAGGATAAATCCATGTTCTCACTTTGTAATTGTAAAAACCCCTGAGCTAGCGGCATAATTTGCCAGAACTAGTTATTTCCGAATGATATATTGTTCATTCGTGGCGCCCATGATTTTCTTTTTAACTGTAAAGTCACAGTATTATGATACCTTTGTCTGAGGTCGTCATAACTTGTATTTTTCATTGTTTCCAATTGTCATTATTTCTTGCATTTTGATTATGAGATATATTTAAAAGTAAATATACAATTGTTTGCTTGCTCATGACGGCTAATTGTACCTATGAGCGTTGCTTTTATGATTTTGCCAATTTGTGTTAATGTTAACGGTAAATTCGCTCAGACTTGTAATCGCCAGTGATAAGAAAATAAATGTCATATTGTGACCATTTTTCATAAATTCCAACTAACATCGAGATTCTTGCAAAATTAATAAATTTTCACTCCTTCATAAAAAATAAAATTACAAATCTACAATTATTAATCATAAAGGTATGAAAGATAATTGTAACGTAGTTTGCCCACCAAGGCACCCACTACAACAGTTCAGATAGTTTTCATAATTTATGAAAATATGTTCTTATCTATACAGAATATCTTATCCCATATCCATCCTAATGTCAAATAGCATCTCCTTGTCAAATATCATTACGATTGGAGTAGCCGTTTAGCCCAAGAAACGTAGCAAACAGACAGAGTTACTGTCGCATTTATAACATTACTATAGATGTTACCAAAGCAGATAATTAAATATTTAAAATGATAATTCATTTGTCTTTTTTGGTTAAGTATGAAGGGAGAAAGATGGATCGTCAAAAAAAAAAATTTACAAATAATTTACATGATTTCAAGAAATAATCTAAGACAAACGGCATATCTCTGAACTTTATTACGACGCATCGGTTGTGGATGAAAGTAGTGGCTGTGTGGAGGATAGTTGTTAGGGGAGTATAGTGGCAGAGTGTCCGCGATTGCTGATGGGCGCAGATAACAGCAGAGTGGAGGAGAGGAGGTCCACTCCGGCGCTATCGCGGGCCCTCAATGGCGCCATTGTGGGCCCGCGCTCAGCTGGAACAAGCGGCCGATACGCCACATGTTGCTGCTGACCTCTGGCTCATTGTGCGGGGCCCTAATTTAGCGTGCTCCGCTGTGGCCGGTCTTCTGGGCGCGCTCGCCTGTCTCCGCAGATTACCGCCAGCCGCGCTGTTGTCCTTTCCAAATTAACCCGGTCCATCGCGTGATTTCCAGACGCACCCGATAGCCGGGTAACACGTCCACAGCGTCGCTATCAATGCCTCCAGGTTACCGGGTTGGGCTGGGATGGGTTGCTGTGACTGCCGGGCTCCGAACCGGCGACTCGCCGCGCCCAGTGGCGCTATCTGTTTCGGCCCGGTGAGCTGCTCATTGCTTTGCCTCGTTCACTTGTTCAAACGCACTCTCACAACGCTACAAGTTCGGATTTTGCAGCTGATAAATTAGTAACAGTTGTGTTCACTTTGAACCACTGTACTGTCACCTTCCCGTGAAGTATATATTTTCAAAACACCATCGTATATTGACATAAAACATTATAAATTTGTATACCTCATTTTTGCTTCCTCCAGGTAGCATACCAAATACAGGGTAAGTCAAAAAGGACTTTACAATTTTGGAATGATATAGAAATGTATTGAGATAACAGAATCGGTAGATGTGTCATTTTTTAGCAAACAACCTTAAGACTCGCATAAAAATGTCAAATGTCAGTTTGGTTCGATGTGACTTCCATTTTTCATCCGTCAAACATCCCATTGGTAATCAATTCTTTCCCACACTTTTTGCAGCAAATCGGGCGTAACTTGTGCAACGGCAGCGTAGATTCTATTTTTCAGGACTGCCAAATTGTTTGGTAGGGAAAGAACATACACACGATCTTTAATCAAACCCCAGAGAAAGTAATCCAGTGAAGTCTTGGGAGCGAGTTGGCCATATGATTGGTCCTTCATGGCCAGTCCACCAACCTGGGAAGCTATTATCGAGGAAACCTCGAAATTGCGTGGGTTAATGAAGTGGTGCACCGTCTTGCTGGTAGTAAACTATACCATCTCGGTCATCTTCATCGATCTGTGGATTTAAAAAGTTTTCAATCGTATCGAGATACCCAATTCCAGTGACAGTTTTCTCCATCAAGAAGAAAACACATTAAATTTAGGGCTGTCACGAACGTGTTCCAATGTTGAATGTGGATTTTTGGTGCCCCATATTCTGCAGTTGTGTCTGTTCAAAAATTGTTCGTTTTATGAAACCAAAACAAACAGCGACTACGCTCTGCACCAGTGAAAGTAGCCATTTTAACTGTGCACTACGCTCCCGCTCCTGGCGGCGAAATGGTGTACCGATGCACGTAGTGCATCAAATTTGAGGTTGTTTACTACAAAATTACACATGTATAGATTCTGTAAGTTATCTCAATAAATTTCGAAATCATTCCTTCCAAGTTGGAAAGTCCTTTTTGATTCACCCTGTACAGAGCATTGCATACTGTTACTACAATTCAACAGGTGTCCGTACTTTGTGTTCCTCTTTTTGCTGTATCACCTTTGATAATTTTCGATATCTAATGTGTCTCTGTGTGTATTTGTTGGAAATACAACTTTTTTTGTTTCCGGTAATATTGAATAAACAAAAACATAAAACACAAAAATACGAACAGACGTTTATTTCTGTATTATAATTTCGTAAGCTCAATTATTCACCTCTATAGCTATTGGCTGAAGAACGGTGACGTCTCCGCCGCCCTTCCCCCGCAAATAAATTTTTTTATACGCGTATTGACATTCGACAACGGACCAAAGATGACAAACGGGTGGGTGGCAAGTCGGCGGAAATGGTGACGAAGGCGCGCCGTGAAGAGTGAAGGGTAGATTGATCTCATCTCAAAAAAAAAAATACGGTCAAATTGAAACTAATAGAACGCGGATACCGGAAATCCGAGATTTCACAATTCCTAGATCGCGAACTGAGTTTCCGATATTTCAATTTCGGAATTGAATCACCTAAAAAAACGGATTGCTTTATTTTTATGTATATAAACCGCTACATAAATTGCCTAATAAAATAGCATAGTCGAACACATCACTGGATGTGTAGCAATTTATTAAAGAGATAGAAGACTACAAACATTGGGAATTGAGGCGCCACATCTTTTTTCATAGGATCATTTGAAAGTATACCTTATCCAATAAAAATCATTAAAATTGGTTCACAATTGGCGAGGATATCATTGAAGATTAATACAAAAAAAAAACAATCGATTTGAGAGCTTCCTCCTTTTTTGAAGTCGGTTAGTAAAAATAGGGCAGGTATTTTTTGGCCTCTTTAAATCTCAGTTATTTTTTTATGATTACAACCTAAAATAATCCGACATCTGAATAAATACATAAAAAAATTCTTACATGTAGCTACAGAAAATGATAGTGCATTTTGACATAGAAAAACTGAGGTTGTTTACCCAGAAGATACAACAAGTTTGAGAAACATTGAAAACAAGTTTACAGAAAGCAGATGTAAAATACTTCTCGACTGGAATGTATTAAGGAATTAAAATTAGGAACCAAAAATTATTAAATAAATCTAAACGAATATGCCAAAACAATGTTCAAAGACGGAGAAAAGTGCAAGGAATTATATCGATACCGATAAAGGACTACTTTGGCCATTGTGTTATCATGCCTTTCACACTGTGATGTCACGCCTATGGCCTTCCTAGGCGGGATTCAATTTTTTTAAATTTCAAACCAACTATAAGGAAAAGAACTTAATTGATTTAAATCCACGTATAGGTTATAAGTTGCTATTTGTTTGTTTATATTCGTTCGATGTAAATATTTTCGATTTGCTCTGTCCGTAGATGAAGGTATTATTAATTATTAATTTTCAGTAGGATGATGAATGTGGGATGAAGCTTACATCACAATACAGTAAATGTATTAATGCGCTCGAGAAAGAAGTTTTCATTTTCGACCAGCAATACTAATCGGAGGTTTTTAATAGATTGATATGCTGCCTGGACCAGAGTAACAGCTGATATTTGTCGTAACAGGACAGCGCATCACTACTTTTTTTTATTTTTTTTTTAAAAAAAACTTAAATGAATTTCATGGTCGTCATGTTACTGAAGTAATTATTTTATGTTTCACATTTAAAGTGATCAAAGCGTTGTGAACAAGGATTACAATTTTTTTAAAAATGTTGATTTTTTTTTTAAAAAGTTTCTTTGCTTTCACATGCTTTCACATGCGCCATATTACTGATGTCGTTCATAGAGGTGCACGTTATGTTATAGTAGTTCCAACCGTATCATGGTGTAAACTGCAACTACAATACATACATCTACAAAAATGAAGGTCATAAGCATTATTTAATAGTAATTCTATTTAGTTAAGAAATTTCGATGAAATTAATTGTAGAGCACGTTCAATTCGCCATTTTTGACTGGTTTTCTAAGTCTTAACTCTTTCTTTGACGACCATGCCATATTTTAATTAATATAGTATATAGTCTTTACCTTACTATATCTCGTATTGCGCTCCCGAGAGAATTGAGAACATTCTATATCAGCTTTTCTCTTAGCCCATCCCTTGTCACATTTCCAAGATAAATCTCTGAGTGCTTCTTCTGTTTCACCTCAAGTAAACCTCTCAACTGCAGTCCTTATGATCTCACCAATAATTATTTACCAGCTACACTTTCTTCAAATGATTTCCACAAATTAAACTCATTCATCTTTTACTTTTCACTTTCTTATCACTTTTTTCAGCTACGTTGATTCGGAATGTTATCTCCGTCAATTGAATATACTACACACAGCACCATAAATTCTTACTGTGACAATTTTATTAACTTGTGTATTGGATTAATTCCGCATCTTCTCGTCAGCTGCCAATTTTAAGCTATGCCTGGCCTACATCACCACTCCAGGCGATTACCAGCATATTTAATTCAAAAGGCCATGGCCTAATTGCATCCCGTTTCTTGTTCTCAGTCATAAGTAAAAACAAAAACAATAACTACTAAAAAAAAATTACATCACGTCGACGACTTACTTGCTATTTCATTTTTTCTCGTACTTTATTCTTTGACTCCTCTGATCGCCGTGGGCTACTCTTTGGCCCTTCACAGACACTTATAAACTCGTATTACTATTATACGCCCACAATTTTTAATATAGAATTTTAATAACATTGTTTCAACATTACAAAGCAACATCTTATCTATATAGAATTGCCTTGGTGTGACGTATGATACTCATAAACTGATGACAAATAACTTCAATTTCTTGTGATAAATACAAGTTACACGGAACTTAAATCAGTGAGTGCAAATTTTATTTACATATCCTTCCATATCAGACACCAGTGACTCGTATTAGCAGAGCCAGGAGGAGGAGTAGGCGCAAGAAGCAACCCGCGTAACATTGTCAGCTACCTCGTGCTCCCCACCTTCCCCCACTTCTCCTCCTCTGCGATGGCATCATTCAGCGGGAAAAACATATAACGCGACGGGCAGGACGGCGACATATCCATATATATGGAAGTTTATATCATCATTGTTCGCGGCAATCAGGGTCTTTGGACGAGGCCTCGTTGATTACGCCGGGATCATGTTTAACACCATTTTGATGCGGACAATGGGCCAGAGGGCGAGGCGGCGGTGGCGCTATCCTCGAACCAGCGCCCCCACGCCACAGCGCCCGCCGCTCCATTATCATACGACATGAATTGAGTTGACGTTACATTATGTTGCAATCCGCAACAATAACGCCGGCTCCTGGAAACAATAAGCAAGACTACGGGCCCGAGAGTGCATACAAGCAGTAACACCGCCCACCCTGCTACAACCTGCCCTGCCTGCCCACACTGATGCAGATTCCGCGACACAATGGCCCCCGCAGTCAATAAACACCGTTTCTTGCACACTACACAAAGGGCATTCCGGCAAACGAAACAAACAGTAAGAACGCGACGACAAATTCTTTGCGCTTACCGTTTCGCGAATGTCTCTTGCCTCCATTTTTGTTTCTGCTTTCACTTGTACTGAATAAAAGGGGACGTATTGTGGCAACGCACAATTTTTATACGGATGTTTCAAGATATCTTTACATTTTGTGTTCTTTGGATCAGTCTTAAATATTTTTCGAATGTTTTTTTTTCGCCCTACTATATGAGGAGCAGAAGACGGGTAGTATTGTGGCATTATACAGACATTTCAAGATATCTTTACTTTTTGAGTTCTTTGGATCAATCTTAAATATTTTTCAATGATTTATTTTGTTTATATTTTCAATTCCGTGTTTCGGATTCCACATTAAACTACACGAGGTCACAGAGAAAAGGGACTGGCCATCCTACCTCTGATTAGTATGCCTCCTTCGGGAGGATCCAACCAACCTACGCGTTGTGGACTAAAATAGTTTTTTTTTTAATTTTCAATTCTCTATTAGGAGCAGTAAAAGGACAGTATTGTGGCAGTGAAAATTTTTTATACAGACATTTCAAGATATAAGTGTGAATTAAAACACATTACAGCTGTCTTTTTTTAAAATAAAAGGTACTGAATGATTCAAATCTTCTTGTAATGAATTTATATTTGAACAGAGAGCAGTTCTATAGTTTTTTTAAGAAGACAAATGAATAATGTGTATACCATTTCACAAAGTATCTCAGCTTCCTTTCACTTGTGTAGCAGCAAAGGGGCAGTATTGTCGCAATGCAAAGGTTTTGTGTAGATATTTAAAGATATCTTTACTTTTTGATTTCTTTGGAATTGTCTTAAATATTTCTCCGATACTTTTTCTGCATCTATGAAGACTTTCCCTCAGTTTAATAACTATCCTAGTGTACGGTAACATAGTAAAGTTCGTTTTTATTTCAGACTGAATGATTCTGATCTTTTTGTAACGAATTCAGTTTGACTAGGGAGCAGTACTATGATTTTTGAGAAAACCAAAGAATAATATGCATGCCCTCCTATAAGTTTTCTTAGCTCCTTTTTTGTTTCTATTTTCACTTGTACAGCAGTACAAGGGCAGTATATGTGCAGTGAAAATTTTTTGTATGGACATTTAAAGATATTTTTGCTTTTTGGAACCGCCTTAGATATTTTTCCATTGACTTTTGTGGATCTAAGAACACTTTTCCTCTATTTAATAACGATTGATGTATATAGTAACTAGACCTCGGATTTTTAGGTGCCTAATATAGGCTCTGTTTCAATGAAAAATATGTTTCAAAAATATCAAACCAGGTTATCAAAATTGTTATTATGTTTACAAAATATCAATAAATTTCATTAATTTATGATGTTACACCGAGAAGAGTAATTCAGCAGAACATTGTAGAATTTAATTGTTATTATTTGGCTGGGACAATGTAATAAAATCAATGAAACTCTGAATACAAACTTGTTTCCTGTTCCTATTGATGGAGAAATAAATTTTGAATATATCTGTTGGATATTATTTAGTGGTATAAAAATGTGTATGTTTATATGTATAGATTTTAATTGTATATTAGTGTTTTTATTGTGTGTACATTATTTTTATTATATTATTTGCAAACAGATGGTTAAATTTACATTGCATACAGTTGTGTCAACATCCACAGATTATATAAATTCCACAATTTGCAGACTGTTAAACTATTGACTGAACACAACCAGGCATTTATTTTGAACAACCAAATCAGACATCTGTGTATTTAAAATCAACTGTTCACAATTTAGATTGCCAATTCTAAATGTTAAATTTTCAATAAAAAAATTATGTTATTTTGATTCAATTGCACAGTCTTTTAATAATATCAGGTTAAAAGTTTTGGTCAAGTGGCCGCATAACTCAGGCAATAACTCGCCTGACTGCAGTCCGGGTGATAGGGGTTCAATCCCCGCTGAAACCGAAGACGAAGTTGAATGTCCGGAACGACACTTTAGGTCCACTCAGCCTGCTATTCAATGAGTACCGCGGAGGAAACTCCGCTGGGAGAAAAGACTGGCGGCAGCGACCCCATCGTATCCTTCTAGTGCCAATGGGTGTGATGGGAATGCGGAGCTCTACCTCCGTGAATCCTTGGGGAAGCGGCAGGAACCGTAGAAAACACGTAACTTTTACCTTTTAGCAGTTTCGAACTAGGAGCCAAACGTCCGCAAAATACCAGGACTAACAGACGTTAGGAAAATGCTTTAGTATTTGAATTAACCGGGGTCCTGAGGCAAAGACCAGTTTTGCGATATTGTGGAAGCGTGCCTGTCCTATTTTTCATTACAAACTTTATGAACCAACATGTACTGCAATTAAATTATTAAAGTAGGTCTTTTGTTAGTATAATAGTATATAAAAACCGTTCAACACATTGGTAGTGTTTCCCACCCGTTTGTTGCACTTGTCGCAATCTATAATATTTACATCTGTTGAGAAATTGCGAAACTAGTTGACCCACTGTCTAGTTAAAGACAATTTTGAGATTGGTACCTTGGTTATACTGGTGCTTTACGAAAACACTCGGCTCTCTGTAGCTTTTTTACGACTAATTGCAAACAGGGACCAAGCAACAGTGACCCCATACATGTTCACTTGAATTGTTGCAAATAATTACTTAACAAAATATTATTTTTTTTAGTTTTTAGTTTGGCGATATTAGGAAAAAAATTACCTAAAGTAGGCAAAATAGTTCCTAACGACAATTTACGAATTTTAGGTTATCCTTTGGTGAAGGATAACCTTTATTTATATCACCAATGGGGTTACGCAAACAGGAGACAGACCAGATCGTAAAACAAACGGATCAAGAAACACTGTGAAAGACTACTGTATTAAGGTGATTAATATATTTTGTTTATAAACCAAAATTCAGTTAAAGGAATTGTGCGGTCACTGATGTATATTGTTACAAATGCTGCGAAATGAAAGAAGTGTTCTGTTACGGCATGTTTGCTTCGCTTGGCATTTTGTAATCACCAGAAAAATTACAAGAGTAACAAGAAAACTCATATTTAGCGACAAATTTAAACTGTCGATATTATAATAATATAAATAGAAATGATTCTATCGTTTTACAATTGATGTTTTCTTTGTTCGTTAAGTTCTGGGATGCAATACAGCATCCCTCTTTTGGTAAAGTAATAATAACATTTTCAACAACTCTTCCTGGACTTTTTTGGTGAATTTCAACGATCTTAGAATAAGGAATTATTCACTTGGTCTATTTTAACTGATTAAAATTTCCTCACTCGCCTCCTGCCATATCCCGTATATCCCTTCCAAAGCATTACCTTCCCCGATAGGTGCAATGCACCCTCCGCCACACACTTTTAGTGAATCTCGGAGTAATAGTAATAATAACTAATTAAAATTTCCTCACTTTAGTTTGATAACACTACAAACATTGTACCAGTCTTTCAGACAAATAATAGGGCCATCTTTATCAACTTCTACCATTCCTCGAATATTGTGGTGCATTTTAACGTCTTCAGAATTACAATTCTTTACAGTGAATTTACTATCTCTGACGAAGTTACCCAACTTCACACGTACTTCTTACGTCAGGTTCTTGGTCTTGCTATGATCAAGAAGTTTTTTTTGTTGTGTGTAATATAAAATTAACTAATACAAATTCTCTCCTTCTTTCCTTTATGAATTAGTATAATCTTTAATTTCCTAATTATGATAAGGTTGACATTGTAAAGCTATAGGAAGTTTCAAGATATCATTTATTTCAGATAAAATATTCTGAAAGCTTGTTTAAATGAATGTTGAATTTCTCTAGAAGTTTACAATACCAAAAAGTGATTTTGTTTTTTAAAAAGAGAAAGTTCTAAATTTATTTTTTAAATCTTTATACCTTCTTATAATCTCAACAAGTTTTGGAAATATATTTTTTTAAATATGGTACGAATAAAGTGTTAAATGAAGGACGCTGTGACGCGAAAGATGTGAAACCAACAGCTTTTTGAAATACACTTTACTTGAAATAAAAAGTAATGTAGGTACTAGAAGTTTACTCTAGATTAATGGACTAGAAAATATTCGTTCTGATCTTATCTGTCGTGCTTTAATTAAAGAACTGAATACACACACACACACACATATATATATATATGTATGCTTTGTCAATGTGACCTGGCGACCAGTTATCCGGAACAGCATCACATTCGGTCTAAAACGACTGCTGAACGACCCGCCGATTTGTGTTATCCAACAGAAGCTTGTTGTCACAGTTGATTAGCCGCTTCATCCGATAGCAAACAAGCGCTGATGTGCACATGAAAAAGTTCCACCGACTGGTAAACATCCACTCGTATTGTGGCGCATTGTATTGACATTAACGACGCATCAATTACTACACTTTCCATCGCACACGAAGTGGGTAAATCATTGCGTCATTAAAGAGTTGTTAATGTTGTGGATTAAGGTTTGTCTCGTTATCCCATCGTAGTGACCACAGATATTAAACACCATACGAGTGGTAAATATGAAACTGTAAATATGAATTTCCTGCCATTTGTCTTCGTGCTTTATCTATTTATTTCGTGTTAAAAAAAGCTGCTTTTACAAATTTTTAGAAACAGTAATAACAATAACAGAAATAAAATGATATCAGTCAACACCAAAGAGTTCATACAATGGGTGATCAAAAGTCAGCAACTTGTATGGCATTGTCTCTGGCAAGAAGGAGTTCTTGCAGAGTGCAGGTTGATGTGCACCGCGGGCAACTGTATAAATGCTGAATGCCCCACACTGACACGCAGTATTAGGATCTTCAAGATAATGCCATCTTGCCAAGTTATCTTTGGTCTTACCCACTCCACTTCTCATCCAATTTAGCGCTCTCCAGGTCATCAAGTTGAGGTTGCCGCCTGGTATAGTGCCTCTACAGTAGGTACCCATTGACTCACACTAGTCATTCTTGCTCGCCACAGATTGCGCCGGGCAACTTTCGGCAGTACATCTAAAGCAGCTGTCGACCTAAGAAAGCTATTTCTAGATTTGAGCTTTTGTCTGGAGTGTTGATGGCTGAATAAGGGATGAGCAGCGTTTTGATTAGCATCGCAATGTCTTTGTGGTGGAAAGATTATCCGGCAGTGCCGTTGCCCAGGTTACGTCCGAGTGTACAGATTAGCTCACTCTTCTGGAAGGCTCTTCCCGTGTCCCCCGAACTAAAAACCCATTATGATAAAGTCAGTTTTGAAGAAACATTAATCACTACGAAAAAATAGTTCTAACTTCGACGTCTCTTGACACTGAAAATGAAATGTTTCATTCATTCAATGTAGAGTAAAAAAGAGACAATGATTGCTGGAAAAGCGTGTTGATTCAGTACATACGCTGCTTAAAAGCTGGATAAATTCCATCAAAATTTCTATTCGCATATATAGAAATATACAGGACATAAACAGGTATCTGTTTACGAAAAATAAAAATGAAATTAATTGTTTCCATTTCTCGTTTTTGAGAACATGTGATACAAAGTAACTAATGAATTATACATGAATAGTGTCATCCAAATTTCTATTTTTAACGACAGCAATACCCAGTCCATAAGCAGTTAACCGTTTACGAAGACGGAAAAGTAAATGAATTGTTTCTATTGACTTTGAGAAGCTGAGATATACGAAAAACTCGTACTGAATGACGTAAATAATGAAATATAACTTGGTTCCCTCCATTCTGTATTGCCTGTAATTTGGAGACCAATGATTGCAGTCGCGGTGAATGACGTTTCAAACAAAACAAGTCCCGTACCACTGTTGAAACTACATTGCAGTATCAGGGAAGTAATTTTTTGCAGTTAAACCAGATGGATATCAATATACTGTCAGAATTTGGAAATGTTTTTTAGCTACTGACGTCGAACCTATCACTTTTAAAAGGCTTAGTAGAAGAATAATTATTTTAAAAAATAGAGTTTTGTGTGGTCATTGATAGTAAAATTTTGAGGGTTTTCGATGGCACTGTCTTTCAATATTTCTGTTAAATCGAGAGATGTTTACACAAAAGCTACTCCGTCTTCCTTTGGAACTCAATACTCAAATGAATACTTAAACTGAGCTCTCTGTCGGTCTCTCACATACCTATCTATGGCTCTTAAATAAATTAAACTGTAAACTTTAAATGTTAACATTTCATGCATTTTGCTGACCCGAAATAATAAATGGTATTACAATTTTGTAAAATAAAAGTTTATGGGGCCTTCCATAGAAGTAAACTGAGTCTGCCGAAAAATTAGGGGTCTCTATATCCAGAGCCAGTGAGCTAAACGTCAGAGAAATGGTTTTAATTTTTTCACTTGAAAATAAAGACGTGAGCGACAATCATAGCGTTTTATTTTACGTTGTTTTAGCTATCGGATGTATCTCAGAAACACTATTACCCAGTAGCAGGCACCCGATATCGAACATACCATTATTCTTTTCGATTTTGGCTAAATAAGGCCCACGAAAAGTAATCCTGTGCATTCATCTCGATGCTTCAATTCTTTACTTCCAATAGTTCTTCATCTTTTCACCTTGCTGTTTCCTCCTTCCTTGCGTACAGGTACGTCAAATGATTTTTTGGCTTCTGTGACCGTCTTTGTTAATAATATATCGATTTTCCGGTAGTGCCGTGCTATTTCTTTGTCTGTCCAAGCTTTTTGGCTGACATACTGCAGGCTTCGTCAGAGATGCTATGTTTGTTTACGTTGCAAAGATCGCGAAGCGTCACAGAGTACCAAGGTACTGTCTTCGTTGAAGTTGTTTGTATTCTTCAAAAGCTTAGACAATCAAATAAACAAGGAGTATTTCCAAGAAATCCATATATTATAACAGTGACGGTTGCGGAAAACTGAAAAATCATGCAGCGCAACTATTGTTGGAATATTTGTTTATTTACGACTTGTTTCACCTCTCGTCGATGTATTGTCAGCGACCCAATGATTCCTGTAATATGTATTATTTATGATTTAGGCAGAATCAGGAAACATCTCACGGACATTTCTGGAACAGCATACTCAGTGTAGTGGGCAGTCCTTTGCTGTTTTTTTTTTCTGTCGTAAGATTAAGTGAATTATGATCATATATTTCCACTAATATCCTGATCTGTTACTCAGGTTCCACCAGTGTGCTACTTCCATAATGTAGAAGGAATATTATTAGCAATGAGAGGCACCTATGCAATTTAAACTTCCACACAGTTGATTCAAGACAATGCCACCAATGAGCTGAGCCCACAGGCTGTACGGTATGAGACTGACCGGTTGGTTGCCTGGTAATGATCATCGGGCAGCCAATAGCACGCACGGACAGAGCCCGAGAATGTGTCGGACACCGCAGAACGCAATTTGCGCGGCCGGAAAACTGGAGTGCGGCACGGGCGTACCTGATCGCCTGAGGTCGCCGAGGAATCACTGGCACAACAGTAGGGACACTCATCAAGACAGCAGTAAGGTAATTTTTGAAAACACCAGGCAAAACAAGAGAGAATATTTCAGCCAAATGTAAATTGCTACTGTTTGACAATAAACTTGAGACCTAGATCTGCACCAATAATTTAAATGCGAAAGTAACTCTGTTACGTTTTCACGACTAAAAGCCTATACCAACATTGATGAAATTTGACAAGAAAGTACAATGTATCATTCGGAAGGACATAGGCCACTTCTTCTGGATAAATATCTCATTATCTTATGAAATGTTGAATATTAACAGAACGGTGTTAGACAGACGGATAGCGTGTGAAGTCTCTTTAGTGTTAGATCGGTCACTCAGTCTTTGTTTCTCTCGCAGTCAGTTTGTGTAGATCTGTTGATAAATTTGATATACAGACACAACTTTTATAGAGTTTAGATGTGGATTTGTGTTGCATGAGATGTCTGTCAACAACGGAGTTGGACAGACACAGAAAGTAGCAAGGGTTCATTTAGAAAAGATGTTTCTCACACGGGCAGTTATGTTTAGCATGCCCACGGGTTTCCAATGCCCAAAGGCTATATAGCTTAACAAGGACAACGAAACCAAAATGTTGTGTACAAAACAATATTGACATAAGATGTCCACAGAAAGTAACACAATTTTAAAACAAAGCTCTGCCAGAGGAACTGTTGTAGGTAGTCTCCCACAGTTAGGCCCTCTGCCCCTTAGTTTGTTGCTATCTTTAAACACGTTGCGAATTGGTTCTCATCACGAGACAAGTTGAATAGTAGAGTGATATGGTGATGGTTTCCCCCTTATGTTATTCCGACCTTTCACGTTAATTCTCAAGCCGAGAGAATCTTCGATCTTATGTATTTTCATATGGTTGTAGATTCAGCAAAAGATTTGATATATTTGCTCAAGAAATATATAATACCTTAGAAATTTATCGTAGCAGAAATGAACACAGCCGACTGAAGTCAAATTAAATCTGCTAGCAGGTATAATATACACAAACCAAACGGTCATGAAAGTTCAAATAAAAAAAATTTCACAAAATCGTTCTTAATATCCATATATAATGTTATATCGCATCAGATGTAGAATCTCAATTATTATCTAAACGTTTAATGGTGAATGTATTTTAATGGATCGCAGGCTTTTAAAAATAAACGTTGCTCACTGAACAAGGGAATATTCTTTTGCGTTCTGATAGTTTAAAAGAGTAGACAAATGACTTCAAACAGCTTGGAAAGTTTATGTCTAGTTAACATAACTCTTAGGAAATTCTGGAGGGGGAAGAATGGCAGTGCCTAACTATGCCAATAATATTGTAGTAGATAGGTATAACATTAATGTCATGATTGGTGGACGGGGATAATATTGTTTGATAGTAGGTGTTGGCGTAATTTTAACTATACCCCCAGATCAACAATCAGGAATACAGTTACGGATGTTCCTCACATTCTTATAACATAATGCCACGACGTTCTTCAACGAACAAGATGCAAAACGTAATCACCGGGTTAAATTGTTGCTAGACGAAAGTGGAGAAAATAAAGTAGGCTGAATTATTCACACATACGAATTCTTCTTCTTTACTTCACCCCATGGCTATCGAGCATAAAAGTTCTCTTAGTTTTTAAGTTTTTTAAAACTGCTAAAGCACTTCTTTAAAACGAGTATACCATATTTCCAACAAAACCATAACACAAACAGCAGTGATCTTTTAAAGAGTATTTCCGTTTATTTTTCTTCTGAAAATATTTAATTTCGCAGAGTAAAATTGGGTTTGAGAACCAAAAACGAAAAACAGCAACCAATCATGTCTTATTTGTTTATTTAAGACCATTATAACAAATCAGAAATATAAGTTAAGCTAAAGGTTTGCTGACTATGTGTCATTACCACGAAAGACATCCCTAATTCATCGGGTCGAAATGAGATTGAAAAAAAGATCAACAAACAGAATTTATTTTAATCAGTAGAAAAGGATATTCTATTTTAGCAACTTATAAGAAATGGCCGTAACACAAAAGTTTCTTTCAATAAATTGTTGACAAAAATACACAACCAATTTCCTTTAATTATTAAAATAATTGAGGGGTAGAGAATAATAGGTTAATGCATAAGCCAATAGCTTTTGTTTTAGTTAGTGCCACGGTTTGGTACTGGCAGCTTGCGACAGTGTAGTATTTGTCGATATGCCACCAGAAGAATGAGGAGTGTCAGGTGAACAAACATTTAGTCTTTCATTTAACAGGAATAAAGATGAGGATTTCCATACAAATGCTACTGGACGAAAAAATTACGTTTAGGAGAGTTTGTTACGAGTGATCCTTCATGTTCATGAAGACTATAGAGCTTTGATGATGACATTTGAAACTTTTAATCCAAGACGATCCTCATAGTTCAAGTCTGTAATCCATGACGACACTGAAATTACCTTACAAATTTAAGACGTCGGATCTACACTCTGTGCTGAATCCTACATTTGCAGTTGGCATGAACTGATGGGGGTTGATTTTGTGCGCTTTAGGTGGAAGCAGACTTTAGGGTGTAACCGTCGGGACCTTTGCTAAGCCTTCTACTATTCTTGCCCTCATTCTTGAAGGTATCTTCCTTCTACTGTCGTCTTGATCTTCTTGCATATCAAAGGATTTAACTAACATTTCATTGGCTACAGAAAGATATTATTTGTTAGGAGAAATTTAACACCACCTCATTATAGTGTTATGGAACGTTAGCCAGGAAAAGCCCTGGGCATAGTTACTGCCTAGCTGAGAATCTTTCAAATAAATAATTAGTTTCGCAAACTGAATACTAGAACATGTTATTCTATTAACTGAATGGCGAATTGACGTGATGGAAGAATGGTGATGGGGAATAGTTAACGAGTCACTGTATAGCTAAGATTTATCCATCTTGATCTGCTGGTGTCAGTCGACAAAGTGTGAGCGAGCATGGTTTGCTGTGCTCGTTGATATTAATCGGTATAACAAACACTATGTCGACACGTAAGCATTATACTGGTAAACAGCCCCTACTGATGACACGAGCTAAAATACGAAGGTTGTCAAACAAGTAAGTTCATTTATTTTTTGAAAAAAATACAGCATTCTTTATTATAATAATTATTTACACCGATGGAAATATTAAAGATTAATATATTTTTCTGCATAATTGCCATATTTTCGATGCATTTTTGTAGACGTTCCTCCAATTTTTGAACACCCATGTCGCAAAATTCCGCCGCCAACCCGTTAAGGAACCGAGCAAACTCTTCCTTGTCTTCATCGTCAGTATGGAAGCGTAGGCCACCAAAATTGTTTAATTTCACTCCAATAAAATAGAACAATTACGCGAAAGGCGCCACTCAACTCCGCCTAACTATAAAGGTTAAAGCAAACGTGATCTGCCCGCTAAGTCATGGCGACCGTATTTTGGATCCGTAAGGGAATGAGCCTAAGTAATCGACTTTATGCCTACTGGGAAAACAATAACCTCAGAGAGATATTTCTAAACGCTACATAAACTCAGGCGAGCCGCCGGAGAGTAAAACTGATCGAAGGTGTGAAGCTTCTTCATGACAACCCTAGACGTGGGGTCTCTCGACATACAAGGGCCTACTGAAGACATTTGACTGGGCTGTCACTCCCCGCCCTTCCTTAAAACCCTGACTTAAGCACTGGTGATTACCTATTGTTCCCAAAATTGAAGCAACACTACGCTTCCGGATCGACGATGAAGTCAAAGAAGATGTTATCCGCTTCCTCAATGGGTTGGACGTCATTGAGACACAAAAATTATAGGAACGTCTACAAAAACGTGTAAAAAAACAAGAAGATTATTTAGAAAAATGCTTAATATTAATTATGGTAATAAAATTTTTGTATTTTTCAAATAATAAAGGAACCTTACCTTTGAGACAACCCTTGTAGGCTATTATATCTAAAACTAATAATCCTAATTTTTCCCATTAATCATATCAAAAACTACCTTCACACAAATTTATACTTTACCGCAATATATTAGTAACTTCAGAAATGCGATTTTTGATGTGTCAGTAGGACGCCACCGAGAAATCGAAGCCGTATCGATTTGTAGTTTGGGCACCTGACGTCTGAGTTAGGCTGGACCCCGACAGCGTCTGTGGTCAGCCTCCCACGGCTGCGGTCCAGAAACCTATCGGCATCTGTCACCAGCCGGAGGGTGCTCTTACCTCCGTATGCGACCCTCACCCGATCATTCCTGTAATTAAGGCGACGAGGAAACGGGTGGCTCCGACTCTGTAGCTACGGCACATGCGTGTATTATCTTGCTACCACAAACATTCATATTTCTTTCCAACCTCTTGTAATGCTTTTTGTTCGATATTTAGTTAATGAATGAAAAATGTTCGATTGTTCTGAACGTGGTATTAGATTGTTGTAGGTTTTATTAATATCATAATTAACCAGTCCACCATACAGTTCACTTTAAACTTGTTTTTATTTTCAAAGAAAAAACGACGTCAAAGATACTGGTTACATGGATACATTACCATCCAGAGATTGCATACAACACTTCTTCCACAGATAATACAGTCCTTCGCCGTCGTATATTGAGTCTGTAAAAACTGTTACTGTATTTCTGCTTATTTCTTTATATAGGCTCCATCACAATTTCTATAACACTACAAAAGCTTCCACCAGATATTTCTCTAACATTAACAATACTTAAACAATTGAAAAATATTAAAAACAATCAGAATTAATACATAATCATTTGAAATCATTGAAAATCGTCATAAATTGAAATTAAAGATACTTAAACACAAAATTATTCACAGAAATCATTTTACACTGTAGCAAATTGTCCTTTAGACATCGTAACTTGCCTTAATACTTGGAATTACAAACATTCTCTTGCACAATTCTGTTCTTTAAACATATTAAATGGCCTCTAAATAATTTATTTTCATAAAACAAAGTCTATATACACTGATTTACAGTTAATTGAAAACCAAACATACAAGAGATCATATTCAACCAAACTCTAGCTTACTACAAATGCTTCATAAAATACAATTCCATTTAATTTTAGGTTTGAGGGCTGTTACAGTGGCCATGTAAACTCATTACTAATGGTTAATTTTCCTTTACATACAAATAGGATTTGTTAGAGCAGCAGAATACCGTCCTGTCGCGAAGCCATGAGAGAATCAATAAACTACATGGCTTGGTCTAGGGGTATTAAATTTTTCACCCTTATTAATGTTTCTAAAAGCTTTATTTTATAGAAATAGGGATATCAGACTTAAGGTATGGTACAAAGGGGATTGAACAGTGGATTTTTTAATTCGATTACAAATATTAAAATCTAATCAAGTTGAGACAGCGAAATTTCTTATATATGAATCACACAGTAATAATTCAATAAAAAGTCAAAACGACTTCATGACAGCATCTTTCAGATTTCAAATAGTGATTTTTAACTGTGTGTCATAAATTTTCTCCTTTTCGTCTTATTGTTGCCATTGAAATAAATCGATGTTATCTGATCTTTAGGTCATACAACATATTGATTCAAAATTGAGTGTTGTATACACACTGCACCATTAAAAGTAATGAAATAAGTTCACGAACTTGCAATGCTGGGATTGACGATCAGTCACAGAATGTAGTACCTCTTATCCTCCATTGCTGGTCAGAGGTTCTTTTCTATAAATAACAAGCGATTCAATTTAATGCTAATGGTCACAACACTGGAAGTTCACTCATTCCGTGGTGTGTCGAAACATCTTCATAGAAAGTTTTTTCTAACCATATTACTGTTATAGTGGGGCGCAAGTGTTGCGTAACGCAACTGTGCCAGAAGGTTAATACTCTGGAAGCATTAGGTAAATCATATATTACATTTAAATTTTTCTGCCTCAAATTCAAATTTTCTTTGGGAGTGCGGCCTACAGTAACTTCAGAATAAAAATTTACAGAATTGTTTGGAATCGTATATTTGAAAAGTCATATCATCTTAAATAAAACATTAATTAATGTAAAAAATTATGCTTAAAAAACCTATGTTTTCGACAAATGCCGAATTTGCCTAATAATGAATATAATGAAGGTGTGAGCTTTATGGACCTTGTACGCACATTGTAACAAGTGATATTTATATTGTTTTCATAAATATATATGCATATCAATAGGTTCCCCTGTTCGTCTATTTTGAGGTAAAAGTATAGGTTCTATGTGAAAAAAACAAAGAAAGATGTGAAATTGGTGAAATGCTGTGTATCAACTGCTAACGTGATTCGTGAGGAGAGAAAAAAAACACTTGACTAAATATTGTGTAAAAGATGTTGGGACGGATTTTTTTTTTTTTTATGTATTGGTGGCTACAGTAAGGTTACCAGAATTTTTTCTTTAAATCCGGGGACGCTTCACAACTTTTTCACCAAAATCCGGGGACGCTTTCGGCATTTGTCCTAATTACGAGTTGTACTTTTATAAGTTATATGATTAAAGGTTGGGTTAACTTAAAATCCGCATATTGTTTATATTTTGCATTTTAAATGAGGATCACAGACAGCCTTGTTGCACACAGCAAGGAGACTTGATTTTCCGAAGCTGTTGTATCCAAGACGCAGTATCCTTGTAATTTTCTTTTAATCCTAGGCACGTACAAGGAAAGAAGTGCTGTTCATATCTCTTGCTTTAAACGATTGCGTTAGCAAATCAGGGCTTTTAAAGAATTCTCGCTTGATTAAAAAAAAATTCCGGGGAAAACAGTAAAAATCCGGGGACATTGCAGGGACGAAATCTGTCCGGGGACAGAGAGCTAAATACGGGGACTGTTCCCGTCAAACGGGGACGTCTGGTAACCCTAGGCTACAGACTTTAGCCAGCTTTATTGCAGGGCTCATGCAAAGAAAGTAAAGAAGATGGCTGACTAAATACACAAACCGTTTCACCAGTAAAAATAATAATTATTGTTATTACTAGTCTACACATTCAGCCAACAACGGCCACCATTACAACTGAGTTACCATGACTGGACAGCGATTAATCTGAAACACCAGCCTTTCAAAGGTAAATAAAGGAATAATTAGTTACACACTTAAACTAAATAAATTCTTGGGAAAAAAAATGTATTAAAGCTACTATAAATCGTTAGCGACCAAATACGTAAGCTTTCGCTCTAATGCACTGTGAATTAATTTAACAGACTCTACAATGTTGATTTTACACTTCTAAACGTCACAACATATTCAATTCATACAACAAAAACCAAATGTTATATTGGATCACAATGCATAATGAGGCTTCATTACGTCCCACCTTTCTCTACATAACGACTCGCGAACAAAACTGAATTACGTCATATCTATTCAAACATGAAGAACATTAAATTTCAACGCCCATTTATTAATTATTTATTCGATGATTCTTGATTATTCTCAATAATTGACATTTGAATGCGTGTTTGTGTTTATACCGCCAGAACGGACATTTTGCATTATGTGTATCAAAGCATTTGCGCGCCAACTTTTGCGCGGATACGCTATTCCGTGTAATTCTATAAAATTTAATTACCGCATGACCGTCACTGCCCAATACCAACACAACTGTATTCCAGACTATTTTGGATATTACTTATTAACATCGCAAATGGGATGTTTTAAACGGACGTGTTTTAAGTGCTTCAAATAATACACTCATGGCAGAACAATCAATGTAACTAGCAGGACACGTTATACCTCATTACCATTTCACCGAATGTTAGCGTTTACATCCACTTCAGTTTGGATTTCGGTTGCAAATAAATTACCCAAATGCATGTATTGATCTTGCCGAAACACGACAAATGCAAAATATAGATGAGAAGGTGTGTATAAATTTCATTGATTCGATAACGTTCACCTTTTGGTGCTGTATATCTCATTCATTGCTTACTAAAAATAATATTCATAAGGTATATTGTAGGATTTCATAACTCAGGTTTTTTTTGTGGGAAAAATGATATAGAAAGCGTTATAACTTGATATACAGCTTCTGGTTCAGTTCAGTAATGTAGGGCATCTCTAATGTATAATTATATTTCTCTAAAGCCATAAAAACAAATTGTTTGAAGTTATCTGTAAAATTTAATGTCAACTGAATCTCGAAACACTCGCGTCACTGCATGAACTTTCGGCTTAAAATTTCAAGTATTAAAGAATTCACTCAATTTACCAACTAAACAGATTGTCATACATGATAATCAGTTTAATTTATTATATCGGTTTAGCCAACGTCTACATTTCCTTTCAGTTATTTATTATTTGTGTCCAATAATCAGCGTTGAATATCATCACAGGCTACTTAGCGGAGTGTTACAGAAAATCATTGATTCCTATACAACTAGTGCCATTTGCCCCATTATTAGAACATTATTACTTCACTCGCAAATGTCTTAGGAACTTTTGATACGCCAGCAGAGTTAATAGACAAAAGCCTTAAAAACCACTGTACCAGCCAATGCTTTCAATGGAAACCTAAAAGAGATAAACATTAGTTTTACTAAAAAAATGAGTAAACAAAATTTCGGGTTAAAAAAAAAAAGGAATGGAAATTAATAGCTCTACTGTAAAGCGTAAAGGAAAATTATTATTACTAAACCAAGGTAATAGAGTTAAAGGAACAAATTAGTAACACTCTGGTAAATATGAGTTCCGTAGAAAGTATATGAATTGCGTTTAAAATACATAACTCTTCAATTGGGGAATTGTTACAAACTTTATCGCTTCTAATCAAATCAAGTGCCAGCTTGTGCTCAACGTCGTCTCTTCGCTTCTGCTAATTTTTACCGATTTTTCTACCAATACCAAATGAAAATTCATCGCCAATATAACCTTCATTTTATGCCGGCATTCTCTTCACCTGCCTCCCACCTGTCAATGACTCCCAATCGGAAGGACACCGTGCCGAATCCCTGTCCGGGCATCCAAATTTGGGTTTTCCATGGTTTCCACAAATCACTCCAGGCGAATGCCGGGATGCTTCCTTCAAAAGTCAATGGCCGAATTCCTTCACTTTTCTTGTCCCCACTCCCTTCCCTCCTCTAATGACCTCGACGTCGACGAGGCGTAAAGCCATAAGTTAAAAAAAAGACTCCCAATCCAACTCTTTTATCATATCAGTTACTAATTGTATAATACGGTAATCTCAACAACAAAATCTATCTGCCCTCAGCTCCTCCAATTCCTGTGTTCAGTGCCATAAGATGGTGCCCTTATTACGCCACCATACTCAAGCAAGCCATCATCTGTCTTGGCCTGAGCCAATGTAGGTATTAAGTACCAAGACCTTGATGTCCTCTGACTTATTTCTGTCTAGGGTTTTTCGAATTGACTGTCTTAGTCAAGTCATGTCTTCGTTACTGTCGTCTGTGTGTGTGTATTTTTTTTTTTATTATTATTAGTTCTGTAGTTTCTCGTCAGCGTTAGTTTTGGTCTGTTGTAGTTATCGTCATATGGTGTTTCTTGTCCTATTAATTGTTTTATTAATTGGTGGGACGAAGCTTGAGACTTGTTATAAAATTTTGCGAACTTATCTTTAATATAGTCTGTCATTTTTTGTATGCCTAAGTCATGATGTATTTGTGCGTTTGTCATGTACCGGGGGGCGTCTGTTATGACTCTTAGATATCTGTTTTGGATGGTTTGAATTTTTTTAAGTTGCCGGTCTGTTGCCATGCTATATACTTCCGACCCTCGACCCATATAGTAGCGCTGGTCGGATTACTGATTTATAAATTTGCATTTTTGTTTTTATTTGCAGGCCGTTTCCTTTGAGAAGGGGGTAAAGTTTGGTGAGTCTTGCTGTGGCGGTATTGCATAAGTTTTGGATGTGCTTGCTCCAAGTCAGCTTCTTGTCCATTTTAATGCCTAAGTATGTGACTGTGTCTCGCCACGGGAGGTCTTTGCCGCCGATTGACACGTGTTTGTCGGGAAGAGATCTTTTTGTGGTGAACATGATCGCTTGGGATTTGTCAGCATTGATTTTAATTTTCCATTTGCTACACCAGAGTGTTATGAGCTCTAGGTGTTGTGTGAGTTTCCGTGCGATGAATTTTTGGCTGCGGCAGGATCGGTAGACCGTCGTGTCATCGGCATAAAGGCATAATTCTCCGCCTGGTTGGTGGGGAATGTCATTTGTATTGATGGTGTATAATACTGGAGCTATGACCGAACCTTGGGGTACGCCTGCTTCAATTGATTGGAACTGGCTTGCAGCTCCTTCCACCACGACATAGAACTTCCTGTCCCGGAGGTAACTGTTGATCATTTTTAGTAGATGACCAGGACAGCCATATGCATGTAGTTTAAATATGAGCCCGTCATGCAAAACCCTGTCAACAGCTTTTTCAATATCTAGCATCACAGCGTCTGTATGGTGCCTGATGGAGCGCGTCCTACAGATCTTTTCAACCAACCGGACAGCTTGGTGGGTGGTACTGTGCTGCGCACGGACGCCAAACTGTTCAGGAATGATGGTACTATTGTCTTTAAGGAATTTTTGGAGAGAAGTGTTTATGAGGATCTCAAGGATTTTACCAAGGATGTTTAGTAATGATATAGGTCGGTGGTTCTGAGGATAGAGTTGGTTTTTGTTGGGCTTAGGAAGAGTGATGATTTTAGCTATTTTCCAGGTGGCTGGGAAGTATGAAAGCTTGAGGCAGTGAGGCAGGATATAGCTTGAGGCGGAAAATATTCAGATGTTTTCTACAAAACCTACACAGAGAAGCTAACCCTGATGATGAGTAAAATGTAAAAAAGTAACATGTAGGTAAATTTAATTTCACCCCTACTTTTTATTGTTCTTTAAACCAAATGAATAAATATCTCACAGATGTCGCTGATGATGCTCTTGAAATAGAGCGAAACGCGTACGACACCAAAATAAAACAAAAATTCAATTGCATTGGCGTGTTATTCACCTTTATATAAAAAAATGATATTCCTCCTTTTATTGAGATTATACAATTCATTTTTTTTTTTTTTTTTTTTGCTGTCGTCAGTCTTTCGACTGGTTTGATGCAATTTTCCAGCCCTTCCTATCCTGTGCTAACCTCTTCATTTGTATATACCCCTTACAACCCACGTCCTCAATTATCTGCTTCATATATTCTAATCTCTGTATTCCTCTACAGTTCTTACCTTCCACTGTTCCCTCCACTAACAATTTTTTTAGTCTTTTTTTTAGCGGAATAAAACAAACAAATACACTTATATAATAATACACTACGGATAAAATCAGTAGTTTATAAACAAGTTTATTAACAGTTCTTCGTATTATTTTATTCCAAAGCTCTGGTTTGATCAGCTGTATCTTGTTAAATATTCTTTCTTCAGGGTGAGTTTCTGTTAATATTTCAAACTGGGACATTTCTCATACAACGATGGACAACAGGTACATAATAACGCTGTATAGCCACTATCATCACTGTTTTTGTTCGGTCTTTTAATTTTTCAAACACCAAACCGAGCGTTACCACGCTTCGTGGGAGTTACTATATAATTAGTGTCACCGACATTGGTGCTATGCAATTTAGGATGGATTTAACCTCCCGCTAACTTATACAGATCAAACCGTAAACAAAACAATTCATACTTAATAGTTTATTTTGCAGTAGATGAAGTGAGCGAACTGTCTCAACATGAAAGAACAATTAATAGGAAAAATACGTTGTACTTGATGAGCAAATCTCTTAAGAAGTATTTAAGCGAATTTAACAAAACTATTATGGGAATTGTTTTCCTGCTTCATTATTTCTAGCACGAGCGACTTCCAGAAACAATTGCGGGTGGTTCACAGTATCACGAGAGCTATAAATGCGTGTAAAATACGATGACTTAAACTGAACATATTTTTCTACCATCTGCTACAAGAAAATTTATTTATTTGGTTTCTTAACTGGTTAAACGACGTTTCCAGGTGCATTTACAGACTATTCGAATTGCAGCACTTACACTTGGCGTCCGATTTCATTTTAATATCCTGCGCTACTGCATATCATTTATACGTCAACTGTAACAGAAGTTCACGAAGTTATTCTGGTATCGTCCTGCTTACGTGGTACTGATAATAAGTATGACGGAGACTAGAAGAACTTCAACCAAATTGCATCACATTCCGGGTACAATTTTCTTCACAGTTTTCTTTAAACGATTAAATTCACTGAATATTTTGAAATTCTCCGTTTACAGAAGTAAGTTAATTTCCTTAGCGGATTTCACTCAATATTTATTGTATCGTACGAAATTGGTCTTTAACAATCATTAACTGTTATCATTAGTTAAAACGTTGCCTCAACGCGTATACTTACCCAGCCGTAAAGGATTTCCTATTAAAATAAATAATGAACAATTTTTAAGTTTCAATTTCCATAACGGAAGACTTTACCGTGAAAAAATGCTTTAACGAGAGGTTATACTATTCACATCTTTCTTATTCAACTAATCTCATTAGGTGCTTGCAGAAATATAGCGCTAAAATGTTGTGGTTAAGAATAAATTTCCTTTTGTTCCTCGGACATACGACATACTGCACATTTTGATCTAGATCAGGGGTGGCCAACCCAAATGATCTTGCGGGTCACTTTGGAAATGCGTCATAACTCCGCGGGCTGCATATAAAATTATATATCCCTATATTAGATTTAGGCCCCTGAAAGGGGTCCACGGTTATTGATTTTGATTAAAAGTCATTTACTGAACATAAATAATTACTAATTAAATAAAGGTTCCCTAAGCCGCGGTCGCCAGGTTTAGGTACTACTATTCGTCGGTGTTATTAAATGATAAATTCACACAGTTTAGAATGAACATCTACCCAAAAACTTTATTCAAGTTCATAAGCTTATGCATTCACAAATACGGAAAGTACCACCACCAAAATAATATTTAAACAAGGAATCAGACTCCTTTTCCGAAAATTGAGACTCGTGGGATAAGAGAAATTTAACTACAAAAACTCCCACGCTCTCTACCGTCCTCTTAACACGTCCACAGTCACTTTCAGTCACAGCACTCCATTCAAAACAGTGAATTTAACATCCATTATTCACTTCACCGAATTTTCTTTTCACATTTTCTACAATTAAAACCGAAATGTTCACTCCTCCAAACTTCACTTGACGGCGGTCAAAGATCCACTCCCTCCATACAAAGACAACATAACATTCACTCACGACGCCGGCCACAGATATTAATTACCCTATGGCACAGACGTATGTTATGTTACACCCCCTATAAACATTTTTTTGAGTGAAAAATTGAAACATATTAAGTTGAAGTCACTTGACAATGGCGGCAGAGGTTGTGACCGCCAAAACGTCGTGGTCAAACGATGTACTAACTCGGCTAGCTACCCGAGAAAGTTTTATTCATTTACAACGCCGAGAAAATCTCCAGTCTTACACATATTAAGTTATTATTATTGTGTTTACTATTATTCTTACATGAAAACATAGGTAATATAATAACAATGATACTAAACGCACATTTTAAAGAAATATATAATACTAAAAAAGATATACAAAAAATATAAATGAAATAAATTTTGAAAATATGGATGCACAAATAATGTAATTTTTAATACAATGGTTTTCACTACTTTGGCAATTGTAAAATAAATATATTTTGTAAATGTGTTTTGAATCTCGTGGGCTGCAAATATATTCAAAGCGGGCCGCATGCGGTCCACGGGTTGGCCACCCCTAATCTAGATCATAACCGCAAAAATCTAATTAAAATGTGTTCTGTAGTTTTTGCGTGATACTATCGTAAATAAGTCCATAGGAAACGGTCCGCTATAGATCTTTATTTGAGGAGATTGTGTAGTAGGCCTATTTAAATATTATTGGAATTTTATATGAGCTAAGCATCTAGCTAACAAAATTCTGCGACCTTGGAACCATAGCCTTCCGAAATTTGTTGGGTGGGAAAGAAGAGGGTGAGTACGGATGAATTCGTTGAGGATGCTGTTTTGACAAATACTGAGGTGGTGCAACTATTTTGCTACAAAATTACGTATTTTGCAAAACGTAATAACCATGAAACAATCATCTTTACCCCTTTCGCACGCCATTAATGAAAGGTATTTTTCTACCTTCACGTCTTTAATGACCCTTCTCCTCTCGCTACCCTCCCGTTTGTACAACACAAACTAAAGCTTGATCTCCGATTTGATTACGGTGCAGATGTCTCACAGAAATGACTGCGCAAATGGGCAATCTGCTGCCTCCAGTGCGAGATATTGGTGGCTTGCAGAATAATCCGGCGTAGTGCGCGCGGCGTGTGATTTAGTCGGCAGTCCAGTCCAGTCCTGTCCAGTCCATTCGAGTCCCCCTTGGCGTCCGCCGTGGATGCGGAAGCCGGCGTAATTAGAGCCGACAATGCTTGGCCACACAATGGACCCGCCATGATTCATTCCTTTTTAAAGGCCCGTTTATGTAAACGCGGCGGCAAGCCTCAAGACCTAATGTATTGGACTAAACCAAACAGTTATCTCCAACGCTTCTAACCAAGGATTAAAAAAATTCACAGATGAATAAATGAAGAGAAACTAGTTGATGGTTTAAAAAAAGAACTGCATTTTCTGGAATTAAGAAAATTATAATAGTTCATCTATTTTGGTACTACCAAATTATTTTCATGATATTAGGATCTGTATTTTCAGTTTCATCTTGACGCATTTGGGTTTTTTTTTTCACAGAAATTCTACAGTGTTCGTGTGGGAAAAAATGTGAATAGTTACAACTACTATGGCGTTTGCATGTCATTTTCTGGTACTCAGGTTCAGCCACCCTGAATTCGGTATTTTTAACCACTACCTGTTCATTAGAGAAAGGAGAAAGTTTTTGACAAGAAATGTGAACCACATTCCTCCATAAAGTATTCCAAAACTGTTCTGTTGGGATTTCGGTAAACTGTGGGATCAGATCGGAAATCACAACCGATTCTTCTCGAATATCACCCACGAATATTACCGCTCCCTCGCCAGACTCGCAGAAATCAATACGGTTGAATTCTGATATACCTACTTAAAATAAGTTCTTATTGAGTTTCTTTGCTGCCCCCGCATTCGGGATGATACGGGTTAAAATCCCCGTCTCGCCATTCAGATTTGGTTTATTACGATTTTTCAGGAACTGTTTTTATTTAATCGTCATAAATCATACTATTTTTATTTAATCGTCATAAATCATATTTTCCATTTGGTTATAATGGGATCCTATTTCCACAGCAAAATTATTTTTACGATCATAATAAACATAAAATGTTTCCTACAGCCATTTGCTCTCTGAATTTCGAACATATTTCTAGTCATATCACGTTCGTATGCTATGCTTGTGACTTTAATAGAGGAGCATGCAGCGCTCTAATTTTGACACGAATACTAGTTTCTCAGGTAACACTGATCATATCGAATGTATATACCTTATGACATTTATCACCAGAGATTAGTGGAGGGATTTCTACTTTCTCAACAACCCATCTGTTCAAGACAACAGTAGTTTTTTCATGTCCTAGTATGTTAAATAGTAAAAAAATCTCACTTGCCATTGAAATGTGTGTATCAGATTTCTGATAAATCAGTCAGATAAACTAGAATTAGACATTTAACTGTGATTTCCTCACATATCTACCTACACTTATATGCGCTTAAATTCTTCATGCTAGTAAATCTCTAACCAAAAAAAAATAAAAAAATTAATAAATAAATAAAAAAATAGTTGATTGTTCGTATTGTACCTCGGGGAAAAGCGGCTACTTGTAATTCATTACAGTCCTAACAAAAAAGTAAATCATAAAAAAAACGATGATTATGTAGATATTTTCAAAGAAAATTAACGTATTTCTGTAAAGTGTTGAGTCAAATTTTAAAAACTGCTTAAATTAATAAAAAGGTTTTCCGACTGTGTAAGGGGGCTAAAGAAATCCAAAGAGACTAAATTAGGAGAAAAAATGGTTAGTCTAAAACCTCAGGAGAAAATTGATAAGAGTGGCCGTAGCAAAACAACAGTAATGAAGAATAAAAAAAGGCAATAATTGAAATGTGTCCCACAACAATGTGAGTTCGGTGTGCGTCAATAGAATGACGTCACTGGCGAAATTTTACATGGTATTTAATTGCTTAATTTAAATTTTTTTTATGCATACAGTGTAAGAACAATGACTGATGATAAATATTTGAGGGCTTGGTAGGTAGAGGTACTTACGGCCGAACAATATTGGTATCTTCTAACCGAAGAATAGATGAACGCCTACAGTCTAAACTTATCCTTTTCAGATACGATGTGGTTAAGTAAACGAACAGCAGCAGTTGTCAGATTATGACCTTTAGCTTCGAATTTTGTTGTCATGAATTGCAGATATGCCAATCCCGCTTTCGCATTCTTACAGTTGTATCTCTGTTTCCAATGACCCATTGGAACCAAAATGTAAAATTTTCTTGTTTTTTGCTACTGTCTGTGAATTTCCTAAAGGATATTCTATTTGAAGACAGTACTATTCTTCTATTACACCTCTCATTCCTAGCAGAACAAACAATCATCTGAAACAGATATTAGTCCAGTTCATAGCTCTATCCCACATACAGAGTGACGACGAAAAGAAGAGTATAAAAAATTAATAACTAGTTCATTTTAATTATTAATTTTGTACCAGTTACAGGGCATCCGTTCAAGGTTATTAATGGTTACGTTTGATCTCTGGCAACGAGTAAAACTCACTGGATTTTTCTGTTTCAGTGAGTGATCAATTATAGAGCTCAGCCATCCTGTAGTTATTGATACACTGAATTAGACAAATAAATTTCGTATCCTCTCTGCCTAACATATGATTCAATTTCAAGTTCGGACGCGTTAAAATGTCAAAGAGACTACAGTTCCTAGCGCAACAGCAATACTAGTAAAGCGAACATCAATGCGTCGCAGTCACTTGTGTAGCAGATAATCCAGTGTAATCCCTGAAGTTATGTTCCGATCGTAAGCGATTTATCGGTGGCGCAGTAGAACTTTGTGTTGGGACGGTGACAAGCGGTACACAATTGCTGGCTTGTTACCGGCATCAGGTAATGCTCTAACAGAGTATGTTTTACACGTACGATACAATGACCATGTTAATGAATTTTTTTATTTTTTTTAGTTTCGTATAGAATTTGTGGATTTTGACGAGATCAGGACATTGTTGACATCAGTCCGTCAAACTACCTTACGTAATAAGTTAACCGGAATCTATGAAACACATCACAGTAATATTTTTCTTTTTTTATTTTTTTTTGCGGTTACAATTCTATACTAGCTTAAAATTTGAAGCATAGAGTTAAGACACAAAATTTATTTTCAGAAGAAATGATGGAAGAGAAATCAGGAGCGCCACAAGATAGTATACCGGTACCATTGTTATTAATCATGTTGAGATTCAGACCTTTTTCCTTAACTGCTTTATTAATAAGGATTCTGTGAACTTATCCGTCTATTGCAGGTAAATAAAAAACTTCGTTTTTTGGCAGACGCGTTTCGATTTATTTAATCATCTTCGGTGCCCTAGAACAGTTTTATTTACATTCTTTGATCTTGTTTAAAATATGTTTATAATTCTAATCTGTTAATAAGTGCAATGAATGTTATATTCTACTTACAGTTTTTGTTTCTTGTTTTTACATTGAAGTCAGGAAACAAAAACTGTAAGTAGAATATAACATTCATTGCACTTATTAACAGATTAGAATTATAAACATATTTAAACAAGATCAAAGAATGTAAATAAAACTGTTCTAGGGCACCGAAGATGATTAAATAAATCGAAACGCGTCTGCCAAAAAACGAAGTTTTTTATTTACCTGCAATAGACGGATAAGTTCACAGAATCCTTATTGTTATTAATTATTCTGACGAATGGTTGGTGCAGATGGTTTAAAATCAGAACTTATATGGTTACCGGATGCCATAATAGAAAGGAAACGGAGGAGGATTGCGAACCACAAAATAGGTATTGATTTTAGAAATTAAAATGTGGTATAATTGTCTTTCGTAGGTAAGGATTGATGGGCTGGAAGTAATCGATGGAAGTGTTGTACAATTTACCTGAAGCAGTGAAGGAATTCTTGAAATGTGGAGATCAATAAGCAGAACTTAAAAAAAAAAAAAAATATTCTGATTCCTAGAGCAATATTTGAAACTAAAATATTTCTGTTTTCGCTAGTACTATTCTGAGATTTGCTGATGACAGTGAACTTGTGGCTAGTGAATGATGAACTCCAAACCTTAGTTACCGGGATCGGCTGCGAGTGTAAAGCAGTTGGCCTAAGAATGAATCTTCAAAAACAAAAATTATGTCTAACAAATGGGCCAAAAAGGGGAATGTACAACTAGATAATAACTCTTTAGAAATTGTCGGTGAGTACATTTATCTTGGCCAGCTTGTAAACATGAGAGGTGATGGAGGACACGAGATTTTCCATCGCATTAAGCTGAGATAGCAAGCTTTTGGAAGGCATTCTATTATCCTGGAATCAAATATGACCACTAGGTTCTTCCTGTACTGACATACGGCTGCGAAACGTGGACTCTAAATGAATTTACAAAAGTTAAACTAAGGATTGTCCAAAGATCTATGGTAAGGTCAATGTTAGGATTAATGAGAAAAGACAAGAAAAGAGCAACCGAAATTAGGTCACTTACGAAGGTCACAGACATCTTACAGAAGACAGCGTCCTTGAAGTGATATAGGCCGGCGATATTGCGCGGAGAAAAGACCAAAGAGGGACAAAAACTGTGTTAGAGTGGAGCCCAAGAGATCACTCCAGACCTAGAGGAAGACCACCAGACCGATGAGACAAGGACAGACGCAGGGGAAGAGGATCTCCCAAGATCGTTCGACCCGGAGAAGACTGTTAAAGCTCTACTTTAAAAGGACACAACAGTAAATAATTGAACAGGCTGCTGCTGATGATAATTCTGCTTCTAACATCATTCGTGCTTCTGCCACTTCGATTGCATCCAGTCCTGATTTTATATTTAGTCTAGTTTTATTGGTATCATTTCTGCTACATTTAAACTTTTTTGACTTGCTTCGGTTTATATTTAGTCCAAAATCTTCCTTCTTGTTATTCATGTCGTTAAGTAACCTCGCAATATCTTCAGTAAGGCCCAAATTAATGAATAATTAGTATATCTCCAAAATACTCTGAATACATTACGTGTGTTGGAAAAAATTTAATGCCTGAATTTGGGTAGCATCATATATATTATTTCTATAAGATTTTTTTTTTTTTTTTTGCCGTTAGCCATTATCTCCCTTCATACCAAACCGAAATCGATAAACGAGGTATCACTTTAAAGATGAAGGTATCCACCTTGATCATATCATATTTAAAGAAAGTATTTTTTTTTCAAATCCGGTCCTTAAAGAGCAAAAATGGCAATATTTTTAAAATGCTGTTTTATGTGCACGAGCCATTTATCTCCCTGGATACCTAACCGCAGTCGATAAATGAAGTATCATTTTAAAGATTAAGATCTCCGCTTTGGGACATAAAATATTAAGACAGAAATTTTTCGAAATTTGACACTTAAAAGGCAAACGTATCAATATTTCTACAACTCGTTTTTGTGTCATGAGCCATTTTTCTCTCTTGATATCTAACCGATATAGAGAAATGAGAAATCATTTTAATGATTAAGATCAACGCTTTTGGTAATATCCTAGTTTAAAAAAGGAATTATTGTGAATTCAGCCCTTAAAGATCAAAAGAATTATTTCCATAACGTATTTTTTGTCACGAGCTAATTATCTCCCTTGATATCTAACCTACAGTATATAAATAAATGAGATATTATTTTAGAGATTAAGGTCTCCGCTTTAGTCAAATCATATTTTAAGAAAGGAATTTTGCGGAATTCGACCCTTAAAGGGCAAAATTATCATTATTTTCGTGACATTTTTTTTTTATGATGAGCCCTTTATAGATAAATGAGATATCATTTTAAAGGTTAAGGTCTCTTCTTTGGTCACACCGTGTCATAAGAAAGGAATTTTTCTGAATTCGATCTTAAAGGGTTTCAATAACGTGCTTTTTGTTACGAGTCATTTATCTCCCTTGACACCTAACCAAAATAGATAAATGAGATATCATTTTAAAAGTTACGGTCTCTATTCGAGCAAGATTATAATTTTTTTGGAATTTGACCTTTAAGGGCAGAGGTGATAACTGTGAATGTCATGCATATGATGCAGTTCTGAACCAAGCCGCTAGACAACAGCATTATATATCACAGATATATCTGCGTCACTGGCATCGACTTTTCATGCATGCCTATTCCACTAAACAAACAAATATTTGAAACAGATGAAGCGGTGCTTCTTTCGATCCTATTACAAATCACCAACCTTGATAGTCATCGTATTAGCGAAATTTTCGACCGGGTCATCTAGTACAGATAGTCTCGTCCTATTTTTTGTGCAGTGACGAGGCGCGGAGGCTGCCTCCTGGGCTTGTTGGTCTGCTCGCCGGCAGCGGACAGGGAGGGGCGGAGGGCTCCTTCGATGGCGGTGATGAAGCGGGCAGGGCAGTCGGGTAAGTGGTGAGGGATTGACCCGTAACACGGAACGCGGAGCGGCAAGTTCTGCCCGCCGGGATGGCTCGTTCCCTGCCCGCCCGTGAATTGTGGCGAAATGAAGTCTGGAATGGACTGCCGCCAAACAGATGGGAGAATGGAAGGAAGCGGAAGCTGCGTCGGTGTCCAATAATAGCAACCGAAAGGCACCTCCAGGCGGCCATTACGTACCCACGGCAGATATTGTTTCTGGGGGAAAAAACCTTCCCGCAACATCACAGACCTTTAACATTAACTGGCACTACCTAGGGTTCAATACGAGTCTTGTAAAAAAAAAATTTTGAAACGCAATATCAAAATCACCAACAATATTGTTTAATTGGCGGAATAATTCTAGGCCTGAGATGATTTACCGACAACAACTCGCAATTTCGCTTTCAATGGGAAAGAGAACCCCTTTTCTCGATGTATTGTTCAAGGCATCTGGTGCAATCTCTATCCATCCATATAAACTTTTTAATTCCATGTTGTCCCAAAACCATTGTACGTGGACGCACAGATGGTTCCTCGAAACATACGGCAGATGTTTTATTTTTATTTCACAATAAAATAATTGTTTTTTGATGAATACATGCTGACGAATATTAATCTCTAAATTTATATACACACCAGCTGTTACCCACGACTTCGAGGTGGATTTAGAATTTGATTGCTAGTATTGGATACACAAAGCTGAAAGTTACCTAAGATATGTCGGCATAATATGACGGAAACACTATCGATATACCATTCTACCGTCGAACCTGTCTCATTTATTCATATCGGAAAAAGGTATCCTATTTCGGTATATCGGTATACACATATAGTCGTCAAAAAAAAAACAATAAATAAATAAAAAAATAGATAGACTTACTTTCGCATATATAATATTATTAGTTTAGATCACGCAAAAACTGCCTGTGGAACCAGTATACCCTGAATAAAGTAAACGCTTAGAGTACTATACTATTGCCAATGATTTGCCAGAACATGGTATCCTTACTACAAAATCCTACGCTTGGCCCAAACTATGAAAAACAATTCATAAAAATTTTTGTTCCCAGTGGGGCTTGAACCCGAAGCCGCACGGGAGCTTACTTAAGAAGCAAGCACGTTAGGGAGCGTGCATAAACCACGTAGCTCCATTTTGCCCTTCTGTGAAATTCCCCCTCCCCCCCCCCCCCACGTAGCCCTACGCGACTTTTGCCTCTACCCCCCTCTACCCCCCCTCCCCCCCCCCCCCCGTAGCACGTAGCTTTTTTCCTTTTGATTCCAGAAGACATTTTGTACTGTTTTCTCTTGTCAGACTATTGTAAATTACATACGGAGATAATTAACTGAGGGAAATAAATATTCACATGCTGTTGTGTGTTCTGTTCCTCATTTTAACTGTGATAAATGTTATGAAAGGCCCCCCCCGGACCGAGCCACGTAGTTTGTGCTCGGCCCCTTACCACTGCACTACGCTGCCATTGTTCTCTAACATTACGCATTATAAACATATAGATATTATGAGTTTCACAATTTAGATAGTTTTCATAATTTAATGACAATATGTTCTTATCTATACAGAATATGGTATCCCATGTCCATCCTAATGCCAAATAGCATCTCCTTGTCAAATTTCATCACGATCGGAGTAGCCGTTTAGCCCAAGAAACATAGCAAACGGACAGACAGACAGACGGAGTAACTTTCGCATTTATAATATTAGTATAGATATACCTTCATCAGCGCTACCTAAATTGAACCACCGCTAATTTGATTATTTATGTTGTTAACATTATATTATATGATTTTGCTTTTTTTTTCACAGTACATTAGTGTTCAATACTTAGGTACTAGCTTTAAATCACTTACTCTCTCTCCAACCGTTGTTTGAATTTTGGGCCCGCCATGGTCCTGGCTAACAGTTACTCTGTGAGGCAGTGTCTTTCAACAACCATCCTTCATAATATTCTCACGGATAACCCAGAAAATTTCTATGTCATTTGTGTTATTGTTTTTATGTGTTCGAACCCCACAACCATCATCTAAGGTAAATGGTGATTTATTTCCCTATCTTAATTTGTAATTTCTTTTCGCTATTTAGCGCCTATTATCTATACTATTATTATAAATTTGAAAGTAACTCTGCATGTTTGCTACGTGTTCAGGGCTAAACGACTAGATCAATATATGAAACAAAAAGTTGTTCTTCCAGAAGGATCTTTTCGCTAGTGGTATTCTGGTTTTAACGTTGTTCCAGCTTCGGTCATCAGTTGAAATTTTACTTCCAAGTAAAAGAATTATTTACTTTACTTACTTTATCCTACTATTATTACTATCATTTAGGCTTGTGCAAAATATATCGTTGTATCGAAATATAGATATTTTTCATAAAATAATCAATATTGTTCGTCAATATTTTTGTTCTCAATATATCCTAAATCGGTATTTTGTTTGTAGTATTAATTTTAAGTACCAACTCGATATTGTTTGTATGAACGCAATTCAGTATCCAATTTAATACGTTGTATATGTAATGGAGGTATATAGGCTACGTACAGTACATTTCCGATCTTTTGAAAAGTCTTTAAAAAAAGTTGAAGTCGTCGTAAATTTAACAGCTGTTCACCAATGGTTAAGTGTTTAAAAAAACTGTTAAATTTAAACAGGTGAAGAATATTGATTAAGTATCCGCGTTGCTACGTTGAGGATTGACGTTACTTGTTTTTTTCTTGATGAATAAAATTTAATTCATTGACAAAATACCTGATATTCCAAGCCTCATCTCTGTCGTCCGAAAGAGTGCAATTAACTTGGAGCCACCGGATAACAGGAGTAGATTGACGGGGGAACATATAAAACGGAGAGTTCTCTTGAAGTCTACATCAAACGAATAGACTGGTTTCAGAGATTGTAAAAATAGGTAAAGTAATAAAATTTTCGGTAATTTCTGTATGTGTCTTTAATTTTCCGAATTTTCTTAAATATTTTGAAAAAAATTGGGAATATTTTTAGATAATTATTGGATTTAGGCGAAAATAACGATATTTTAGTCTCGATGCACATTGATATTGTTTTTAAATAAAGGTACGATATTTATCGATATATTTTTTCATTTGCCATCCCTGCTATCATTTGTTCTACATTTTATCGCCTGTCTATTGCTTTCGTTTATATTTAGCACAAAATCTTCCTTCAGTATTTTATTCACGATATTTACTAACTTCTTAAAATCCTCAGTCTGATATGCTAGGAAAACACGACATAACTCAGAGGTAAAGAGCCATAAACAGTAACTTCTTAAGGTCTGTGTGATTTCAAAGAGCGGGGCTCAGTTTCACCTGCGAGTACTCACCTGTGAAATGGCCTCGAAGGGGTGGATGCCAGCATGGCTGGGGGAGAAACCGACACCCCCGGGCGCTGTCAAACGATGATTTATGTTTCTGCATTTTTAATGCCCGGCGTTCTCTTTCCATCTGGCTCCTTTCTCTCCTTTATCCTTTCCATAAAATTTGCACGCCAATGCTGAGCGACACTCGAATAATCCTGACTACGTGTTTCATTATTTTGTCATTCTTCACGCAGCCCTAGCGCCCTTCCCTACCCTTATACCCCCCGCACATTATGCAGAGTGCGCTTTCTGAATGTAATTTTAAGCTTTACGCAGAGAAGTCACTGTGTATGAAGCTTTGCCCGTCAGCTGCAGCGGGACAACCGACTCTGATGGAAGCGCTATTCACTACCAGTCATCACGCCGAGGAGCTACCAGTGGTGTATTTTGTCATCATACGTTTTAACTTGCCTACAACAATATTACAATTTCAATACAAGAAACAAAATTAATTTGTAAAAAACACAAACGTCTTTCTAGTTAGTACAAAGATGTGCAAAGTTGCGCTGCTAGATTTGTATCTTGAAATTACCGTAGAATACAATCAGTAACCGGGTCCAAAGGGAACTCAAAGAAGGGCTGCTAGATTTGTCTCTGGAAATTACCGTAAAACGCAATCAGTAACCGATATGATAAAAGAGCTGGAATAAATTCATCGGAAGACTGGAGGAGGGGGGAGGGGACGTGAAAAAAGTTATGGGAGTGTACAAGACGTGTATTGGCGATGAGGTGTGGAAAGATATTGCCGTAATAACCACAAGTTGACACTAGATTTAAGGCACATAGGTGTGAGAAGATTTTCTTTCGTAGGTAAGGCGATAAGGGATTGGAATAATTAACCAAGAAAATTGATTAATAATTTACCAAAAACGTTGAAACAATTTAAAGTTGAAATTTTTAGAGGGCAAAAGTAGTTGGGGCAGGAAATTGGGGTAATGGGTGTGTAGGGAAATTGCCACCGGAGCGTGCGCTCCATTGCAATTAAATTAAATTAAAGAGTAGTTACTTGTTCTGGGACACATCTGTTAAATGAGCTTCCTGAAAGTATAAAACTATATGTTGGTAATAAAGATAATTTCGAACAAAACTGATTGTATATCTTAATGACAACGCTTTCTAGTCCAAACTAGAAAGCGTATAAAAGAATTAATTGTATCTAAAATTCCTTTGACAAAGTTCAGTTATAAAAATTAATGTTTGTTTCATTTGTTCATTTGCCATATACGATAACTTCTCATTATGATTATTATTCATCTCCTACATATATGTATTAACCGTGATATGTTCCACATCTAAGAGAAGGGATCTATAGAACAAATGCAATAAATAAAAAATAAATAAAATAAGTTTTTCTTATTTAATCAGTAAATTAAAAGCTTTTAGTTCCGATAATGTACGGCATTAATGATTTTTTTTTTATTCTTTAAATAAATCAGGAGAGCCAATAGTCTCCTCTTCAAAATCTTTTGACTGTGACCAATGAAGCTTAGTTTTTGTTAGATTATAAATGTCCAATACCGTTTTCTTCCAGGTTTTTCAACGGGCTGAACGACTCATTAACGCATGAAAGCAAATTTTACTTTTAAATTAAACGAATATAGCATTAAAACAAATATCTTAGGTCATGTCAGAGATATAATCATTAAATATACTTATGATAAAGAGTTTAGCACTTTTTTTCTTTTTTTTTAAAAAAAGAAGGTATTAACGTTCTGTTTCTGATCCGTCAGTTCAACATCGATTTTCTGTGTATTCCCAAAATGGCAAGTCCATCTTGTTTCTTATACGCAATCCTCTCCTGGCTGAAATTACTGTGACGTCGACGGGCCGTAAACGTCTGATTAAATAAAAAGTAATGAAACAGGTTACTTTACGAAGGAGCCATTCCGACATTCAGCTGGAGGAACTTCCGGAAATGATCGATAGCCGAAAACAGAACGGTGCGCCCGGGGAATTAACCAACATCCTACAGTACGCCAGGACAGAATTGATCAGGTGACTGCCAAAGTAATAACTGATATTACCAAGGTGAATTCTGCTTTTTATTGGCTTCCCAAGAGGTCTACTCAACCTTATCTTCTATATATAAAAATGAATGTTTGTGGGTTTGTTCGTCTTCTATGCATTCCTATACCATTTATCAGATTGCAATCAAACTTTGGAGAGTTTTCGAGTGTGCGTCTGCGAAGGTTCCTGTGAAAAAAAAATTTCAAAAAAGTCACCCCCCATTCCCCATAACACCCCTTAATTTAGGCAAAACCACATTTTTTATCCGATTTAGATAGGAATTTGTACACTTATACTTTAAAACAAACATAAAAATACTGCCTACATACGGTTTCCGAATATTCATCCCCTCTCCCCCTTTTTCCACCCCATTACTGTTTTACCCCATAATTTAGTCAATACCACATTTTTTATCCGATTTAGATAAGAATTTGTACACTTATACTTTAAAACAAACAGAAAAATACTGCCTATGTATGGTTTCCGAATATTCATCTCCTCTCCCCATTTCCAACCCCATTACGTTTTTACCCCATAATTTAGGCAAACCACATTTTTTATCCGATTTAGATAAGAATTTGTACACTTATACTTTAAAACAAACAGAAAAATACTGCCTAAATACTGCCGAATATTCATCCCCTCTCCCCCTTTCCAACCCCATTACGTTTTTACCACATAATTTAGGCAAACCACATTTTTTATCCGATTTAGATAAGAATTTGTACACTTATACTTTAAAAAAGAGAGAGAAATACTGTACACAATAATTTCACAAAAAACCCAATCCCTCTCCTCTCTTTCCACTACCTTAATTACCCCCTCTTCCCCATAACACCCCATAATTTAAACAAACCCGCAAACCGTTCGTCCGATTACGGTGAAGCTTTGGCGAGTTGTCTACGGGATGACAGAGAAGGTTCCTGTCAAAAAAAATTAAAAAACCCACCCCTCCTCCCCATAATTTACACAAAACCACATATTTCATCAGATTTCAATGGGAATTTGCACACTTATACTTTGAAACAAACAGAAAAATACTGCCTGCATATGTTTTCCAAAGCGCATTACCTCTCACCCTTTCCAACTGAAAATGAATGAAACAGCAGTTTAGAATTTATATGTAAATATTTTTTCATTTAATCTATGTGCCTACTCAAGTCCAGCAATAGTGAAGCATTGCCGGGTAAGCTAGTTTAATATAAATAGCGACTTGCGTTCTCCAATCTCAAAAATAATCGCCTAAATAAGCCAACTTTGCGGTAAAACCAACACTTGTGTGTGACAAACGGCTTAGGCAGTACAGCATCTCACTGTGGCTTGCAATTGAGAATTATGTGACGCTGTTGGTACGTATTCTGGCAAACATTTAGATTACGATTTATATCTTATCTTTATGGGATACTTTTTTGTAGACATTCTGATTTTAATTTCTAAGATATTCGACGTCACATCAAAACTAAACGTACCCCACTTTACTCCTGGGATGGACTGTATATTTAATTTAATTGCGGTGGAGCGCCCGTTCCGGTGAAAATTTCCCTGCACACCCATTTTTACCCTATCTTGTACCAGCCGGCATTTGCCCTCTACAAATCTCAACTCTAAATTCTTTCAGAGTGTTTAGCAATTCATTCATTATTTCTCTTGTTAATTTATTATTGTTATTAATTTGATTGCGATGGAGCAAACGCTCTGGTGTCAATTACCTTAGTCGTCTAATTACATTTTTATAATTTTACTAGCATCGTACCCGCGACTTCGTACGCGTGGATTAAGAATTTTTTTGCCAGAATTAAATATAAAAAGTTGTTGGTAACGACGGATTGGTCCCAAACAATATCGAGTCGGCATAATATGACAGGAAAGCTATCACTATATCATTCTACCGTCGATCCTGCCTCTTGAAGAGAATCAATTTCCAACATATTTCTGTCACTATTCGATAAGATTTCAAAATTTCGTGACTCATACTGGAAAAAATATCCTGTGCCCTTCATACAGGTTTCCTTATAAACTTCCATCACAACGATATAGCCATATAGTCGTCAAAACGTAACAAAAAGACAGAGACTTAATTCCGTAATTATATTAGTATTACTGTGGTTCACACTCACACACTGACTGCGAACAACACCTGAGGGATCATTATAACGTAAAAAAGTGTACACCTACAAAATTGCAAGACTACCTACGATTTGCCTCGCATTGCACCCCTAACTTTATAATATCTACAGTTTAACATTCAATCCAAATAACCTACTGCCCAGGCCTGACTCTTACGATGAAAAACAATTTTTAAAAATCTTGGCCTCCACGAAGACTTGAACCGGAGACCGCGATGTTCGTAAGCAAGCTCTTTAGCCACTGAGCTGCCAGTTCACTACACGGAAACACGGTCTGGAGACGTCCACATCCAACGTGTCTGTCTATCGCCGTATTTCGAAGTAATGAGACAACATGTGTTATTTATACAGATAATTTTTCAACCAAATGTAGACAGTATTTTTCTCCTTGTTTCAAAGGATAAGTGTGCAAAGTTTCATCGAGATCGGATGAAAACTGTGGATTTGTATGAAGAACAAACAAACCATCAAACAAACAAACAAACATACATTCATCTTAATATATATAGATTTTGCTATTATCTACTATATAATTTCGTAAGGTCATCCACTCACCTCTATAGCTGGAGAACCCTGTCACGTGTCAGCCTTCGCTCACAAAACAGCGACCAGAGATACCATTAGAAGAAATTCGTGGTTATGCCTACAGCTTGATAACGAAGCAACTGCTACCAAATTAATTGGCATAGTACATTCATTAAGTTTGCTTTTCATAGCGTTTCATAGTTAAAAAAATGATAAATTTTACTGCTTAAAAAACGTGGATCTGCTTTTAAGTAACATGTTGCTAATTAAATCAACTTAGAAAACTTAGAAAAAAATACTCATTCTCTGATGTAACCACGAATACCAATTGTCATTTCGGCTTAGGATAAATTTCAGTTTAATTAACTTTTTCAATGTTGTTGCTTGGCCAAAATTTATGCTTTATGGTTTATTTGCTTTTTAAGCATTTTACTGACCACATTCGTTATTGGTCTTTATTCATGTTCGCTGTACGTGACTTATTAGGTTATTTTAAGTGGACATTAGACCAAATGTGTCACCGAATCGACTATTCTGGCAACTCATTTCTGCGGAGTTGCTCAACTGTTTAATAATATGGAACGTGTTTTAAGTTATCTGGCCGTCACAGATACTATCACCAATGTTTACATTATGAGTGTTTGCCCAGCCTCAATAATAAACAATGTGATTCTTTCAAAGCAAACAGGATTTTTTAAAAATTTGCAAACTTTAAGGGTCAAATACAAGTCAAGTTTGTATTTAAGCAAGTTCGAGTGTATTATCTTTGAAACAGTTACACGATAGCGCGATCGTTCCTGTCTGCTTTTAATTCCTACCTCTATTAATGCTTCTAAGTTCTGCAAGCTCAAGAGATATTATTCACCCTGAAACACAGGTCAAGCTTATATCTGGCCAGATCACATCAACCTGTCATAATCTTCCATCGTTAAAACTGGCACTTATAACCTCCTAACAGTTAAAATTCATCCAATTGAAGTCGAGCAAATCCCATTAATTAATTTGCTCGAAACTCTGTAGATCGTATGACGACGTGGCCCTAAATATGTCGTCTTTTGATCCACGGACACAGAGTAGAGGTCACCTTTTTTAAAATATTTAAAGATATTCAATGGTAATAAAATAGCTCATCAAATGGTCGCTAATTCTACAGAAGTTACAACACAAAGTTGTTATCGTATATTCTCAGCTGTTTTTAATAAAAATCAATCCAAAGCTCGCAGACAAAACAAAATTATAGTACATAACATCTCGAACTACTAATATATTCATATAATTCTACTGCGACACTCAGTCTAAAACCTACAGCTTTACACACTTTCCTTCTTTTTTTTCTTTAAGAATCTCCCACATCAGACCAAAGATTTTCTATCTCATTCTTTTCAAAGATATACTACCCACTGACAATGTTTGTTAATCTGTGGACTTCCTCGAGCTTAGAAATTATATCATGTACATAATTACAATCAATATTTAAATGATAATTAATTACTATTAACAAAATAATATTTAAATGATAAATAATTACATAATTGGGGTGGTAGCATATGTTATAAATTATTCTAAACCCGTGACGATACGCAAAAAATGGTCACGGCTTACACTAGTCTTATATAAATTCAGTGTTAAATTCTTCTCCCAACTACTTTCGCGATATACGAATTTTATTCTTAAATTCCTTCAGGGTTTGTAATAAATTATTCATTACTTCACTTGGTAATTTGTTCCAACTCCTGATACCCTTATCCACAAAAGAAAATTTTTCCACTTCCTTACGCATGAAAACGAGTGCCAGCTTGTATTCATGGTCATATTTCCTTCCATGCTATATTCCTAATACTTGGACCAACGTCCTTTCCAAGCCCCATCACTAATAAATGTCTTATATACTCCCAGCATTCATTTTTATCTCCTGTCTTCCAATGATTCCCAAACTCTAGCTCCTTTATCATATCAGTTACTGATTGTGTCCTTGCGATAATTTCCACGATCAAACCTAGCTGCTCTTCATTCGCACGTCCCAACGCCTGTGTTTGGTAAGAATATATTCCACCTACCTGAAATCAAGTGCCAACTTGCAATCATCATGCACCACTCTTAAGTCTTCCACCAATACCATTCCACGCCTTATCACCAATATACACGCTCTGGCCTCGGATTCTGGAGGACGCCGGTTCGAATCCCCGTCCGAGCATCCACATTTGGGTTTTCCATGGTTTCCCCAAATCACTCCAGGCGAATGCCGGGATGCTTCCTTCAAAAAGCTATGGCCAAATTCCTTCCCACACCTTGTCCCCAGTTCTTTCCCACCTGTAGTGACCTCTACGTCGACGAGGCGTAAAGCCATAAGTAAAAGAAAAGAAAAAAACAATATACGCCTGGGATACTCTTATAACTCTTTTCACAAAGTTCGATAGCCCCTCAAAATCCAATATCGAATGGTGGCATGAATGGTGTTCATCGAAACTAACTCATTCTTTATTCCTCAGCTCGATGACATATAAAGAGAATGTACGAGATCTAATTTCAGTTCTGGGACCCTGTGAAGCAACGCTGCTTACCAGAGGACTGGAAAAGAGCGATAGTAGTACCAGTTCTTAAAAGGGTGGTTGTGACAAATAGGGTTGAAAATTACAAGCCGATTAGTTTGATATCAGTGACAGGCAAAATGATGGAGAGATTGATATGTAGCTATGCCGAAAGTGTCTTTGAGTAAAGAAACTGGTTTGCAGATCGACGACATGGTTTTAGACTAGGATACCCATGTGATTCTCAGTTGTTGGGTTATATGCAAGATTTTTCAGATGAATTGGGCAAAGGTCGGATTCCAAGTACACTCTCGAACGTTGAGTGTTGGACACGAAGTACCCACCACCTCTGAGGGTTTGACACGAAATTCTCCGCACAGTCCTCCGGCAATCGTCACTCCGCGTCGCTCGTGGAAACCATGCCTCTTCCCACGGCGCGTTTTTAACATGTGGGGAAATTCACAGGAATTAGAAATGCAGGGAGAATTATTCGCTGTTTATTGGCTCCTACTATATGTCCCACCTACTCCAGCTTAAGTGAAGAACTCCAACATATACGAGTTCTTCACAAGGTCTGGTTGCGTGTTGGTCATGGACAGTCCATTCTCCTGGGCGGGAGAATTTCCCCAAAGCAGACGGCCTTTCGCCTGAGTAAACAAGGGAGGCTGTCCATTGCCTGCGACCGCTTAGCCACCGCTCACCGCTGTGGTGCGTCCGAATGGGCCTTCCCGTGGGTTATTACTTTTATATTGTTAATATAAAAATGTACTGAATGATCCATTTTCGTCATTCCGTTACAGTTTCAAATACAGGAAATGGAGGACGTGCAAAGATGAGCAGTTAGCTTTGTTGGTGGAAATTATCGCAGGCCCGAGTCAGTGAATGATATGATAAAAGAGCTGGATTACGAGTTATTGGAGGACAGGAGGAGGATGATAAGTTTGCTGGGTAATTACAAGGCATATATTGGTGATGGGGCTTGCAATTTCATGCATAAAGTAGTGGAATTTATTTATTTATTATTATTTCTTTTTTTCTGGGTAAGCTTGTCAGGGTTTGGAACAAATTACTAAGTGAAGTGATCAATAATATACCAAAAACGCTGAAGAAGTTTAAAATTTGTATATCACGATTTAGATGATTTAGGGAATTCCACCGTAGCATGTGCTCCATCGCAATTAAATTAACCCTATCAAAATCCATCCAGTTGTTCTTGCATGATTCGTGATTAACGAGAGGTTTCTTCTCGCAGTCAAAGTGTTTACAACCAACTAAATAATAATGTCTGAAATTCCGTGTATTTGATTATATTTTTCGATTAATTTGTGCCTTATACCATGACATATGTTACCATTATCGTTACTAATATGTTAATCGTTTATATTTGCACACCAAGACATTATTTATCTAAAGGCATGTAACTATTTCATTCAACCAGTCAAAGTCGTACAGTTTTCGTCCCTACCGTACAACGTACACGGATGATTACAAATCTCCAGTCATCTAATTCGTATTTCGTACAGCTAACTGAAATCAGACCATACTCCATACTATTCGCTTCAATATGTTCCGCCAATAACTCCTAACTGAAAAGCCAGACATACGTAGTACCGGATCTAACACATTATCTGTCACTTAATTGGTTACAATGTAATCGCAGCAGCAACTGCTTCCTTGATATTTGTACTTCTCATTTATTTTTTGACCGTAGTACCCGTAATTTTTATTTTTGTAATTATGTTTTGAGGATAAGTAAAGTGTAGGAAAATGAAGATGGGTGCATCTCTTTTTTATATTACGGTTGGATGTTCTGAATTCTCGGTAGCTTCAAAGATTTTTAAATTAGTAAGGGGTGTTTCAATAAGAGCAAAAGATTTTAATTGAGCGTCATTTTGGCTAATATGATTCGATTGGATGATAATTGTGACAGGTTGATAGGAGACAGATCAGAGTTAGTAAACATGAAGATGCTACATACGCGTTCTTGTTGTTAAACTTTACTATCAAAATAGTGAAACTTTGATTGCCACGATTCGTAAAGTGCTTTCAATTTTCGGTAAAAATAATGTTCCAGCTCGGTCAACTATGAGAAGATTAATTAAAAAATTCGAATGTAATGGATCAATTGTTTATGTAAAACACAGGACACTAGTTCGTAGTGGTCTTTCAGAAGAAACCACTGCGGCAGTTCGCACGAGTATGGTCGTTAGTCCATGGACCTCGATTCGTTGCCGTACACAAGAAATTGACATTTCAACACACACTCGTCACGGTACTCTCATTGAAGATTTGCAACTCTAAGCTTACCAAATCCAACTAACCATTCATACAGAAGAAAATTCACCTGTTGGAACACCGAATAACATGGAGTGAATGCCGTTATTGTAAACAAAATGGTGTTCGGTGACGAGTCTAATTTTTACCTCGATGGCTTCATTAATAGGTAAAACTGCCGAGTATGTGGCTGAGAAATTACACGAATGATTCATGAGAAAAAAATGCATCACCAACGTATCACTGATTGGTGTGCATTGTGGACTTGAAGAATCATTGGATCATTTTTCTTTGAAAACGAGGTAGGTAATACATTAACGGTAAATGGCGAACGTTATCGTAACACGTTAAACACTTTCTTTGTGCCTGTAGTGACACTGTTAGCCGAATGGCAAGAACGGACAGGGTAGGCTTCTACTGGAACCGTGGATAAGGGTCGAGCCTAGAGGTCGACCATGGTTCCTACTGCAACATCTGTCAGCTTGTATGGCTCAATATATCCAGATATTTAAAATATGGCAAACAGTAATTACATATTTAAACATTTATTTACATGAGAAATAACTGGTGACATTCGTGAAGGTATTAAATGTTTAATTAGAGTTATAACAAAAAATTCTTACATATTAGTGTCTTGCAAATTGTCGTCTACTCACGCTCGAAATCTTCCGATTATTCCTATGATCAGTCCTCTCTACTCGGATGAGCTGTGAACACTGGAGCTTCCCTAGGCTCGGTGGACAAACGAAGACTCGGCGGACAAACGAAGGCTCGGCGGACAAACGAAGGATCGGCTGGAAAATGAAGGCACGTTAGTGCAAGAAGAGCACATAATGTCTTCCTCGCCCGTGCAGCGCAATAAAGATGGTACATCATAGAAAACTGGATAAGATTGTACAGCAAGAGCATTCTTGAATCTACAGTATATCAATGACTACCACGAACATTTTGTATATGTTCTATCAATTGAATCGACGTAGACATAACTGTAGCATGTGTGTGTTTGATAAACGTATGTAACAGAAGCCTTACAAACCATGAGCTCAAACCACATTGTAACGAAAACAATAAGATAAATAACTTATGTATAGTTACTGACATACATAAAATATAGCCTGACCCCACATTTAGTACATTATGATTTATACGGAGGTTTCAAATATATGTGATGTCTCGTAAGGATTTGTACAATATTGAATTCACTTTAACGACACTCTTATTCGTTATTGTTAATAACCAAAAGATCATTCATATAATCAGGAGATTATTCTACTGTTATGAAATGCCGGAACATCACAACAAAAATGCTGAAATGTGGTGCAAACTTCGAATTTTTACTTTTTCACTAACATAGAGTTGTGAGCAATCTTTAAATATCCGAATTTTCCGAAAGTAAACGACGGCCAGAGATGTCAATAGCGGTTATGCGCTTTGTTGAATAACAGTTGTATTTAACTAAGCATCCGCGAAGAAATAAATTTCCAAAACTCTGAAAAGAAAGAAAGTATTGCATATGAATTAACCAGTTGCTTTCTATTTATTTACGTTTGTTCGATGTAGAGGTTTTCGTTATGTTCTCTGATCGCTCCTACATTAAGCTGAGAAATAAGACATTACGGTTATTTCACGATGCAGTGAATTTATTAATCCACGTGCAATGGAAGCTTTCATTTTTGAGCATAATACTGGCATTCGTAGTTACAACTGAAGGAATGAGTTATTCAAGTTATTTTTTTTTTAAAATAATAATTTAGTTTTGTTTCATGAGGGCCTTGGTATGATATCATTACTTTATTTGAATGAAACCAGTTCCACGCTGATCGTTATATGTGCGATTAAAACTAATATTACGCGTGTGATTGAAGCTTTGATTTTCTAGCGTCAATATTAACGGATTTTAGTTGACAGCTGAAACTTATTGTTACAGTGTGAGGCACGAAGAATTGAGTTATTTTATAACAATTCTATGTAGTTAAGCAACTTCGAAGAAACGAGAGGTTTAAAACTAGAAGTAAGGAACTTCAGCAGGTAGTATTAAATAGAATGAGGATAGGATCAAGAAATTTTAACTATGATAGCGAGAGTGAGGTGGATAGTAAATTTCATTTCCGATTTTTCAGGAGATGGCTGCAGGCTGCTATTATGGTGGCAAGGCCGCACTAGAGATCAGTCGACCCATTCCCGCCTCATCCCTTGTCACGGAGAAGTCCGGTCTGTCGCCAATCCACGGACGCGAAAATGTGTCTTCCGGGAGGGATAGTATCTGTGAAGCTCTGTGCTTTCATCCATTTGGCAGAGATTATACACACGCCAATTGGGAATCCAGTAAGTCAAGATTGGTATTGCTCCTCCTAGAAGGACGTCAGACCAACCCGAGTACAGTTAGCTGGGGCGTATATAAGGCCCCATGGATACAATAAGCGTTCTTTTTTTTTTTTTTTTTTTTACTTGGCTGTTAGCCTTGGGCTAATTACGCCATAAACATAGGGTTGTTATTGTTAGGGTTTATGTTTATTTGACTTATATACAAATTTTGGTATTATCTACATATTTGCATATGGTGTTGACAACTTTGGTGCAGGGAGTTGCTAAGTTGATCATTAGAGATATTATATCAGTAATTTTTAGCTGTTTTTCAATCAGCTCCTTTCTCATGTCTCTGTAAGCTTTGCATCTAAGTAAGACGTGATATATATCTTCCAGTTCACCACATCTATCACAATTTGGCGACTCTACAATGTTCATGATATGCTTCTTATCCTTTAAAAGGGAGTGTCCTGTACGTAACCTGTTGAATAATGTAATCTTCCTTCTGCTCAGTTCTTTGGTCTCGTACCATGGCGTTCTTTCGATTCTGTTGCAAATGGCCCGATGCCACAATCCCTTGGAATCCTTGTTGATTTGCCATTTCATTTCCCATTCTTTCAGTGTTATGGTCCGCGCAGTGTGTCTAAGGTCAGTGAACGGTATTGCGACGTCCTCCTTTTGTGCTGCAACTAATTGTTCTTTGGCTGCCTTATCGGCTCTTTCATTTCCCTGTATACCCACGTGGCTTGGTACCCATTGTAATTGTAGGTCTATCCCTTTAGCTGTTGTCTTCGTTATTTCTCTAGCTACTTGATAGGCTATGTAGTTTTTTCCCTTGCCTTTAGAGATTGCTAAGATTGCCTGCAAGGCGCTTCTCGAGTCTGAACATATTACTGCTTTCTTTTTCTCTGTACTTTGAACATATTGTATTGCTTTGAGGATGGCGAAAAGTTCTGCAGAAAAGGTCGAGAATTGGTTCGGCAATCGAAACGCTTCTACGACGTCGCTTCTAGGTTCCACATATGCAGCTGCACATGCCTCTTCCCCCGCCTTGGATCCGTCCGTGAAGATTTGACACCAGTCTTTCCACTTTGTATTGATTGTTTCAATCGTCCTTTGTTTCGCTTCTTCCTGGTTCCAGAATTTTCTATCGAGCTGCTCTGATGTGGTGTACAGGTACACATGTGAAGCTAAATCCACTTTTTGCCAAGGTTGCTTTTCCGAGTAAAGGTCGTTGTTTTCTGCGTATGGATATTCCACTTACTAGTTAGCTGTCTGTATGTTACTAGTCTTGGCATTCTGTGAGGGTCTGGAGGTTTGCTTCGAATCTCATGGGCTAATATCTGTACTTTCCTCAACAGTGGGTGTTCTTTTTTGGAGCTTACCCTTAACCAGAAGTTCAACCCTATTTTCTTTCTGCGTATATGTAGCGGCGGGGTTATTGTCTCTGCTTCCATTGCCGCTATTGGAGTGGTCTTAATGAAGCCTCCTATTATCCTCAGTACCGCTGCCTGCAATGAATCAAGTTTCGCCTGTAGGGTTTTGCAAGCATTATCGTACAGAAAGCTTCCATAGTCCAGTCTGCTTCTAACTACGCTGTAGTACACATTGCGCAATGGGCGAGGATCCGCTCCCCAGTTCATTGAAGCAACTACTTTCATTGTATTGATCCACGTTAGAGATGATGCTCTCAGATCCATTATGTGTTTTCTCCACGTAAGCTTTGAGTCTAGCCATATTCCAAGAATTTTGATTTCCTTCACCAACTCCATCCCAATACCGTTTGGAGTTATTTTAAGCTCATTTCTTGATAATGTCTATGGATAAATATACATACTTTACTTTTTTGTATTGTCATGTCTAATCCTTTCTCTCTCAGCTTTTCAAGGATTGCTGTAACTGCGGCTTGTAGTATTACTCTTGCCTTTTCTTTGTCGGGATGGGAGACATATATCACAAAATCATCCGCATACTGAAGGAAGGTCACCATTCCTGGTAGCTCGGTGAACAGCTTAGCCGAGTATATATTGAAGAGGGTCGGACTCATTGGGTCGCCCTGTGGAATTCCCTGGTAGACGTGTCGTTCAAATCTCTTTCCTTCTGATGTGTGTATTATATTCACTCTGTGACCCAGGTAATTGCAACACCAAGATATGAGTTTATTATGTAGCTTCATCTCTTCCATGGCTTCCTGTAATATATTGATCTGTATGTTATTGTATGCGTCTTTTATGTCCAGGAACGCAGCTAGGAGATAGTTGTTTCTGACAAAATTTAATTGGATGTCCGTAACTAGTGTGCTAATGACATCGATTGTGCTGCACCCCTTCCGAAATCCCATGGTGCGGTGATCGAAGTTTCGATGGTGTTCTACATGCCATTCCATCCTGTTCTTTATCATTGTGCTCATTAATTTAGCCATGCACGGGATTAGTGATATAGGCCGATATGCCGATGCATCATTCTTGTCCCTATTGGGTTTCGGCACTGGGACAATTACTACATTTCTCCATTGTTCCGGCACGTAAGATCTGTTTATCATTTCGTTGAATAGGTTCAGAATTTTATGTTTAGCATTTTGTGGCATGTTGTCTATCATTGAATACGTGATACTATCCATTCCTGGAGCTGTATCCCTCTTTTTAATGGCACTTTCAAGCTCAGACATGCTGAAGAATTCGTTATTTGAGATGTTGTAGTTTTCTTTAGGGTGCTGCTGATCATTCCATACCGTATTCCCGGGAACAAATGCAGGTGCCGTTAATTCTAGAAATTGTTCCGCCAGCTTGTCGTCTGTGTAGATGATGTTTTGGGAAGATCTCTTGCCGTTGAACCATCGTAGCTTCTTCCACATTTCTTGCGTCGAAGTGCCATATTTGATGCTGGAGCAGAAGGTTTTCCATCCTTCTCTTTTGGTTTTTCTGATAGTGTTTCTGGCCTCTGCTGTTGTTTGTCTAAGTATCCTAAAATTCTGGAATGTCGAGTCTTTTCTATACATTTTGGTTGCAAGGCGTTCGTCTCGCTACTGCTCTAGCGCATTCACTGGTCCACCAGGGTTTTCTATTAATCTTGCTTTCCTCGTTTACTTTATATTCCGGGATGCATTCTTCTGCCGTTTTAGTTATTATCTCTTCCAATTCATTGTATCGTTGTTGAAGGTTGCCTGTGTTTGAGCTTAAGTGCTCTATTCTTGTACTGATTCTTTCTTGGTATAAAGTTCCAGTTAGCTTCTACTGCAGATCCAGCGCCTCTTTGATGTACTTAACTTCGTTTTCGCCACGGAATCCAACGTGATTTCAGTATCAGATGATCGCTACCTAATGAGTCTGTAGCATCTCCCATTTAGTCCTGGTGCTCAGGCATGCCGCAATTGGCGAGATGTCGGGTGACGAGTTCCTTTGGAATGGCCTCCCTAGTCGCGTTCCGTGCTTGTTGTTCACACGGTAAGTGATGACGAGGTTATCGCCGACGCCAGTTCTTCACCTTGTTGATCCGCTGTCTTTCCTGCCACATCGGGTGGTGCGCATTAAAATCCCCTCCCACGAAGCTTTTGGGTGGTATCTGATCAAATAGAGCTTCCCAGTCCTATTCCTTCATGTTAACTTGAGGAGGTTTGTAAACAACAGTAACATTTTCTATCGGATCTTTGTGTTTCAGGTCGACGGATAGCACTTCTAAACTAGCAGACGGCTCTACTATGTCTCTGATGTTGCTCTTCACATCATTTCTGACAAGTATGGCTACTCCTCCAAATCCGTCACCCCTATCTTTCCTATGGATATTGTAGTTTTTATGCTTTATGTTAATATTATCATATAGCCAAGTTTCGGTGATCAATAGGGCGTGGGGAGCATGTTCCTCAATAACTCTCTGTAATTCATTCCATTTGTGTACAGGCTTCTGGCATTCCATTGTAGAATTATAAGTTTAGCCCTTTTATCCATTATTATCTGCAGCATCACCTATCTCCATTGTGTTTTCACTGTCTCCCATTTGCTTTATTTCTTGCATGACCATCTTAGTGGATTCTTCCTGAATTTTTTCTATCACTTCCTTGGGGATGTTTCCATTTAATTGTTGCATAATGACTTTGGTCACAATTTTCACAATGATGCTAATGCTTTCGACATTCGTTTCCTTGTTTTCATGCTCCGCCATCTGATCTGTACTTGTTTCTCTTCTTACCGCAGTAATCTTCTTTCATGTATCTCCTTATATTGGTTGGTCTTTTCTCCACTGCAGCTGCACTAAAGGTTTTGGACTGTATGGGGGGGAAATTTCTTTTGGGTTGTGTTCATATCCTGCCCTGGCCTGGTGTTTTACTTGCCAAGTGCCTGTGTCTGCTTTCGCTTCTCTTCTCGTTTCCTTATTGGACATGCTCTGTCGTTTGCTTTGTGGTGCTCCACCACAATTTGCGCACTTAACTTCTTCCTTGTTACAGCAGGTTGCATTGTGCTCCCTCTCCGCATTTAGTGCACCTTTCTTTCCCTCTACAGTTGGAGGAGATTGTGACCAAAATCTTTGGCATTTAAAGCACTGCGTCACTGGATACACGTAGGGAGTAACCTTGAATCTGAGATAAGTAGTAGATTCTACTTCTTCCGGAAGGAAACTGGCTTTCGAACGTGAGTAGAAACCGTTTTGTAATGGTTTTCTTTCTATTTTTCCGGTCCAAAATGTATACTTTTCATGAATCTTCTTACGCCTACTATGGAGCGGAAGCTTTAAACATTTCTTATCAGCTCTTCCTCATTCAAGTCTGTAGGGACGTACTTGATTACACCTTTGCACTCTACCCTGCTTGCAGGGATATAAGCCTTTAGTCTTAGTGACTGTAAGAAGACATCATTTCCAACGAAGTTGTTTGCCGCCTCAGCTTTAGTAAATTCCAGCATCATCCGATTTTTTCCCTGTTGGTTTATCCGCTGAAGACCATTAATCTTGTTATAGAGTAATTTTGCCTAGTTGTATAGGGTGAGGCAGTTGGCTGTTCATCTCTGGTTCGATTGATACTAGATATGGTCCCTGTGATGCCGGTTATACAGTCTGAAACGTTTCAGTGGTGCTGTGTTATTTTCCTTTTGTCCTTCTTGACTTGATCGTGTTGGGTTCAGTTGGTCATTTGTTGATCTGCTCGCAGTCTCTGTGACGTGATAATGTCAGCTGCTGCGAAGGTGTTGTCTGCTTTATAGTTTGATCCTTGTTCAACTTAGGCACTATTTCTGTTGTATCGAAATCTTCTTTGTTGCTTATAGGTATACTTCTTTTCCCGGTAGCTCTTCTTTTCTTTCTAAGATTGTATTTAACTTCTTCACTGTCCTCATTGTGTTCTTCTATTTTCTTTTTTGTAGTCTCTGACATGTCTTGTTCTGCTTGATAAATGAATGGTTCATTCCTCTCCTCTGCTGCTTTGGCAGTAGCACCGCCACTCGCTTCCGCCATCCTGCCTCCTTCACGATCTTTAAAGTTTCGGATAGATTGATGTGTATCCGAGGTACACTCGCTTCCTTCGAGTTAATTAGCAGATACTTTATATTCTAATGCTATGTCCACTACGTCTGGTTTTCACAAATATACACACTCGGCGCAAATGCCGCACACTGTTGTAGTCCCGCTTCACTAACAACCACACACGTAAACAGGAAAGGCTCACTCTCGGCTGTACACTAGTTCCGCATGCGCTCGTAGCTGAAGCTAAACTGAATAAGCGTTCTTAGTGTTGCTCAGTTGGTGAGTTCACAGTTTCACTACGCGAGGTGGCGTGCAGTGAAATCCGGTTTGATGTAAATCCATGTTATATGATTCTCCTCTATCTCTGTGTCTCTGCCGATTAATCACTCTCGCTACGATAATGTAGAATTGTTAACTAAGTACAGGGTGATTATAATTAAAGTTTAAGTTTCAAAACGCTCTAAAATTGAACCACTTATTAGAATGACGTCAAAATTGAACGGCGTATTATTGAAGAAGGGCGAAAGAACATGAACCAAAAAAAAGTTCCAAATTTTAGCGACAGATGGCGATGTAATAATCAGAATTTCGTCTACAAATGAAAAATCGTAAAACATATCCCGTCAGATGGAAATGGGCTTCGTCTGTCCACAGATTTTTCCACGGCCAATCATTGTCCACTTTCATGCGAGCAAGAGTCCAAAGTAAATAACAGTCTGGTGGCTCAGTTGATTAGGGCACGTGACCGACGAAGGGAAGGTCCCCGGTTCGAATCCCGAACTCGGCTGGAATTTTTACTAACCCTAAAACTGACCTTCACCTCTGGCAGAGATTTGCTTCGTTCATGTGAAGCACGCTAGGACGCTCCGTGGTTCCGATTCCACGTAAAGCTGTAGGTCCCCCTTAACCGGTAGGATAATGGGGGTAGGGCAGCCACGACAGAGGCGCATGTGCGGCTAATCGAAACTCTGTCACCCGGCGGCCGAACAATCCCTCGGGATCTCCCGGCCAACAATGCCATACGCGTTTATCTTTATACAAAGCAAAACTATCTCTTGCTGGCAGGTCAGAAGGAAACAATTCCTGCACATGGCAAATTTTGTACCGATAGCATTGTAGGATGTTTCGTAGAATGTTATGCACCGTGCTCACAGGCCTGTCCAATGTTCGGGCAATTCTCCGTGCACTGCATGGTTGCACACCACCGCTTCGACGCCTCCAGAACTGCTGTGGCCACTTCTTCTACTACCGCCGAATCACATCTTTTCCTTCCTCTGCCAGACTGCACATCAAACGAACCTGAATTTTCAAATTTTTTCATCATTTTCACCAGACCCATGACAGTCATCGGTCCAACGCCTTTTTTCATACCCTTGAGGGTCCTGAACTTCTGCAGAGCTACTGGTGCAGAATCACCGTTCATGTTCTTTCCCCCTTCTTCAATAACATGCCGTTCAGTTTTGACGTCATTCTAATCAGTGGTTCGTTTTTTAGAGCGTTTTGAAACTTTAATAATAATCACCCTGTACATGAAAAAGGGAGTTTATAATTCTCTTATAACATGATGATTTGTGGATTGAATATATGTGTCTGATCAGAGAGTCAATTTTTTATAAAAGTGTTAAAGTTAAAAGAATATCATTCAAATTAGTGTGGTGCATCTATCAACGTTTTATTTCTTTGTAATTGTTCCTGTCCTCTACTAACTTTCCATCGATAAATCGTTCAAGAAACTGAGTGCAGACAATCTTCGACAAAGAAAGAAGTGCGATAATCAATAATTAATGAGTTAGCCGAGAAACATTAAAGGTAGGAGGACGGAAACGTTACACTTGCCAAAACACTTTGTTCAACCCGTCTTTTGTGACGGTCTTAGGAGGTTAGTTGGATAGCTATTCACCGTTAGTCTATTTTGTCACTTTGAAGGTATCTACTGGTGTAAATTAACCGAAAGATTTTTGTAAGTTTCGTTACTAAGCAAGACGCTACTCCGTGGTATCAGACAGGAGAATCAGGAGCTGTTTCCAGGAGAGCCCCGCAGCAAACACATTCCTCGTAGCTGTCGTTGGCCACAGTGCGCTGTGGTTCGGTTTTTACTGTGCGGTTCCAGACCCGCCTCCGCAGCCCTTTCTCCATAATGTATGCATCTTTTGAGGGCAAGAAAATGGAAGGCCGCGACTGAAGGGCCTCGCAGCTTTGACATCGATCTGCCAGGCTGACAGCTCTCGGGATTTACTTTTCTTCCCGCCTTCCATCCCCCAACCCGGCCGGAAGTTCCCGGAAGCGATTGCTATTCACGGAGAACGCTCTTCGGGCGGGCAGGAGAAGAAGAAAAAAAACTGATTTGGCTATTGAACTCGGTGGAGGTGCTTCGCTTTCGTTGTTGCAGTCTGAATTCGTGGGCATATTCCACTGTGGATCTATTGTGAGAGCGCGCTGAAAGGCACTAATCAATCAGGTTAGAATGTTTGCAAGGCTCGTACAGAGATCAATCAAATTTTGTGTGACAGGTGGGGGTGTGTTTCCGGCCGTCCATAATTCGATACCTCTAGTAGTTACATAGTGGTACCGTGGGGCGTTTCAGACCAAAGTAGTTAGTGAAACCATCCTTTACCCTCCAAAATTGAACAAGTAGTTTTCTGGTTACTTCAGGAATCATTCCTGGTATTATAGTTTAGTATCGACTGCTTCAGCACCAATCGCAACTGTGTTGTATTCTTCACAACTCTGAATCTTATAAATATCAGCAAATGTAGTAAGGGCAATAATTTCTCAGCAATAATTTCATGAGAGTATTTCCTGATTTATGTGTTGAGGTAAGATCTATTGTAATTTCTCAGTTTACAGTCTAAATATCTACTTCTTCTAAACATTAAAATCAGTTAATAACATTCAGTGTTAACTTGCGGATATTTTTCAATTTCAATTAATTTAACTTTTACCAATTAACGTTTGTTATAATTTGAATATTGTAGAATAATTAGTATTAGTTAAGTTAGTTTATTAAATTGTTGTCGAAATACTTTCATTACAATGTCAGTCTATCGTAATAGTCAGTTCTGGTGCAGTTTCGTTTCTGTTGACGGTAATTGCAGTCAAAGGCGTCTATGGTCAGAGAGGGAAGAAAATGTCATCTGTCAACATAGCCATTTACGGTTTGTACGTAAGAGTATTTTTTGTGTTGTTATGTTTTGAACGTTCTTTACTATCTGATGGCATTCGCTTAAGATGGTGATTGATCCGTATCGTTCCATCGTGACATAACGTTTGCGGAGAGCATGTTGTATTATACCACTGTCTGGAAGAAGGGCGAATCCTCGTTTCGAACAATTTGCTTGAGCGTCCTCGGGCCCGTCATCTCGAACGACGACTTTGCATGCGGCGTTGATTTTACTTGTTATTCGACTGAAGGCGACATTTACTTTTCTCTCTTTACGTATATGCCTTTGAGGGCAATTACTGTTGACTCAAACGATAATACACCAGAACTGAGAATCGTTTTTGACATAGATTGGAATCAAAGTATTTAGACATTAATTTAATATTCAAAAAAAATAATGCTGAATATTCTACAATATATAAATCAAGACGCCAGCTATTTGCTAAAACTTAGATTATTTGGGATTAAATAACATCAACAAGTTAACATGGAATGTTATTGTCAATTTATTTCCATTTTTAGAACAAGAAGATACTTACACCAAGGAGCTGTAAACTGGTAAATTATGATAGATTTTGTTCCGATACATAAATCAGAAAATTCTCTCATGGATACAAAGAGCTGAGAAATTACTGTTTCTGACGTCCTTACTTTATTTGCTTTATTTACGTCATTAACAGTTGTGAGGTTGGTGCTGAAGCAATCAATACTAAATTATACCATCAACAAAGATTCCTTTCGCAAAATTAACAAACTGAATCAGCTGGGTATGACATTCCCGGCAAATCAGACTGTTTTATTCGACTAATCTTATTCACGAAACTGAATACACACTCACCTTGCGAGGAGGAAGTAATCTCAATATTTTAAGCTAACGCTGTACTTCAGTCCTCTAAATTACTTTTGCAGTGAGAAATGGAGGAATTTGAGTTTCTTCTAGCCAATTTTTTTTAATCACTTAAACAGGCCACCTGCTCAAATATTCCCTAAGTGATTGTCCTGTTTTGATGTTTGACCTGGTATCACTTTAAAAGCTTTTGCAACTGTTGGTGGAATTCATTATTATTCTAAACTGAGTTTAACTGGCTTACCAACGTGGCAAAAAGCAGACAAAAATACGTCAAAGATTTGACATGTGAGCGAACTGGATGGATCAGCAGTTAACGATTGGGCCTAGCTTTCTGGAGGACGAGGGTTCAACTCCCCGTCCAGCCATCCAGATTTCGGTTTTCCACAGTTCCACGTATTCACTCCAGGAGAGTGTCGGAATGGTTCCTGCAAAAGGGCATGGCCGAATTCCTTCCCATTTCTTGTCTCGCACATATCGAGCGGTCGTAACGCCAGTGGCAGCCCACGAACACTATTCATCACCTGTTCCGTAAATGGTCAGGCTGCTATCGCAAGACAACCCGATATCGAGTTTAAGCTGCAACAAAGGTATCTGGACGCGGTGGGTGGAAAGTGGCAATATTCCTCGTCGGCGGAGGAGCCTCACGCCGGCAATAAATCACAAGTCGGCTTGGTGACAGGCTGCACGTAGAATTTGTATGGCGCGGCCAGATACGATATTGCGAGAGCGGGCCCCTTCCCTCTCGCCGCCTGCCAATGTGATTAATATGCGATTGCAAATAATAGCCCAGGGGGAGTCGAGGTGACGACTGTTGGTTCCTCCCCTCTGACGACACCGCAGTCTTGCCCCCCGGCCGCGACTAACATTACTCACTAGACTCGTGCCAACGTCCGCCCACACTAACTGAGTGGTGTTTCTTCACCTTTCAGTAAAAACTGTGTAATGTTGAGGAAATGGTGCATCAGGCTAAGCATTTTGAAACGTGAAGCCAAAATTTTTACACTCCGGCACCCAGCAAACCCTAAGAATCTAAAGACCGAGCGTGATGGGTGATTGTTAACACTTTGGTCTCGCGTTCGGGAGGACTCCAGTTCGAATCCCCTTCTTCCCATTCGGACTTGGTTTTTCCACGATTTCTCCAAAGCATTCCAGGCGAATATTGGGATGGTTCTTTCAAAAGGCAATTGCCGAATTCCTTCCCCCCAGTCCTTTCCCGTTTCTAATGTGCTGTAAAGCACGAAGAAAAAAAAACAATTGGCAGCTATTGGGAAATTCTGATACAAATGAAAATTTAAAACTATGAAAATCATATGCGCAACACGTAATGCTTATAGTAGCAGATATACTAAATAATAATTCCGTGTAGTCGTAATGACCTAGTGACGATTTCTGTTGGCTGCGCTTTTCTCCCCCTGTCTTAGCCGCCTTAACCTAACCCGGTAATGCTACCCGGAGCAAGGGACCTGCAGTTTAACGTGGAAGGCATCTGACGTAAAAACTTACTTTTTTTTTACTTATGACTTTACGCCTCGCCGACGTTGTGGTCATTAGAGGTGTGATGGGACTGGGGACAAGGAACGGAAAGGAATTCAGCCATGGCCTTTTTTGAAGGAAGCATCCCCGCATTCACCTGGACTGATTTGGGGAAATCATGGAAAACCCAAATCTGGATACCCGGACGGGGATTCGAACCGGCGTCCTCCCGAATGCGAGACCAGAACGTTAACCGTTCACCCACCACTCTTGGTCTATGAAAATCCCAGCCGAGACAGTGATTCGATCCGGTGACCTTCCGCTCCCCAATCAGGTACCTTAACCACTGAGAAACCAAACCGCTACATATATAATCTTAACATTAGCATGTCGATGACGTTAACTGATAAGATTTTACCTGTCCAAAAATCTCCCAACGAGCCTAAAGAAAATTTCACTCCAAAAACTAAAAATCTAACTTAGTTCACAACCTGACGGCTGGTTGAATCTTTCCGAAGATGTACCAAGGTATTGTGTCAGAGGCAGAAATGTCAATGCCTTTCCTCAGGGGCCTACAGTTAATCAGAACCACGGAACGTCCCGGCGTAGCTCTAAAATCAATTACACCTTCTAATAATTCCTGCTCGCTATGGGATTTAAGCCCGCGAGCGGAGAGTGAAACTTTCGGAAGCAAGTGCCTGAACCACTGAGCTACTACACCGCCTTATTTTGAAGTACGTGTTGTATGTGCTATGTACTATCGAAACCTGATTAAGAAGTATAGGTTTGAATCAACAACATTGACAGAAATTAAGGTGAGGTGGGTAAGGTGGAGAGGGTTTATGTTTTTGTAAATCAAACGTAGTGTTGTTTTAAAAGTATACGTATTGAAAGTTCAATTAAAATCGGATGAAAACTGTATTTTTGTATGAAGAACATTGGCAAAAAAAACAAACAAAAAATCATTTTTGAATACTAGATACAAGTATAATCTATACTTTCACTGATGTCCAATGCAACACGCCATACTTATGGCAACAGGTATACTGCTATTACGTCATGTTGGTAACGCAAACGCATCAGATTTTACCCATCCAAAAAGCGGCCAACGCGCAACACGTTAGAACATGTCGGTGACGCGAAATCGAGAACTCATACATTTAACCCCGTCCTAACATCGCCGAAAGGGCCTACAGAAGATTACACTTAAAAAAAAATATGAAGATTAAGGGCGATGAATTCAATGTCATCCAGTAGGCAAAGCAATACAACTTAGCTTTATTTTTTCGTGTCCGGAACTAGTTTCTCAACATATAATATAGCTGGTTAAGCTACATCAAATGCTTCTTTCTTGTGAGTCAATAGGTCTTTGGGGGTGCAGGTGGCAGGTTGAACAGACCAGCAGGTGTGCCATAGTTTGCGCTGTTTCACACTCATCATCTTCATGTAACCCCAGCTTGTTAGTTTGGTTTTAGCCTGACCCAGTGCGGTTTGGCATTCTCCATACCTTCTAGTATAGTGAAGACCTACAGAGCACTTCCACCACTGGATAGTCGCGTGGTGGTATAACAGTCTAAGCTAGGTGGGGGAAGAATTGCTTGCTGAAGACTTGATATGTAAATATCTTGGCATTACATTTGATAACAAGCTTAACTGGGCAGGACACATTGGACAGGTGGTAGGAAAAGGTTTCAAAATTCTGCACTTGTTGGGGAGAGTGATGAGGGGATGTACGAGAGAAGCCAAGGAATTGGGTTACAAAACTTTGGTCAGACCATTGCTCGAATATGGTGGTGTAGTATGGGACTCACATTTTGAGTATCAAGTACAGGAGTTTGAGAAGGTGCAAAGAAGGGCTGCTAGATTTGTTTCTGGAAATTATCGCAGAATGCAATCAGTGACACATATGATAAATGAGCTGGAATGGGATTCATTGCAAGACAGGAGGAGGATGAGGAGGGTAATGGGAGTGTACAGGGCGTATACTGGCGAGGAGGCATGGAAAGATATTGCAGTAGGTATGAAAAGTAGTTCATGGAAGAGAAAAGATGACCATGACCACAAGCTGGCACTCGATTTCAGGCACAAGGGTGTGGGAAGATTTTCTTTTTTAGGTAAGGGTGTCAGGGATTGGAATGAGTTACCAAGGGGAATGATGAATAACCTACCGAAAACGTTAAAATAATTTAAAGTTAAATTTTGTAGAGGGCAAATGTAGGTGAGTGAAGGATAGCGGGAAGTTGGGTGTGTAGGGAAGTTGCCACCGGAGCCTGTGCTCCATTGGAATTAAATTAAATTAAATAAAAAAAAGACTGCAGTCGTATCTCTAAATTACATCTACTTCTAAACAAGCTCCCTTAGAGCTGATAGTAGTCAGTTACCCAATAAATCACTAAACCGTCCTGCCATCGCGTATGGTGTACTGCTGCTTCTTCCAAACTTCAAACAGTACAATATTTCAGAAACAAATTCCTTCGAATGATTCTAAAAGCACCCCCGTTTAAGTGTTGCTCACATCTCCATAGAAAGTGATCTCCCAACCATTAAAACCTATGTAATCAAATCGACAAAAACTTTCCTACGTAATTTATGTTTCAGGAGCTCTGTTTTACAATTCAAGTAGGAGATCTACAGTACAACCGCAGATCGAAACATACTGTCTTTCACAGGATATTGAACATGAGATACCTCCCCGAACATTTTCAATTTATATTTAATGAGTTGTTCGTCTAAATGTCTCTAAGCTTCATGCTCATCTGTAATGTTACTTTGATACCGGGGAATCCAATCTGGAACGCACTCAGATCAAGTGATGAAGATACGCGTACAAATAAGCGGAGAACAGCAATGCGTTTAGCATAAGCGTATTCCTCGTCAATTCAAAATAAATAGCAAAAAACAGTTTCTAGGTAGATACCTGGTACTAACGGAGATCTAGCAGGGTGTCCGGGTGTGTCAAAACGACACAACCCTGGTTTGGGAAGGTACGTACACTGGCCAAGTTTCAGATTCTGAGCATTGTGTTCTAATAACAGTCTTTAGGCGTTTCTCTTAATGAAGTTGGCGGTAGCGTAGGGGCTAGAGTGTTGTGTTGTGTGTGTCCTGTGTTGTCCTAGAAATTGAGCGTTCAAATAAAAATTCAGAAGGATACATTGACATTGACGATATATTAAATACATTGAGTGCGGGCTGAATGGCTACAGTACGATTGCCAAAAACAAAAAAATCTCGAACTCACCCATAACATATTTCACGAGCATTTATCTCAGACATTTGTATTAGTTATTTACATTTGTCTCTTCCATTTACTTTTTTATTTTTACCACACCGATCTGGTAGCCCAGTGAAAAGGAGGTCGGCTTCGAACTTCCAGTTTCTGAATTGGAATCGTGGCACGGCCAGGGAACTTTACAGACCGAGGAGGGGTGGTGTAACCGTTAGCGTTCTGGCATCGCATTCGGGAGGACGCCGGTTCGAATCCCCGTCCGGGCATCCATATTTGGTTTTTCCATGGTTTCCCAAATGCGGAGATGCTTCCTTCAAAAGGCCATGGCCGAATTCCTTCCCATTCCTTATCCCCATCCTTTCTCGTCTCTAAAGACCTCGCTAATAAGAGACGTTAAGCAGTTAAAAAAAAAAAGTCCAAGAACTTTACGGTCTTTGCTTCGTTCACGTAAGCTACGCCAGGGTGCACTGGAGATCCCGGAAGTGGCCTGTCCTACCTCCTAAATATTGGCTTTGGGTGGACCAACCAAACTACAGGTTGTGGAAAAAGTTATACAGAAATAACAACGATCGAAATACAGTTTAATTTCAGTACTGCAATGACAACTTTATTTACACTTCATTCTTCCGTGAACCCTACTATTCAACAGTTAATTTGTCTTCAAAAGAGGAGGAGATACTTACTTTGGATCAAATGGGACACTTCTGATGTTTTACATGTTTTCTTAAGGCCACTGCCTGATGATAACGCCTCGTCAACTTTGAGTTAGTTACATTGAGGGGAAGGACTAGGGACAAGGAATGGGAAGAAATCTGGCAATGGCCTTTTGAAGGAATCATCCCGGCATTCACCTGGACTGGTTTGGGGAAACCATGGAAAACTCAAATCTGGATGCCCGGACGGGGACTGAAACAAATGCAAGGCCATAATGTTAACCATTCACCCACCACGCTAGATTTGATAAATCTAAAAATCCGATCTCAGCCAATTCCCGAAATACAGGAAACAAACAATACACAGTGAAATTTTTAACATATTTTTGGTTTCCGTTAATTTTAACTGTGAAGCACCGGGTTTACACCTCCCAAAAAAAGTGGTTTCTATTATGACGGTCTGGAATTTGCGACAATTTACGGACAGAATGATTTCTGTGAGCCTAATATTTTTTCGAGATATAGTCCTTGAAAGTTGTGCAGTAATATTAAGTAATTTTCCACTTCCTCTCAAATACTCGTCCATCTAACATAAACATAGCAAGAAATATTCCGAAAGCTTTCACAGTTCGCTGGTAAAATGGCAACATTCTCTATTCTGTCTTACAGCAAGTAGCCTTTGAAGGTTTGGATGTCTATAAAAAGTAAAGCACCAGTTAAACAAAAACAAAAAAGAATCGAATCCAGTGGGTGAGTGGTACCGCTCGAGGTTAGTACTCGGGAGATCGCGGGTTCAAATTCCCTTCCCGTCATGCTGATTTCGTTTCCATGGTTTCACAGTCACTCCAAGCGAATTCCTTCCCGTTCCTTGTTCCCAATGGTTTACCGCCTCTATTGACCTATATATCGATGAGGTTTAAAGTAATTAAGAAAAAAACAGGGAAACTATTATCTACAGCGTTATTTATGGACTCTCTAAAACGTATGTCCTTCATCTTTGGAACTTTTTCCCTGATTTTTTTTTTTTTCCATCTTCTGTACGAGACGTCTCAATGTTTCTGTCACCTATCTCTATTTTCGGTATTTATGTTTGGTTTTGCTAACAAATTCCAAAGCAAAAATATATGTTTAAAGTTTTCTTCAACAACTATTTTATGGTCTAATGTTTTGTTTTTAAACAACTACATCAACTCGTTAAGGGCGTCAATACAAAATCACTTTTTTACATGCAATGACCTACACATCAGGCAACATACTTGATGTGAGAAATAAGTCACTTATTATTAGAACCAGTTGGTTCAATTCCGACAGTTGCGTGCTAAAATCTAACAATGAAGTATTTGTAAAATTTTATCTTATTTTTTAAATTAACATTTATTTTTTTACAACAGCCAACCATATATCGGAAACAAGGAAGAGGAATATAAGTCCAATAATTGCTAGTTGAAATGTAACAATGAAGTATTTGTAAAAACTTATCTTCCAATTATCCATTCATACCATTTTGCAACATTCAGCTATTGGAAACAAAGAAGGGCAAATCGGTTTAATGTATGCCGGTAAAACTTTTAGATCAACATTATCAACGTAAAATAAGTACTAGCTGAAATTTAACGATGAAGTATTTACAAAACTTATCTCCTTTTTTTAAGCTTACAATATATATATATATATATAAATACATATATATCTGAAACAAAGAAGAGGAAATCGGTTTCCCATGCGTCAGTTAAAGCATTTAGTTCAACATTAACAATGAGATATAAGTTCGATAGCTGCTATCAGAAATGTAAGAATGAAGTATTCGTAAAAACTTATCTCCTTTTATTAAGCTTACACACACACACACACACACACATATATATATATATATTTGCAACAGTTATCTAACAGATACAAATTACAAGGAAAGGGAAAACGACTAAAGGCAGCGACGGGTGAAGAACAGATATGTCGAACACAAGAATATACAACAGATACAAAGAAGAGGAAGTCGGTTTCACATCGCGACGATTAAAGCATTTAGTTCAACATCACAAATGGAATATTTGTCCAATAGCTATTATCAGAAATGAGATAATGAAGTATTCGTAAAACCGTATCTCCTTTTTTTAAGCTTACTTAAATTTTTTGCTACAATCACCTATTGAAAACAAAGAAGTGGAAATCGGTTTCACGTGCCTCGGTTAAAGCCGCTTCCACTGAAAGGACGATTACAGTGTCAAAGATCAACAAGCACAGCTCACAGAAAGCACTAAAAAAACTTCACTATGGATACAAAGTAGTCTAACTGGGAATCCGCCCGAAATTTGAAGAAGGGAGAGCGGAGATCTGTTAAATTACGGTCGTCCAGAGGCTTTGTCTAACAAGTGTAAATTGTCTGCGTGCCGATTATGGCTAAGAAGCATTGTTTGGACCGCGAAAGAAAGCCTCTAAATGCATTAAGTTGCCTACTTTTGAAGGCTGCGCTGTATTATTTGGCTACAATTACCGCCGCAAGATGCGAGGGACGTTCCGCGAGTAATGACTGCCATTTTATTATGATGGCTCACGACGTTGGAGGTGAGTACTGAAGGAATGTTACACAGGCTCAAACTTCCCCTCAATATTCGAGAAGGCTTGGCCACCACATATATCGTACCATAGAGGTAAGTTGTTTGAAAAATTCGTCAGGAAGGATATTGTCGTGGCTGTCGAAAGCCAAGCTGTTGCTTCCGACAGAAATATCAGGAAGAATTTGGATAAAATTCTTACTGGAGACTGACGGGAAACAAAATCTAACTGGATATCTTAACATGGAGTTAACATAAATGCCAAGAAGAGTCAGTTTACTAAGCACACAGTTAAAAAAAAAATTAAAAGTTTTTTGTGATGATAGCTTGGGCACAGAATTTCTTGTTGAAGACTTGACGTGTAAAGATCTTGGCATGACATTTGACAATACACTCAACTGAGCAGGACACATTGGGCAGGTGGTAGGAAAAGGTTTAAAAATCTTTCATTTATTGGGAAGGTTGATGAGATGGGGAGGAGATTGATACCCACATTTTTAGTATCAAATACAGAAATTGTAAGGTGCGAAAAGAAGAGCATCTAGCTTTGTTTGTGAAAATTACCGCAAGACCCAGTCAGTAAATGATATGAAAAAGGAGCTGGAGTGGGAACCAATAAAAGCAGGAAGAGGGCGAAGAGTGTGCTAGGAGTGTAGTAGGAATGTGTTGGTGATGAGGCTTCGAGGGATTTTGGTGAAAGAATTAGAAATATTGCGTGGAAGAGAAAAGATGACCATAAACATAAATTGACACTTGATTTTATGCATAAGGGAGTGGGAAAATTTTCAGTTGTAGGAATAAATTACTAAGGGAAATGATGAATAATTTACCAAAAATACAGAAAGAATCTAAAAATAAAATTTGTAAATAGCAAAAGTAGAAAGGTTGGTGAATTTAACACTCGCAGTATATAAGATAATAATAATAATAAGGAAGATGTAAATAGATAACTATTAAAATTTCCACCGGAGAATGAGTTCCACAGCAGCAAAAATTCAAATCTTCTAAAAACTCACAGATGGCTAAGGTTTTCTGCGAGTGGCATGGTGGTTCCCTGGTTAAGGCGTTTAAATGGAGATCTCAAAGTCTCCAGTTTGAATCCTGGTTTCGGCTTTTCGATCCAATCTTCACTTCTGACAAAACCTGCTTTGTGTGTGTGAGGTACGCCAGAACGCTTACATGACTTGGATTCCACTTTAAACTGTAGTTCCTCTACACCAGGTAGGAATACCGAATTAACATTGGTGGCTACGACAGAAGTGAACTGCGCAGCCAGTAAGAAATTCTGTCAATCAGGTCTTTTTATTAAAAAAAAACGAATTAAATTGATAAGGTTCTCGGTAAGATAGTTATCTCCATTAACAAACAAAAAAACCCAGCCCTACGTAGCATATAGACAATTGTTTCGACAGTGTTGATGACAATATACAGAAACGTATACGAGAACATACGAGTTTCTTCTTTTAAGCTTTTGTTAGAAAAAAATCAAGTATTACTGACGAGCGAGTGACATGTAGCATAATGACTTATCCTCCTGACTCTCTGCAAGTGTACCTTCCCTCAACCAGTCGTATGCTGCGCATTCCACCTGTGATTAACCGAAATCGTTCATAATTCATTTAGAAAGAGGACATTTCACCATTTTTTATTCGTGCAAGTCTGCTGAATGATTAAGAAAAGCAAATATAAGATGTTGGGGTAGTGAAAACGTGGACGGGAAATTTAAGTACTGGTGACAAGGTAATGAGAGACTCTGAGCTGATCAACGTGAATCAGTGGGTTACAACTACACAAGTGTGTACAGAGCGGTATATTGGGTTTTGATTTATGTATCAATGTACGAAACGACAGGAGACAGAAACTGCTTGTGCTCACACAGGAGAGGAAAATACATCCACTGCAGTCTGTCTTCTGAACCATTTCGGAGCTGCATGCGAAAATTTCTTGGAACATTTCATCACTGTTGATGAAATATGGTTTTATCTATATAAACAATACTACACACCATGGAATTTCAGCAAGCTGTCTGCAAATAAGAGAAAATTTTAAGATGGTATAATCAAAAAGTCATGCAGGCCGTCTTTTGTGACAGAAACACAGTGATCCAACAGGACTTCGTTGTTTAATAAAATTTCAGTTTCTTTTCGGAAAGTTAATGCTTTTAATTGTTCAACACATACCCGAAAATCCTTTTAACTTGTATTCAAGTTGATGGGTGAGCTTGTAACATTCTCACAACCATTGTTTTTATTATTATTGCAATGTAGTCTTCACGGGTGTACCGCCGGATAGTGTTTCCACAACACTATCCGGCGGTACACCCGTGAAGACTACATTGCAGTCATACGCCGGGAAAGTCTTCGTTCTTACTTTATTATTATTATTTGCTTCGATCAATTATAAATGTTATTAATAATTGTATCAATATTTGTAACGTGATTTTTATTATAATCGAGTTTCAATAGACTGTAGTAAACGGGGTAGCATTGTATTATCATCTATAATTAGTAATGTAGCAATCTTTGGTTCCGGCCAACAGAGCGATGAAGTGTGTGCTTAGCGCTGTACTGTACGCCTTGTCCGGGCGCAGGAGATTACTTGTGAAACTAGTATTTGATATGAAGTGGGTAGAAGCCTGTTGCAGTATATCTCGGGAATGTAAATGTTTATGCAAGTATTGGTGAATAAATTTAGTGGTATTACATTTGGATCCACTTTTATCATTTATTCAATTAAGTGTAATATATTTATATGTCACCAAAAATATAGATATATTGCTTTATTATTTTATATATAAAAAATAAAGTAATATATCTATATTTTTTGGTGGTAGTAAGTCATTATCTTCTGATGTCTGTTCCGGGCAAAATCCACCCAAACATTTCTTTGAACTTCCCTGCTTTGAGAGGATTCACAGTAGAGCTGTAAAAGTAACGAGAAATTGTGTGCCCTTATGTATTCGTACTAAACTAATCAGTAACCATTACTATCGTTTCGTTACTCGTTACTTTTGACACAATCGAGCACTAGCATCAACCATCGTATCAAGTCACGTCGCGTACAGGTTACGGGATGACTTCGTACTTTGTAAAGTTTAAATAAATTGTTAATTTGCGCTGTAAAATAAAATAGAAGTTAGAATACCGCATTTTAGAATAAACGTATATCATAAATGTATGAAATCAATAAAATGTCACTAAGGTATGATTAAAAAAATAACCAATTTAAATTATCTATCCAAATATTCTATTTACAAATTATTCTCTGTATATTTTAATGTTAAACAAAAGCGAAACTATAAATTAAATCTTCATGTTATCAAAATTACTTTCCTCGTTAAAAATATCAATACACAACAGTAAATTATATTAATTATATTGAAATAATGTACGCGCAACATGATTATCCCCGTCCGGGTATCCAGATTTGGGTTTTCCATGGTTTCCCAAATCACTCCAGGCAAATGCCGGGATGCTTCCTTCAAAAGGCCATGGCCGAATTCCTTCCCATTCCTTGCCCCCCCCCCCCCCTCCATCCCTTCCCGTCTCTAAAGACTTCACTGTTAAGAGACGTTAAGCAGTTAAAAAAAAGCAACATGTTTGTACTTAAACATTTTCCTTTGTAACCAAGCGTTTTCAAATCATAAGTCACAAAAATATGCTAAACATGATGTTCAAACATTTATTCCACTCATGTTCATTTAGTCGCTGGGTGAACTGTTCCAGTTCCCGCATGATGCGTCGTATTTGTTAGTTTATCGAATCAAACTGACATCCATACGACAAATGCGAGTAACGAAACACGCGAGTAACGAAATGAAGTATGATACGTGGTGTTCATTCGTTTATAGAATCAAACTGACATCTATACCACAAATGCGAGTAACAAAACATGCGAGTAACGAAATGAATTTGTGAGTAACGATTCGGTACTTCGAGCCAGGCGACGAACCCGTTACTCAGTAACGAATACATACGGTTTTGCTACAGCTCTATTTCACAGTTATATATTTTGACTATGGAATTTAATAGATGTATACCTTGTTGTAGATCATTTTCTTGGGAGCTAACAATGACCTGATCGTCAGCATAAAGTAATAAAGTAATAAATTATTTGTTCCTTTTGATTTCGATTCCTCTTGGTGTTAATTTTTTTCCATTTATTCGTCAGATCGTCAAGATACGAGACAAACAAATCTGGTGATACATCCACGTCGCTTCATTGCTGTTATCTCTCTGGGTGACTTATACTCTCTGGTCGCAGGTCATTTGAGTCACGCCTGTGACATTCATTACACATTTATTACTTTCTTTTTACTAATTGACAACGTAGGCTTATCAATAAATTACAACTAAACAATCAAGATTAATATATTTACAAAATAAAAAGTAGAAAAATGGGGTGAAGGTAGTTATATTACCTAAAAAAGTATATTTATGTTTGTAGAATGGTGGTTGCTATGGTACGGTCATTTTTTTTTTACAGCTTTACGACTCGTCGTCGTCGAGGTCATTAGAGGCGGGATGGTACTGGCGACAAGGAACGGGAAGGAATTCGGACTTGGCCTTTTGAAGGAAGCATCCCGGCATTCGCCTGGAGTGATTTGCTGAAACCATGGAAAACCCAAATCTGTATGTCCGGACGGGGATTTGACTCGTAATTTCCCGAATGCGAGGCCAGAACGTTAACCGTTCAGCCATTACGCTCGGTCTGGTCAAAAATAATTGCGCCTAAGCCGTATTTTATTTTTATAAACTTTATTGTAGGAAGTAAAGTCAGACAGACGGTTTTAATTTTAACCAGAATGTCCGAAACGGCTCCCAATGCCCACTAAGCCTGCTAACGAATGAGTACCATGGGGGGAAACTTCGCAAGAAAGTAAAGAATGGGCAGAGCGTGGCGTTAAAACCCATCTAGTGCCAAAAAGGTTGTAATGGGAATGGAAATTCTGCAAGAATCGGCAGTAGCTGTAGCAACTTCGCAACCTTTCCCTTTACAAAAGACATTTCACTGTTTATTCAGTCAAAACATTGCGAGGACAGTATCATTTTATTAGAATTCATTGGGAGAGCGAAATATTGTGTGCGGATAAGTTTGATGTTGGCTTGCAGGAATACTGTGCTGTGAGGCTAGAAGCAGAAGTAGCTGAGACCAGCCCAAGTGATCACTAATCCGGCGCTCGCTCCGCGTTGAGTGAGTGCCAAGTTAGGCTCGCATGTGTGCTCAGGCTTCGCTCGCTATTATGTTTCCCCGAGTGGCCCGAGGCGGGTAAATATGATCAACACCGGTGCAATCTCTCTGTGTGCCCTGTAGTGCTCACGTTCCCAAAGATAAATGCCGACGTGTTTGGAAGCGAGTTGCTCCTCCCGCGATAAGGTGGCGTTACATCGGGACGTGACGGAATTGGATCTCCTCCACGTGACTATTCTCTTGCTTAGATCTTGTCGATGCCAAAATTATTAAAAATCGTGATGGTAATATTACTAGGTTGTGGGCCAGAGTAAACACTGATAACATTGTTATGAAGGCTGACACTTTCGCCACTACAATTCCTAGTAAAACTCTTTTTTGTGTGTAAAAAGTAATTTTTCACGCAATGATAGATTGATGCAAACACTGCATTGGTCGTCAGATGATGAAGAAATCTGGAACAGACAGCATACGTTGCAAGAATACTTAAACTGATTGGGGAAGAAGGAAGCAGAATATTTTACAGACTGATATCGAAAGGTTGTAAATCACTAGAGATTCCGATGGGTTTTAATAAATGTATTCTACTTCCGACGTAAGAACAAGCTGACAAATGTAAAAATTGTCTAACAGTAAATTTAAAAATCCCAGGTTTTTAAATTATTGACTAAGATTTTATTCAGAAAATACAAGTAAAAGTGGAAGAAAAATTAGATGAAGTGCAGTTTGAGTTTAGGAAAAATCTAGGTACTGAACAAGTAGCCCAGACTGCAAGATTATTACTGGAAGGACGAATCAACTTAAACAAGGATACATTTATGGCGTTTTGTGGACGTAGAAAAAGAATTTGACGATTTAAAATGTGATAAGATCTCCAAACAGAAAAGCTTATAATCTTCTAATGAATCAGATTGGCATGGTAAAAGTAGAGAGTCAAAAGAGACAAGCATCGATTTAAATGGGAGCTATACACCAATAGTCAATTTGTATTTAAGGCCTCAAGTAAGGAGAAAGAATCAATATACTGCGATTTTCTGATATCATCGGCAATTTGCTTCACAAAAATAAGGATAGTGAAAATTTACTGAACGGTATGGGAGGGTAATTTGGATTAAATATAAATCAAAGCAAGACCAGAGTGATCAATAGTATTAGAAATACCAAATAGATTAAATAAAAAACTGGATCATATGTAGTTGCAGATGTAAGAGAATTAAGTTGCTTTGAAGTAAAACTGCAACTGATAGCAAAAACGACGACGGTTTTCAATTAATAGTAATATTAGCAATATAGCCTTCTTGAAAAAAGGAAATATTTTGGTTTTAAACCGTCAAAATCGGTTCACGCTGTAAATATGTTGCATATAAATTATTTATAGCTGAAAAGGACGAAAAATATGTAGTATTCTATAATGCTATTCAAGAACATTTCAGTTGATTCCAGAACATTCTAGAAGATTTCAAATTTTTTAGAACACTGGTCGAAATATGAAAATGCCCTAGGTCGATCAGTGTCAATCACTATATCTCCCCATATCCCCACAGCTACCGACATGCAACCGCACCATGAAAATTCGAGGCTACTACCACAGTCAAACGCCAGTGGTCTGCGGTAGGTAGTTGTGGCTGCAAAGTGAAATACATGGTCATACACGTCTGTGGTTGAAATATGAAAATGCCCTTGGATGACCACTTTCAACCACTCTACCTCCCACAGCTACCAACATGCAACCACCATTGTGCACGATGAGAGAGTCAAGACTTCTAACCGAGAGTGGTGGTGTAACGGTTAGCGTTCTGGCCTCGCATTCGGGAGGACGGCGGTTCGAATCCCCGTCTGGGCATCCAGATTTGGGTTTTCCATGGTTTCCCAAATCACTCCAGGCAAATGCCGGGATGCTTCATTCAAAAGGGCATGGCCGAATTCCTTCCCCCCATCCTTTCCCGTCTCCAAAGACCTCGCTGTTAAGAGACATTAAGCAGTTATATTTAAAAAAAAAAAAAAAACAATAAAAAACACCAGTGGTCTGCGCTGGGTAGTTGTGGCTGCAAAGTGAAATACATGAACACACACGTCAACATATATATATATATATATATATATATATATATATAAGATTTCCGGATGAAGAAGTTTTGAGAAGATTCTCAAAAATAGCTCACATTTTTAGATATGCTTTCTGTTTAATTTCAGCCCAAATAGAGCTGCATCTTTACACGTTAAATGTTTTAGAATAATTTCAAAATGCCCAAATATTCACACTACTATTACGGGTTATTACTATTTGTCCATTCTAATTAAATGATTACAAGATAAGTTGGGGTAACTGTGTTAATATTATGCAATTTAAAAATGAACACATTTCACTTAAAGCTCTGACTGCGTGAGCTGATACCACCAAGGCTCCACCCCATAACTTTCACCCTATCTTAGTCCTCGGTGCCAACACCACATCGCGGACAGTGAATGTGAATCACCAATCGACCCATTCCTTCCCCGGTAAAACACTTTCGGCGAAAAATATCGGCATCATTATTTTGCATTTTCTCGGAATTTTATTGGCACATAAATTACGAACTGGCCGCGTAGCAGTGAGATATGCAAAAAGAAAGGCTTGGGCGCGCGATATGAAATGTGGCGGTAATAAAGAAAAAAAAGTTGATACTGACGAGGAGACACTGAACAGTGAAATGGCATCGCACACACATTGCGGAGGAAATGGAGCGGTTAAAGGCCTTCAAAGAGGAAGAGAGGTCGATGAAGAAAGAGGTGCGCGGCGCGGGTGGCCTACAGTGTAGGGGAGGAGCGACACAGTGTCGGAGATGGAAGAGAGAGTGAGAGAAGGTTATGGCTAATAGTTAAGTACATAACGCAATATTCGAAAAAAATCTGCCGGTCGAAAAGTGAGCAAGAAAGAGAAGTAACAGGAGAGAGGTCGAGAAGCCGATATGGTACGAAGTGAGAGGCGGCAGAGAGGGCGGAAAGGCCGGCCCGGCAAAGGGAGGGAATGCACAACCGCCGTATTTGATAAAAGCAGTTTGCCGGCTGAAAGCCTTTCTACGCGTCCACCAATTTATGGGATAAAGTAATGGCTAGAAAGTAGGGGTCCGCAGGCAGGCGGCGTCAGAAGCCCGCACAGTGTCGAACAATTGACTACCTGCGGCTCCCACTACGACTGTCTCGCTCCCGCTACTTGTTGCTTATGGGAAAAGCAGGTATCGCTGATCTGGCATTCAAAGTGTCTCTGGCATGCTTCAAAATTGATGGGGGGAAAACCCGAATGTAGGAAAGCAAATAAAACTTGATGGTCTCGCGAGAATTTCGCGAACGTTATGCGATGAATAGCGAGGTTGCTGATTTGTTGTAGAATGAAAGAAGACACAATTTATTTGCAGTTATTGTTTGCTTATCCAATGAAATAGGTACGTAGCAATATATATATATATATATATATATATATATATATATATATATATATATATATATATATATATATATAACGTCTTAGCAACCAATTAGAAACGATTAAATAGTTATCTAACAAATCAAAAATATCCGGAAAGCTCCTTACTCCAGAAAGCACAAGCAGTTTATAAATAATATCTCTGCAATATGTGGTGCTGCTATCTAGCAGTAATGCGATTAGTCCTTACCGACACCAGCGAAGCTTAGCGGATTGACTCGTAACTATTACATGTCTGTAACGCTAATTCTGATAATTTTTCCTTTTACGAGATGAATTTCAAAAAATTATTTTCTTAATTAATGATATTATCAAAGCGAAGAATGGTACCTCATTTATAGATTTTGGTTAAGTATAAAAAAGGAGAAAGATGGCTTCTCACAAAAAAATCTTTTAGAAATATTGTATATGATATGAGATGACGTCACGCTAGTGAAATATACTTTAATCAAATTTCCCTGGTGTAAATTTAATTTTGTTTGTTTGTTTGTTTGTTTGAAAAACAAATTTGTAATACTACAAACAGTAGATAGTAGCAAGCATACATGAAAAATAATTGGTTATGCTTGGTGAGGATGAAAGCCACGATGGTAAATACTTAAATACATCGCAACGCCTCAACTTAGATTGTTATCCATCCGCAATAGTGCTGTGGATTTTTAACTGAAACAGAATCTGAAATTTTTAATACATAACTTTTAAGCTTCTATTTCTCGTAAACGAAGAATTAACCGCGACGAGTGAAATTAGCGAGACGTGACCGAGATGTTATACTATTCCCTTGTTCGTACTGAAGGACTCGCCTTAAAAATTTGCAGAAATAATCAGAAACTTTAAAATAAGTGTTGGCTTCAGTTCTCTCTAACTTAAACATCTCTAAATGACTTTAGATACTAGCATTTTGAACTAAACGGCAAAAAAGTAACTTAGTGTGACTCAGTAAATAAGGTACTTGTGATAATTATATTTTTAGGACTTTGATAAATGTGTTGAGATACTTAACAACAACCCTTATCTCCATCACAGTTTGCTGTGTAATGTGAAGTACGCCAGGACGCTTCCGTAGTTCGTATTCCATATTCAACTGCAGGTCCTCTTTACACGGCGTGATCACCTGGTTAGGTTAGGTAAGGAGGAAAGGAACTGATCGTCCTACCACCGATACCTGGCTTAGTATGCCGACTTGCGGAGGATCAAACCAACCTTCGGGTTCAGTACCATGCATCATTATGAAGATTTAAAATATTACGTCACCATAAATTGTGTCACATTCAGTGAAGGATTTTACGCATTATTTTAAAATATACTTGCAACAATTTAAACTTGTGTCTGCTGTTAAAGGAAATTGTCACTAGACATGAATGGTCTGATAGGGTAGTGGTTATGGTACTTAAAGGATGGTTAGGGTTCAAATCCCGTTTTCCTTAGGAAATTTAAAAGCTCCTTTTGATCGCATCGTATGTGCCATGACATCAGGACGTTCGGATTCCATGTTAAAGAATAGGTGGAATGTGTGGCAAATAAAAACTCTAATGTAAGATGGAAGACTACATAAGTTTGCTTGTTCGTGTGTGGTATGGTGTATGCAATCGAAATTTTACGAGCGAAGTCGTCAAAATTGGTTTTCTGTCATTGAAGGTACATAAATATTTTTATCGACTTTTCACGCCTGAGCACCGGGTGAGGCAATGAACAAACCTCTTCCATAACATCCTGCCTTTCCACCAGTTCTTTTTATCCAACTATCTTGTGACTTCACTGTTGATCTTTTCCAGATACCGAATTTTCGAAGCATGCATTATAGAGTGTATTTTGTTCTATTCTCATCATGTGACCAAACCATCTCAGTCTTAATTTTCCTAAAACGTCTGCAACGATTTTAATTTATTTTATTGTGATTTAGCGCATGCCTCGGTGGCAATTCCCCAACACATCCATTTTCCCGTTTCCTTTTCCTACCTTCTTTTGCCCTCTTCTAATTTTTTTATATTTTTTCTTGCTAGTTTATACCACTTACTACTAAAGACAATAATCCCATACCCTTGTGTTTGAAATGGAGTGCCATTTTGTGGTCACGGTAATCTTTTTCTCTTCCACGCATCTCTCCTAATCCTTCCATGCCTCATCACCAATATACGCCTTATATACTCCAATGACTCTATTCACCATCCTTCTATATTCCAATGAATCTCATTTCATCTGCTTTATCATATCAATTATTGATTGTGTTCTGCGTTAATTTCCGGAGACAAATTCTAGTTCTAGTTGAAGTCACACTAATGCGCTTCTGAATTTGTCTCGCCAGGTCTTCTGTGTACTTGACCCAAGGAATTTCAAATAATACTAAAGAAGTAATATAATGTTAATAGAATCTTAAGCAGAATTTTTTAGCAACATGAAGAATTTATTTTCAAAATAATAATAATAATATTCTGGGCTTCCCCAATCATTCCTGCCAACTAAAACAGCAGTACTTCAAAAATGAATAATGTTCCCTTATATAAACGAAATAATCTTAAGCCATTCGTTCTGTGTCAATTTGTCAGCCAACATTATGAATGATTAATCTTAGTGTTTAGATAGTACCTTATTTTGCTTATTCTTAAATGTATTTTTAAGTAGTTGTAATTCAAGAAATTTTCAAAATATAGGGCCATTAATTAAACAGATACCACTGACTTCTTTTTGTTTTAATATATCTATGTTGGGTTTATATCCAGGTCTTGCTGAGTTAGTGGCCGGAAAAACATAAAGTTTTAATGGAAAAAAACAAAACTTTACTTCATGCAACAGATAATTCTGTAAAACGTATCTATCGTATGAAAACATATTCTATGTACCAAAGAGTGGAATGAAATGTTCACTTGATGGCCTTTAGTATTCCTTTATATAATTATCGTTTAGTCCGCGAACAGTTCTTGTAAATGAACGTGAGATGTGATATGTTACTTTTACCAACTGTATAGCACCATGCAAGGTTATATTGTTCAGTTATCTATATATATTAAAGAAAAAGCTTGAAAATCAATCTCAGTAACAAGCCAATACGAATTTTACCTAAGCTATTACTTTCATTTTTATTAGTGACAAAAAAAACTGCCTTTATTGTTTCTATTAAAATACTTACTCACACAATTCCAGTAGTTTTCAGAAAAAAATTGTACGCACTGATATCAATAGATTTATGTCTTTATTTCTGGTCTTTCTCACATACAATATTAGTTTGATTAGTATTTTTTATAAAACTTTTATTCACTCAATTCCAGTAGTTTTCACAAAATTTGTGTGCACTAACACCAATAGATTTATGTCTTTATTTCTTGGTCTTTCTCACATACAATATTAGTTTAATTAGATTTTTTATAAAACTTTTATTCACTCAATTCCAGTAGTTTTCACAAAATTTGTATGCACTAACACCAATAGATTTATGTCTTTATTTCTGGTCTTTCTCACATACAATATTAGTTTAATAAGTTTTTTTTGTATAAAAACTGTCTGTCTTTATAGACAGCTATGATCTCTGCTATCCTTAACCAGAGATGCAGCCAATATTTAGTTCAAATAATTCCCTCACAACTTACTCGCTAGCTTCAGAACAAATCGACGCAAAAACACTGTCATTTATTACGGAATTCACATGGTTGGTATCAGTGGCGAGTATTTACGGCCGGACACCACACAGCTTGCTAGAAGCCCTCTTAGTGGGGGAGAGGGCAGGAGTCAACCCCCGATAAGACGGCGGGGTCATCACTTTACACCGTACGGTGCGCCTGGACTATCTGGCTGCCTTATCACAGCCATATTTCTCCACCCCGGCGCCCAGAATGTATTGAAATCGCCCCTTTTTTAATGCGGTCGCGTCATATGAAATTACTGCTTGACGGTGCCTAAAATGTTTCAATATTTATCAACCTTGCGGCTACGTTATCGTACTGCCCGGTCCCAGGGGTGGAGGGATCTCCTCAAAAAGGAAAAAAAAGTTATATATATAATGCCATTAAACCAGATTCTGGCCCGAAGTGCAGACTGCCCGTGACAGGCTTAAAGTGCGTTCGGTCGTCGAATACGATCAAGTGCGTGGTCCCACTCCCTCACGTCTCCTCCCTGCCCTCTTCTTTTCAAATCCACTCGCTATAAACGTCCACCGGAGTATCTCCATACTATATGACTCAGTATCCATCTGTGCAATGTTGATAAAAAATTTGAAAAATGGATATTTACTCTGGCAGTCTCCCCTATTCAGCGGCACGTTCCACACCCCACTCAAACTTTTATTGGTGCCGCACGCTTCCGTGTCGCGGTATCTAGCCGATTAGCAATCCACATCTTATATATTTCCCGCCGGCAGGGAAAACGTTTTCCTTCGATATGGCTCCAAGACGTAGAGAATTGGTACAAAATCGCAAGAGAAACAGTGGCATCACGCACTTCCGTCCTCGGTTTAATATTTAGCAGAGGTGTCTCAAAACAACTGGGGACTTGATGCTTTTATAATGATTTGCGAAGGTTTACAGATAATTTTTCAGCTTTCGAGTGATTTTAAACTTTATTCAAAGTAAGTAGTTGAATTCCTTAAGATTTCCAATGATAAGTACTTTCTTGAATAACAACACTGCCGATAGACCTTTTACTTGATTTTTATTTCGTCGAAACAAAGATTTTAAAGCACAACATTAATTTAAAAAAAGACGTAGCGTCGTGTTAACACTGTTTCTAATGAGACTGTGCACTCATGATCGCATCTCTGGAGCTTAAATAGGTGTCTTAGAAATTTCGAGAAAACATCAGAAGCACCAACCATCGCCTTCTGGAAAAACTGATAATTGTTTTCCAACGACAGAAATCGCAGAAAAACAATTAAAAATTATAGAAAACTGCTTATTACCATGAAGAAAACTTTTTGAAATGAAATCAGAAAATTAATTTTTACAGGCACTTTAACATCAAACTGACAAAATTTAACAAATCTAAAGATTTAAAATCTGATTAAAATCATTTTAGCTTACAAAAATTCTTAAGATTTTCATTTAACTATCATTCCAAGCACTTTAATGATTTTATCAAATTGCAGCTCATTTGGAATGATTTCAATCCATGAAAACTTTATACATTATTAGAAATAAATATACAGGTTTACAAGTAATCACTGCTTTATCTCTCCAGTCACAAGTTTATTTTAATTCATAGGACGGTTACTGTGTGATGTAATTTGGATGTTTCGAAACAAGAGGCTAGATTCATAGTTACGTTTTCGGGGTTTCTTTTTCTCTTTACACGAAAATTCTTATTTTAACTAGCGACAAAATTTTATTCCTGGAAACTGACGCTCATTTGAATTAAATTTCAAATATTTTTTTTTTTTTTTTTTCAGAAATGATAAAATAAATGTCGACTTATTTCATTCGAAAACTAGTCTCTCGGCTTAATTCTCTAGCAAATATATACAAAATCTTTCTATACTTTTACAGTATTCCGAGGCGTCAATCAAGTTAAAGCAATTATTTTCCACAACGTTTCAGTGAAAAAGCTATCTTTTTACATCATGCTGGACACGTAGTAATCAAATACACTGTGGTATGTTAAAACGCTAATTTTGCATTAAACATCAGAATATTACTTCGGTAATGAAATAGAGGATTACTTTTTCGTCCCGATACGTGTAAACTGGCACTGATATTAAATTTTTATAAGAGCAGCCAACTAAGGAACTGAGAGAAAAATCTGAGTTCAAAATAAAAGTTTAATGTGGTGTCAGAATGCTACGCTTTCCTGATGCTTTCAGATTGTAAGATGGAAATTGTAGAGAAAATAATGAAATACGTGAGATCCTGTTAGGAATATAATTTAATTATGAATTGCTTATGGATTGAATTAATGATGACATATTATTTATTAAATTGTAAGCACGAGACGAGAAAGGTAACTGAGTTTTTTCAGGAAGTTTTGTAAAACAGAGAGGCAAAAAAAAAAAAAATTCTTCTGGAATGTAAAATCTTCAGTAGCAAACACTGATTTGATACATTGTTGGAAAGTGGAGGTCTGCAGTTACAACTATATCTGAAGTGCAGCACGACAGAGTGAAGTCTGAACGTGGTGTAGATCTGAAAATTCAAACGTGAAATGTTTTAAATGGGGATCCATAAAAGGAAGGACAAAATTAAGTAAGGAAACTATATATATAAAAAAACAAGACATAAGCTCAAGAAAAATTGTGCCAAAAGCGGATAGTGGAACACATCTTATTAAGGCTTACTAGTTTGATGAATCACTAAACAGAGATAAAAGTGGAAGGAAATAACTGTGCAATCAGAGAGAAATCTCGTGAATCCTATCTCTTGTAATGGATATGTGGAAATGAGATACAGACATTGATCTAAAATCCTATTACTGTTTGCTTTGTAACAAGTGTAGTGATTAATTATATTCCAAGGAACTGTGAAAACTGACTTTAAATGCATATATTAAATTAAAACGCTACAAAAAAGGAACTAGAGAAATATTGGTAATAGTGTTTCCTTAAAATCTTCACTTTCACGGTGAGTTACCACTAAGGGTTACCAAGAATTTAACGTTCGTGAAGCCCATAACTGTTTTACATAAATCTTGTGTTAGAATATTTCATCCATATTTGTTAAATTCCACTGAGTAAAGTGGTAGTACATAAAGATCAGTTAAAATGCATCTGAGTACGGTATTTTTTTATACATTACACCATTATAACTCAAGTCAATCTATCCTAGCAAAGAGCGGTTGGTAAAAAACTATTCTGATATAACTGCTGACAAACTCAGCCAATAACGAGACAGGAAAACGGTAAAAAAAAGACGTAAATAATAGAAATAGCTTCAGTTATTTATCTAGCCAACCTGCCCACAAAGAAAATAAACTTATACATTAAGAAACTTATTTTCTACATAATTTCGTAGGTTCACTTCACACTGACCTCGATAGCTTTTGGTTGGAGATCGCGCTGAAGCCACCTAACCTGACGTCTAGCAGTCAGGTTGGCAGGTTAACAGCGGCCAGATAAGTTACTAGAAATGTGAGGTTATGAGCACTATTTAATAGCTAAGCAACAGCGAAGAAATGCATTGCCAAATACTTTCATTAATTTTGGTTTTCGTAGCATTTCATTTTAAATTAAATACGTCTTTTTATTTAAAAACATATGGTACAGCTTTAAGACTGAATAAACGTGGAATAAAATTGTACTTCACGATTCAATGAAGTTCTTCCCGTTGGCGCCATTTTCTGGAACTATTGTCGTGCTGCTGGATCATCTTTAATTTTAATTTTCTTTTTTTTTATTTAATTTTTAATTGCAATGGAACACACGCTCCGGTGGCAATTTCCCAACACACCCATCTTCCCCATATCCTGCACCCACCTACATTTGCCCTCCACAAATTTTATCTTTAAATTGTTTTAACGTTTTCAGTAAGTTATTCATCATTTCCCTTGGTAACTCCTTCCAATCCCTGACACCCTTACCTAAAAAAGAAAATCTTCCCACACCCTTGTGCTTGAAATCGAGCGCCAGCTTGTGGTCATGGTCATCTTTTTCCTTCCATGCACTACTTTTCTTTAGATATGTAAGTATTTACATTGGACGTCAGGCTGAAGATTAATGTTACTAAAAGTTCAAACGTAGGTACTTTTAATATTGTCTTATCATTGCATTTTACGATGGGTACTTGTTCCCTGTAATTGGTCATTACGTTATTTACTCTGCCGTCTCTAGGTATTTAGCGAGATCGTATTTGTCTGTCTTTAATATTTTTATTATATTTTTAAGTCCCTTCAAGCGCAAGAGATTTTATTCGAATTTTTCACTTTAAAAACTGCAATAATTCTAGATCAGTGACCATACCCAAAACTCCGTCTCGGCCTTACACTAGTCTTAAATAATTTGTTGGTCCGTTGTCCACAAATCAAGCTGGCGGCATCAAATAGCTGTGCGTCCCTCTCATATTTCGACATTTTTAACTTAAATTGTGGCGACTTTTTCCGTAAAAATAAGAGCGACAAACGTGAAGAGGCCATTATAACAAAGCAGTTAATCCAAATTTCAACAGGTTAGTAGCAGTTTCGGGTAGGTCCCAAGAGTGGTGCACTACCCAAAATTTTCTTAGTAAACATATTTAATACAAAATATATCAAAGAGGTTTATACTGATTAGACGCAAACTGCAAAATATTTCAGAGATAAGGAAAAGTGAAAGACAAATATGGCTAGTAGTATCAATAATCAGCTGGAATGAGATTCATTAGAAGACAAGAGGAGCGTGAAAAGACGGCTGGGAATCACAAGGGTTATATTGGTGATGAGGCGTGGAAAGATATATGTAGAAGAATTAAGAGAGGTGCAGGGAAGAGAAAAGATAACAATGACCACAAGACAGCACTCGGTTTCAGGCATAAGGGTATGGGAAAATTTTCTTAATCGTGTTTGAGGTTGTCAGTGAGCGCAGTAAATTTCAAAGAGAAATTACAATTAGTTTGCGAAAAACTCTGAAAGAATTTAAAGTTAAAATTCGATAAGGACAAACGTTGGCGCGTACAGGAAAGGAGAAATAATTTGTATGTAAGGAAACTCACACCGGAGTGTGCGCTCCATTGAAATTAAATTAAAGCATACTGGTTAGGCAACTACTAAATTAAGCCACTGGAAAATAGGAGATTGACGAAGCGAGTGCTGGGAGTATATAAGACGTATGTTGGTTATGCAGCTTGAACTGATATTGGAATAACAATAGAATTTGGCGTAGTACATATATGGAAGGAAAGAGACGACCATGACCACAAGCTGGCACTCGATTTCACGTGTAAGTGAGTGGGAAAATTTTCTTTTGTAAGAGCAATGAAGGCAGGGATAGGAATAAATAAGCTATTAAAGTGCTGAAAAATTTTCCAGAAACACATAAAGACTTTAAAATCAAAACTCGTGAAGGTGAAGGGATGTGATATGTGCGTAGGAAACTGTCAGTGGTAGTTGTCCTTCGCTGAAATTAAATTAAACTAAAAAAAGAATGAGGCGTACAGTTGATGACTTTTCATGATTTACTTATGTGATATGCCTAGTCATTAATAGAAGTTCAGAAGAACGTGGAGTTAATATGAGGTTTCTTGGGGAATTAAGAAACGTTATTGTAGATTAAGCCAAGAAGAATGGAATCTGAGTACTACTTACGAATAAGTTAGGAGAGAGACATCGTTAGAAGCTATTCCCAAAAAGCACCCTGTATTTGATTGATGTACGCTCATTTTAACAACAGGACAATTAATACTTCAAGAAAAATAAAGAACGTTACTTTTTATTGATTTATGTTCTACCTGAATTTCCACTTTACTTTTCAATAAGCGTTTCTCACTATCGGAACCTGCTGTAAATGACCTAAGGGAACCTGTTAGATGATATTAAACATGTGATACTCCTAGGATATAAGCATTCTAACTACGAAGAAGATGAGACTGTGTCGACCCAGGCAAATATGCCAGCTGTGAAATTGCTTTCTGCATCGACCGACAGGTTGTTTTACGGAAAACATTAATAGAGATCTCACTGCAGCATGCAGAGGCAGAGTATAAAACACGAGAAGAGAGCGTCACTCGACGAGAAATATGAGACGAGAACACGGAGGATACACACTATCAAAACAAAAAGCATCCGGGAGGACGTGAGTTCATATCCCCATCATGCCACCTAGATTTCGGTTTTCTATAGATCCAAATTACTCTGAGAAATTGCCTCAAAAGTCCGAATTCCTTTCAGTTCCTTGTATTTAATGCTCCCCTTCTATAAAGACCTCGACGTACACGAGTCGTAAAGCCTAAGAACGGTAACTTAGCGGGGCAGCGAGAAGGAAACGTTTTTCCCGGAGTTTTATTTGTTTTAGTATACAAGATTTCTTATAACACTCTTTGAATCCCCTTATGATGATCGCTTCCTAATAATATAAAAAAATATCAGATCTTCAAACCTTTTTTTTTTTTTTTTTTTTTTTTTTTTTGTACAGCCAATTTCTGTGACAAAGTTACAATAGCAAGGAAAGAACCAAATAATTCTTCAGGAGAGAAAGCGTGATGTACGTTTTTCAATGACATTTTGGAAAATGTCTGCTATTTAAGGGTCTCGCTTGTAAATGTGTTCTTTATGTTGTAGCAATGAGCGTAATGAGAAGTAATGGCGTTTTAAGGTATACAACATAGTGGCAACAGGACCAAACAGTAGAGCAGAACAAATTCTCAACTAGAAATTCTTGGACTGTTAGCTCCGTTAATTTTGAAACACACGCCGTTTCGATCATCATCTCTTTGAATTTGTATTTGGGCCATATTATTTTCTAAGCGACTATTAAAGGTCTAATCTATATCAAAACGCCTCTAAATTTATTAATCATACCTCAAAGATACTTGTTTTAGACTTTATAAACAATAATTTTTAAACGAATTTATGGATTTTGTGATTGTATCACCAGTTTTGAATTTTTTGACTGGTATGACAACCGTCTTATTTGCTGACTTCTTCACTTTCATTAATATTAATAGCATGTAACTGAACAAATAGATTTTCGGCCTATCTCAATTTCGGTAAAATATTTTTAGTAGTTTTTATGAGAAAGCGGCAGCACAGGACCTCATTAGTTAATTTTGATACTTTTCAGTTGTTTATTTTTTTAAATTTCTTCTAAAAAAATAAATAGGTAATTTCCGTTTTCATTTTAAATCATGTTTTACAGCATCATTTTTTTGGAATTAGTGTATTGTTGTATAATAAAATAACAATGTTGTATCATTCGGGAGCGTCCATAAACTACGTGCGCGGATTGGGGGGGGGGAAGTTGGGTAGAAAGTTACGCTGACCTACGTGAGGAAAAAGCGGGGGGGGGGGGGGAGATTCCGAGCCAAGCCTTGTAGCTTTTCATTAATATTATTTGTCACAGTACAAATGAGGTACAGAACACAAAACAGCATGTGAATATATACAGCTTGTGAATATTTACATCCGTCATTTAATTACCTCCGTATGTAGTTTACTATACTCTGACAAGAGAAAACAGTACAAAATGTGTTCTGGAATCAATAAGGAAAGAAGCAACGTGTCACGCGGGTTGGATGGAGGGGGGGAGGGGGGCGGGTAAGGGCAAATGCAGCTAGATTTGTTTGTGTAAATTATCGCAGGGCCCTGTCAGTAAATGATATGATAAGGGAGCTGGGTTGGGACTCATTGGAGGAGAGGAGGGTAAAGAGAGTGCTGGGACTGTATGTTGGTGATGGAGCTTGGAGAGATATTGGTCGAAGAATTAGGAATAGTGCATGGAAGGGGAAAGGCGACCATGACCACAAACTTACGCTCGATTTCATGCATAAGGAGTGGGAAAAGTTTCTTTTGTTGGTAAGGGGGTCAGGGATTGGAACAAATTATCAAGTGCAGTGATGAACAATTTTCCAAAAACGCTTAAGGAATTGGGCTACGTGGTTTATGGGCGATTCCTTTAGTTTCTAGTTTACTCATTGTCAAGGTTCTCGAACTGCTTGTGGATTGTTCCATCACATTTTTTGTTCCATCGCGTTTTGGTGGGCAAATTGTTAAGTTGTTACTCAGACGTAGTGATGTTAGGTTTGCGAGGTTATTGCTCGTTCTGATTGTATACAATTTACGGGCTTCTCCCTGTTATAAGAGCCTCATTTGTGAATTTTTTTTCCCACGTTTGAAATGTCATCAGTAATGACGCGAAGTACCGGATTTAGCTTAAATATATTGCAGACGTCAACATCAAAGTCCAATCTTCACTGTAACTTTGCACTTAAACCTCTGTCTTTCCTGAACAGTAACCTCGTGTTACCAAGCGTGGTGGGTGAACGGTTAATGTTCTGGCCTCGCAGTCGGGAGGACGCGTGTTCGAATCCCCGTCCTGTCATCCAGATTTTGGATATCCATGGTTTCTCCAAATCACTGCAGGTGAATGCCGGGATGCTTCCTTCAAAAAGATCATGGCAGAATTCCTTTCCGTTCCTTGTCTCCAGTCCCATCCCGCCTCTAATTACCTTAGCCGTCGACGAGGCGTAAAGTCGTAAGGGAAAAAAAATCGTATTACTTATTTCCGCGAATTTTATGTAAAGAATGCTTGTTGAGTGGGTTGGTGCACAATTATTGTCTCGTTGTAGTATCAGATAAGTCCTAAGATAAATTCTCCAACACTCCGAAAGAATGATCAACTTGACTACAGATTTTTGGAGGGCACGTTCTGCTCTAGCTCTAGATTCTTTACTTTTTCCCAACGTTTTGAGTCGGTTGCCTTTAACTAGTTTTGCTCTTCGTTGGCGTGATAAAATTTGGAGTTATGGTTTTGTGGGCGAACGCCCTTGATAAAGCAAAAATTTTTACACCTACTGCCAGGTGATAATGAGGGAAGTGAAGTGTTGCCATCTGTCTGTGAAACGTGTAACTATGTTCGGCATGTGACAAGTGTATTTTCTGTTTGCGCACTGTGTAGTTTATGATGCGAAGGTTGGCATTTGCCTTTGTACTGTTACACCAAGGCTGCCCAACTCCAGGGCCAAGGACCACGACGTAGCCCGCCAGCGCATTTGAATTTGCAGGTCTACAATGTGGTAGCTCAAAAACTTCTGCAAAGGTCTCATTGATGTTTTTTTTTTTTACTTTTTGATTATAATTAATAAAAAAATATCTGTATAGGCCTCATTAATGATTTTTACTTTTTTATTGTAAGTAAATTGTGTTACTTATATCTTTGCTATATTTAAATATTTATTGTGACTGTAGGCAAATATTATGAGGCCCGCATGGTAGTTTAGCATCGTAATTATCACACGCAGGTTAGCTTAGAATATAAGATTGTGGTCTATTTGCAAAATTGGTTGGGCACCTAGAGTTCCTCAAAAAGTAAATCAAGTATTGTATTCTTATTATGGAAAGAATTATGGATTATATAACAATAAACATCAACTACTACCTTTGAAATAATTTTATTCTAAAACGTAAATATATCGTCTGCGAGAAGCAAATTAAGTTTCTAAGTTTCTGATTGCGGAAACGGGATTCAGTTAAAAGATACTGCTCGGATTTGGATAGACTTACAAGAAATGTGTTTTTTTTTTTTTAGCTGGCGATGTAATATCTATGACATAGTAGATTTAGGTCCTTACCTTAACCCTCCACGTGCATGAAGGTGCGACCGAATAGTAATTACAATATTTATATAAGTGCTGTTATAGTACTAAATCTTTTAAAACAAAGTTGTTTCTAAATATCATTAAAACTATTTCCGTTAATGGTTATTAGCAGAAAGTAAACAAACATCTTTTTCAAAATTTCACTCACCCAACACCTTTTTTTTAAAGTATTTCAATAATGATATTTTTTATCATAAAACGTTAGTACACTCTGACAAACCCGTAATGCTACAATTTATACACGTCATTTAACATAAGCTGGAGTGACTTCTCTATTTACGCACAAACGAAAAAGTAGGTCACATCATTGGCCTATTAAGTACACTAACGGCAATGTGAGCTGATAAAAAAATTCCACACACAATAAACAGATAATCAGATATTAGGAACACTAAGAAAGAACAAAAAACAAAAACAAGATAATATAGAAAACATTTGTTTACGCCATGCAGTGCCAAAGATGAGCCGTAATTTCAGGATACAGTCAGATAGAATTATTGGGTTTCCGCGTACATTAAAAGTACATAAGCGTTTAATTTAATTGTGATGGAGCATCCGCTCCGCTGACAATTTCCATACACAACCAATCTCCCCCTTTCTTATATCCGTCTGCTTTTTTTTGCACTAGACAAATTTTAATTTTAAATTTTTACTGCTTTTTGCTTCAGTGCCAGTTTCCCTGCACACAAAGTTTTCCACTTCTTATACTCGCCCACCTATACTAATGTTAATTTTAAATACTTTCAGCATCTTGGTAAATTATTCATCACTTACTCAATAGCATGGATTGCTGTTGCAGCAAATTCATAATGGCGCTGAGGCTGTCTGTTTGTTTGCAGTCGGCCTGGTGGCGTAGATGGTGTTTTCCGAACTGCCTCTTCGCCGTCGCAAGTTGCTGCTTGTCGTCTGCCGGTTTGTCTCTTGATGTCTGAATGCACCGGCTTGTCAGTGTTGGGCGTCGTCTTGTTGGCGCGTAGGTTTCTTTTTGCTGGGCAGCCACTGTTGCAAGCTGGGTGGGGCCCGTTGCAGTTGTAGCTGGTTGGCACCCCTTCTCGCGGGATGCTGCAGTCGGCTACTTTGTGGCTGCCAGCACACCTCACGAAGCGCTTCTGGCCGGTGCAATCGCGAGACAGATGACCATATCCCTGGCAGCGAAAACACTGGGTCAGGGCGAGTGGTGGCTTCTTCTTGTTTTCAAGCCGGACCTTGCGTCCTAGGAGGGCCCGCGTCCGCTGTTCCCGTGGGACACGTTCCACGGGTTGGAAGGTGCACAGAGGTATGCGCTCCTCTGTGCCAGGGCGCCGCATCTGATGTACTTCCGAGGCCGCAATGCCACTGCTGGTGAGCCCAGCGCCCACCGCCTCTTCAGTCAGGTCGGTTGGTATTCCGTGGACGACTAGTTTCGCTAGCCTCCGCGGGAGTTGTGGGGCGTGTTTGATGCCGCCCCCGTCATAAAAGCTCGTCAGTCGTTGGAGTTGTGTCGGGTGCTGCGTGGAAAAGCGCGGCTTCTCCTTCACTGTTAGGTAGAGGAGTTAGTTGTTGGTCTCCTCGAACAATACGACTGTTAGATCGACGAAGTTGCCCTCGTAGTTGGCAGTGAGAGGAAGGACCGGCCCCACTTCCTCTGGGTCTTCATAGCATGAATTTTCGACGGTCATCGTCTCAGATGTCATTTCGGGTGCAGGTGGTGGCATCTCGGAGTTGTTGACGGCGATCTCTTCGAATTCCGCGACAGATGCAGGTGATGATTTAGGCATTCTTGAACAGTCAACGGGCATCGTTTCAGGTGTTTCGTCTGAAGCAAGTGGAGGCGTCACGACGTCTTCGCTTCTAGGCCGTAGAAGTTTCTTGTTGATGTCGTTGCCTGCTGAGTCAAAGCCAAAGGCTCTGAAACTTCTCTTAATTATGTCGGAGTACTGCACTGAAACTGTTCGAGAGGAGTGTAGGGAGGACTAGTGGTTCCGATCCACATTGCGATTCCTCCCAGAAGAATCTTCTTCGCTAAATAGCTACCTTCAGGGGTGCACATGACTCTCTCAAATGTTGAGATGCCGTCTGTTGGAACCACCCAGGTGAGTTTGTCTCAATGGATAGGTCTTCCACGGTGGTTCCTTTGACAATTAGTTTATTGTGACACACAGAATGATATGTGACCTCTCCAATGATGTCGACGGACTGCAGGAAGGCAGTTGGTTGCATCTTCCGCTTAGGCATCTTTAAAGCGAGCGGTCGTGGCCCCGGCTGCAACCAGTTAAAGCCCCCCCCCCCCCCAAAAAAAAAAATCAGGCCCCAGTAGAAGATGGAACGGCTCAATATTAGCTAGGCCCGCTGTCGGCTTTGCGAGAAAACAGCTTTGGGCTGTGCCTGTGTGGGCTGTGTGTTGTGAACCGAAGAAAGTCGGAGAGCAGCAGAATACAGCTTCCGTGGCGGGCTTCATGTGCGTCCGTTAACCGAAGTGTATTTATACGACCCAGAATTGTGAGGCAGTCAGTGATGTGTCGCCGCAGTAGCAACTTCGACTTTCAGTTCATCTGATGAAGACAGCGGAGGAAGCTGTTGAAACGTCGTGTATGGTAGAAGAACTTATCCAGCAGAACAACCGGGAAGAATTTTTATCAGAAAGAATCAATTCTCACACATTTTTTGCTGGTGACAGCAAACGGATATGTTCTGTACATGCAGCTGCCAGAAGTCAGTGCTAACTTTTTTCTGTGTTCAGTGTTTTGCTGGTAACTTTGCGTTGAGATGTAAGTAGTGTACTTTTAGGTTTCCACCCAGTCCAGAGTGCGTTACCCCACGCGGGGCGTAAGAGAGGAGCCCCGGGGGGCTGCCACGAGCTCTCGCGATAAAAATCGGCCGGGGTCCCCGGCGACAGTGTGGCCACTTTCTCCACACCAAACTCCCCATGGCGCGCGCCTTAACTCACCATTAGGTGGCGACAGGGCCGCTGCAAGACGCGGGACGCTTATAAAACACCCTGTGGGACTGGTCTGCCCGCGCGCAGACTTTACTGCAGAGTGCAGGCCTAAAGTGGCCTCACACCCTCCCTAGCGCGTTTACTACCGCCAAAGAGTAATGTTTATTGCGACATGTAAATATGCCGCAACGCCAGCAACGCGGCAGAGAAACCGCCGAGGTAGGCTGCGGCGTTATTGTCCGATATTGGTAGTACTGCTTTCTCCACAGCCGTTTGGTATAAGTGGGCAGGATAATGTCTTCTGGGAATCTCAATCCATTAAATGCATTAGTGGGACAACTTAAGTGTCATAACGGAAGCGGAAATAAACAGATGTCAAAAGTAAAACTTAGTGGAAGTGGAAGTTTAAATCCTCTGAAGAATAAGTACAATTTTTAACATGTATTATTATTTATTAAATTAATATTCAGAATTAAGTACCGTAGCTGTAAGTTATATTTTATAAACAGTAGTTTGGTCTCTTTTACACTCCGTAATCAGTTCCGGTATTCTTCGTATATTAGACTAGCTCCGCTAGACAGTTGCATATGGATATGCTGCTGGCGAAAGCTGATAAATATTGGCGCACTATCGGCAAAAGATGATGGTATTTCTGTGCATTTGATTTCCACCACAAAAGGGATCCTTTATGTAGATAATCTTCTTTGTACTTCCGCTGGTGTGACTAACTCCAACAGTAGTTTTTCACTATCGTTAGTTCTAGTCGGAACTTGTTGGTCTTCATTCATACTTAACATGGATTCCAAGATTAGTAATGATGATGACGTATGCTGGACTTCATTCTTAATTTAAATTTGGCATCTTTTGGTGTTTGCATGTCAACATCATCTTGTGTGGAGTTTGTCGTATCTCTGAATTCTCCGGTTCTGTTAAATGTCATATTTAGTAATTTAGACTCAACCTACTCTGTAGTGATACGGGTGAAAAAATTAGATTTATATTGCAGATATAAATACGTTGCAATTGTTTATTTGTCATCTTTGACCAGCTTTCCAAATATTGCGCTTGCGTTCAATTTATCGTGTAATCTTCTTGTCAAATGTTGGAGCTGTCCCCAGATACCAAGTTTCGTATCTTTTTGAAGTAATGGGCACATAAGAACTTGAATAAAGGGTATGACTGATGAAATACTCACTTGAGAACTACACCCATTCAGTCTTAAGAGGAAACATTTGAGATTGGATTTGCGCTTAGATACAAGACTCTTAAAGAAACAACAGAGAAACTTACGCGTTTATACTCACGTCACCGCGACCAATAAACTTAAAAAATATGTAAACATAAACAAATGCATTGCGACACGTGCCGGCTCACTGGCTGGAACACCCCGCTAGCGCCACGTCCGTTGTAAACTTCCGATTAAACTTCAGTTATAAAAGTTGCTGAAGCAGAAACGGAAGTTAGCAAAAACGTGTAGAACTTCCGCACTTGGAAAAGCAGAAGTTGCTGCATCATTAATCTACATATAGAAGCAATTAAAAATCTGATGTTGCGCTGTTTGTTTCCTTCTGCTGGGTGATCTGCTGGTTCAGTACTTAAAGCATCTGAATGGAGATCGAAAAGTTCATGGTTCGAATCCCGCTCTCGTCTGGCATTTTCAGAGGATCTTAATCCAATCTTCACCTCTGGCACAGCTTGCTGTGTAATGTGAAGTATGCCACAAAGCTTCAGCTGTTTGAATTTTGAGTTAAGCTATATGTTCCCCTATACTCCGTACGATTAACGGTTTTGGTTATTGCGTATTGCGTGGCGAATGTAAGACACTGTCATCAGGTGGCCGAACAATCCTTCGTGATCTCCTGGCCAAAAATACGATACTATGATTTAGTCTGATTTCCTTCTGCAATAGTTCGACCGAGTGTGGTCTCTGGAGGAGACAGGTTCGAATCCACCTTTGGCAATTCAAATGTTAGTTTTCCATGTTTTGCAGATGTGTCTCCAATCAAATGGGGGGGAGGGGGGGTATTTCATTCAAAAACCATGGCCGAACTCCTTCCAATTCGTTGCCCCTAGTCCTTTCTCACCTACCTGTATAACGACCATGACATTGAAGTGGCGTAAAGCCACCTTTACCGCATCAATCAAAAAATTAAACCTGCGATACATCTATTTAATATGGTTGTTACAGTCAAGCACTCATCAGAATCGTTTTTGTCAAATAATCTCCAATTTTTCCCAAGACGCTTCTTTGAACATGATATAAACAATTCTGTTATACAAATATTGACTTTTTTTAGTGATTTTTTTCTTTACGCCTCTTCAACGTAGATGTCACTGGAGGCGGGAAAGGAATGGAGGCAAGGAAGGGAAGGAATTCAGTCATTGTCTTTTGAGGGAACTATCCCAGTATTCGATTGCAGTGATTTCGGGAAACCTTGGAAAACCGAAATCTGGATGAATGGTTGGATGGGAATTCAAACCCGCGTCCTTCCCAATGCGAGGCCAGAGCGTTACCGCCCACCCACCATGATTCACTCTTCGCCTATAGACCAGCTGCTTGTATTTGCTTCAGTTTTATTCATCCTTACACCTCGAGTATTATTTCAGGTGGCATTGTACTAATCAAACTGCAAACTACTAGGCATAGTGTTGTTATATAACCTGACCGCAACAGAAAGTCAATGCAGGGTACTGCGCTGCATTAACAGGGAATATTTCTTACATACACACCTAATTTGATTAATTTTTGTGGTGATGTCCTACAGATTTAAAAATCATTACTAGCGACTATAGTGAGTGTTTCCATTTGATACAAATTGTATTAACTTTGTACGCAATTTTAAATTGTGTTAATCTATTTCTGTAATATGTAGTTTTTTTTTTTTTAAGTGAAGAGGGAAGACATCGCATTATTCATCTAGGTGGCTGAAAGAACACGTCTCAAAATCTTGATCAAGATAAATGGTATGACAGGCCCACGATTGTAATTCGGACCCATTCCACCTCCTCGTATCTAGTATTATCCTCTGCGACACATACTAAGGTGTCAGGTAGGAAGCGTAAGATCTTACTTAGAAACTGGGGCTGGGCAGTAAATAATTATCTGTTCGCAACGTGAACAGATTGGTGCCAGAGATTACACTATATCAAAGATAAACACTCCTTTCTTGACCTGAACAGATAGCCACCAAAGATCACACTACATCAAAGATAAACTCTACACTGTTTGGATTTTGTTAATATTGTTGCTGATTGTGTAACTCTGATTGTTTCTTTCTTCAGTTTTCTGAACTATAGCCAGAGGCTGGAAACTGTTGAGGACGATGATGAGTACGTTAAAACGTGGGAAACGTAGTGATGCAATAGAAATGACGTCGGCAACGTGGCACCCATGAAGATAACTTAAATTATTAAAAACGGTATTCATAGTTTCTTATCTTAAAATACACAATGTTATTTCTCATTCTGGTCCAGGCTGCATTTTAATATGACCACAGCCTCTGCTGATATTGCCGCTCCAATATTGTTGTGTTCCACTGCATGTAGTTTGTTTAGTAAAAGGGTAACATTATATTGTTACATATAAGCACATCTGTGCGGGCAGCAATTGTTGATTGGGCGCCTGCATTGTAGCATGGCAGGGCGCGGGCATGTGTGTGTGTTGCTCCGCTTGGAGAAGAGAGTTTTTTTTTTTGCTGCCTCTGCGGCTGTGATTGAAGTCCCACTACCTTCGGTAGTATAACTTCTAGGTGTTAGGACACTTTTTATTTCACTTTCAGGTTGAAAACATTGTATGGGGGCATCCATAAATTACGTGAGGTGAAATAGGGGGGGGGGGCTCCGGCGAAATCTCACCAGATCTCACCAGGGGGGAAGGGGGCGTCTGGCGTCTACGGAAATCTCACGTGAGATTTTGCGAAAAATTTGGGGACAGTAGAGCCAAAGTAAAGGTCTACAATTTGCGCCAAAGTCGATTTTAGGAGGGTATTTCGTCAAAAAAGTTAGAGTGTGACCTAAAAAAAAAGGTCTACACAAAAGTTTCGAGGGCGATTTCTAGGGGGGGTTCTCATGGACCAGATCTCACCAGAGGGGGGGGAGGGGATCCGGCCAGATCTCACGAAATCTCACCAGGGGGGAGGGGGGTCCAGAAATCCGGAAAAACACTTCACGTAATTTGTGGATGCCCCCTATCGGACGAGTTCATGTTCTCTCTGCACAAGTTAAAACAGTTTCTGAAATGCATTTGAAACTTGTTAAGATGTAACACAAATGTTTTAAAAGTTGTTTAGACGTACGGTATTGATTAAATTCAGTATCATTTTGACCAGAAAAGTGACTTTTTCATTTCCAGACTCTGTCGTAGTACCCTTCAATTTGTTTGGTAGTTATATTCCAAAAAATCGTAATTAAAACGATCCGACCGAGTGTGGTGGGTGAACGGTTAACGTTCTGGCATCGCATTCGGGAGGACGCGAGTTCGAATCCCCGTCCGGGCATCCAGATTTGGGTTTTACATGGTTTCCCCAAATCACTTTAGGCGAATGCTTCCTTCAAAAATGCCAAGGTCGAATTCCTTCCCGTTCCTTATCCTCAGTCCCATCCCGCCTCTAATGACCATAGCCGTCCACTAAGCGTGAAGCTATAAGTAAAAAAAAAAAAAAGATCCGAGCTAACAGCTTGCATGTGTTGAGAGAGAGAAATTGGGCCGTTCTCGTCTAAATACCACGCCGTCACGGAGTGGTTAGCTCACAATTGGCTGACAACTTCAAGGATAATTGGTACCTCACATTTGGCTACCAACGTAAGGATAGCTCATAACTTTATGACTTAATGATATTTACAGTATTTTACTTCTTATTAAAAAACGGGCCATATTTTTAAAAAATAACCCTCTTTCTATAATTGTTGACAAGATCCTAGGATTATAGTTGTCATCTGTCGGAAGATAAAGCTGAAATTAAAAGTAGGTATGGACCGATACTCGCCAGCTTGGAGTACAGCCCTTCTCCTGGCAGCGGCGCTCCGTCCAGTGCCGACTTCTCGTAATTGATAGGGCCGAGGAATTCCTCGGGACGCCGGAATGCCGCTAATGTTGCGCCGGAGACGAGGACGCCGTCGGAATAAAGAGCGACGCGACACACGAGGCCGGCAGGGGCCATCATTAATTTTATCGGAAACCGTTGGCCGAACGAGTGGCTGAGGCCGTCTCGCCTCCCGCGCCGGAGACGGGAAAGGCAGCCAGGCAGGGCGCGAAAAATTGATGGATTCCCGAACAGCAGCGGCGCGGAGACATCACCGCTAGCCGGACCCAGGAGAGCGCCAGCTGCAGGAAGGCAAACTGCAGAATAAAGATATTGCACCACCGGTCGAGAATTGGGACGCACCGATATTGGTTCGTGCTCTGTTTTAATATCACAGCGCCGTCACAGGGGGAAGTGATACGACAGAGTACAGTGTTTCTCAACCTGCTAGATTTGTTTGTGGAGATTAACGCAGGACACACTCAGTAACTGATATGACACAGCTGGATTCGGAGTCATTGGAAGACAGGAGGAGGATGAAGGGAGTGATGGGAGTGCACAAGGCGTATGTTAGTGATGGTGTTTGGAAGGATATTGGTCGATGAATTAGGAGGAAACCTTAGAAGGGAAAAGAAAATCATACGCACAAACTGGCACTCGATTTTATTCATACGGGAGATGGAAAATTTTCTTTTGTAGGTAAGGGTGTTAGGGACTGGAATAAGCTACCTAGGGAAGCGATGAATAATTTACCAAAGAAGCTAAAGGAATTTAAAATTAAAATTCTTAAATCGGTAAAAAATAGACGGGGAAGAATCTTGACACTGAATGTATAAAAGATAGTCTACACTACTGAAACGCTGTTCTTGGTAGTGAAGTATTGATGTCTGTCACATTCTGACGTCATGCTTCCCGCCTCCTGTGCCCAACCAATAACGACCGGAGATGTTCGAAGTTATACGCGTTATTTAATAACAGTTCTATTTATCTAAGCATCCACGATTAAATGAACAGCCGTAACAGTAGAAGAAAAGTATGTACCTATTTCGTAGAAGTCGATATATTAATTATTATATTAGTTGCTTTTTCTTAATTAAAATTCTTTCGATTTAGACTTTCCTTTTACCCTCTGTATAGCGATACTGTTGTTACAGGAAGCTAAGAAATATCTACATTACATCATTTTCAAGATTTTGAGCGTTATTTGATGAAAATTGTACTTAGCGAAGAAACAAATTGCTAATATACGGTGTTCTGGACGTCATTTTTGATGTGCTTACAAGATATTGGTTTCACGGCCGCACGCCCTTCCTGACGCTAAGGATTTTATACCTACTGCCAGGTCGTAATACTTACTAATGAGGGAAGTGACGTGTTACCATTTGTCCCTGAAACGTGTAACTATCTTCTGTGTGTGATAAGCGCATTTTTTTTGTGAAATTTGTAGTTTCTGAGGCGGAGGTTGGGGACCTTCCCGGTATTCGCTTTGATGGCTGCGGAAAACCACCAAAAACCCTCAGTCTGTACGGCCGGTACGAGAACACCTGAGCTCGTGCCCGGTCCCGTTGTACCTCACAGATCCACTGTGCGGCGCCTCAGCGCACCGAGCCACACTGGCGGGTTGTGTGCTTATTTTTAATGTTGTGTGTTTTTTTGTGTTGCGAATGACTAAAAGATGGAAGAGGGTGAAATCCAATGCTGACCGTTCAAGCTTACTCTGCCGAAGTTCCGCATCCACATATATCCTCGCGGACTTGGATGAAATAACGTCTATCTGATACGTCATTAATAAGCTATCAAAATCTCTTCCCAGATAGTAATTAAACTATATCTGTGAATTTATGACCTTGTGTATGACTGCAACGACGAAGAAACAGCTGCCCAGCTGTTATTACTTTCCGTAGGAAGTCGTTTCGAGCCCAGTCTCTGCCAAAATAGTTGTAAACTAACTGTTCTGGAATTCCTGATGACTGTCAATTGTAAAATCAAAGATGGGAAGGCATGGAACAATGTGCACACAGGTGGCTTAAAAATGCGGTGTGGTTGATGTCCCTTAGCCATCAAATTTTGTTTTTAAGTAATCCTTGTGTAAAGACTAGGTACAAATTCTGTTATTAGTATAAAACACGCTTAGGATATTTCCATTTAGTTTGCATGTATGTTTGTTTTGGCTAAATACGACCACGTTAAGCCTTTGTTTAGGATTTTTTTTTTTTTTTGCTATGGTGTAGCTTATATGATCAAACACAACTCTCAAATTTCCTGCGCCTATCGGGATTCGAAACCGGGATGAGCGTAGCGCCTTAACCACTGAACTAATATGCACTATCGCCTTATGTCGCTACCCATGTCCCCTGATCAGTGTGAGCAAATAAATGATCAATACTTACTCTCCTTCCACCGAGTTCTCGTAGCTATTTAGAAAACAGATAATGAGGTATGTGTGCCATTTCTAGTAACCGTATCATGAGACTACTCACATTCCGTTACAGAAAATACATCCACAAGACGAGAACCTGTGGCGGTAACCATCCTTGTTGCGCAAAAACTGTGTAATAAAATCCAAAATTATGCCAAAAAAGCCATACTCATTGCATACGTAGTAACCAAGGTTTCTTTAACTCACAGCTCTAAGTTATTCTAAATTTTGCGAGTTACGTGGGTTAGGGATAACGATCTGACTTCGTATTCAGGAGGATGTGGGTTCGAATTCTCGTCCTACTATCCAGATTTCGGTTTCAATGGTTTCCCGAAATCACTCCAGTGAATGCCAGGATTGTTTCTCCGAAAAGGCCATGGCCGAATTCCTTCCCGTCTTTTACTCCCAGCCCTTCTCTTTAATGACCCAGACATCAATAAGGCATAAAGCCATAAACAAAAAATAAATCATATAATTTATATAATTTTAGGAAACTTACTACAGAAATTGTCTGGAGAGAAAGTGACTAACAAATTATTTTAAGCTAGAAATATAAAATCCAAAAGCTGTTAAGGTTGAGACTCTCATCCGTGTCACTTAACATTTCAGTACCATGTGAATTTATTCATAAATATTAAATACATTTAGATACATCTTTTTTTTCTTTAAAAAAATATAACTTTTAGAATTACATGTATATACAGCTGTAACCTGTAACCTTGGTACAAAACAAATTATTAAGATAGTACTGTAGTTGGCCGCCTGGTACTTTGTTCATACTGCACATGTGTGGTTGTATGCTTGAACCCAGTCAATGGTTCGTACGTTATAACCACGTTTTCTATCTGCTCTGTATTATTCCACTGCGATTCGGATGTAAAAAAATATCCCATGTAATCTATTACACAGATACAAATCGTTAACCGATCCCAGTGACTGAGCATGGTGGGTGAGAGGTAGCACTCTGGCCTCGCATTCGGGAGAAGGTGGGTTCGAATCCACGTCCAGCCTTCCAAAATTCAGTTTTCCATGGTTTGCAGCAATCACTCCAGGCTAATGACGGGATGGTTCCTGCAAAAGGCCATGGCCGAATGAATTCATACCCGTTACTGTATCTCCCCTTCCCAAACCTCCCTCTTTTCTAAAGAGTTATTTTAGCCGTACAGTCATCTCTTGAAATTGATTAAAACATCAAATTAAAAAAAAAATAGTTGTAACACTACTACCTAGAGATAAGTAAGTGTAATTACTGACTTCATTCACCGAAATAAGATATATAAACAAAAGAGTTAACAAATGAACTCGCCGTTTCACCAATGACCGGAGCCGGATTTTATTTCATTATATTGTATTCAGCCGGTAGCCAGGTCCACTCGTGACTAATGCGGGCGGTACTGTTCCACACTGCGACATTGGATGGTGCGGAATAAATCAGGAAGGCCTGTTTCAGCGATATCTCGTGCACATTTAAAACCCGTCTGCTCTGCCGGCCCCACCCCACTGTAGGGGACGGAGCCCGAGAATTTTAAAATAATCGCTGTCCACACACGAGTCTTTATGGGTGCAGCGGATTTTTTTAGCAAACCAAATAATGAATTCTGGTGGCCCTCCAATAAAATGCCTTGCGCAAACAGGGAGGGGAGGGGAGACGGCTTCGTGGCTTCTTGGTCGATGGGGAGTTTTCAAAAATGGGGGTGCACTCCCATCCAACTCTCGTCCGCTGAGCCTCAATTCATTCGCAAGATGTTATGTTGCTAACGGCAAGTTTGAGGATATAAATGTAGTCGAATTACATCTTATTTTCAGACTGATTTTGAAGATTAAGAGAATTATTAAATTAAGTGAAGTGTCATCTACCCTCTGCAGATAAAATTCTACCAGATAAGTAGCCGAGTGTATTGCTAAAACACAACGTTTTGGCGGTCATAGTTTGTCGCCATTGTCACCTACTTCTTGTTTGTTTGCTTCAGTTGTTAACACAATGTTCTCAAAATGTTTTCTGTGAACAAAACAGTAATTAATTTAAACCAGTGTAATTGCTATTGTCTCTGGTATTGTTGATACCAGCTTCAAAGCGCGTCAGAACTGATTCGTGGAACGGAAAGTATTTACAAATCATTTCTTGCCATTTGCTTTACCAAATACAGTTGTTATTAAAAAACGCTCATAATGTTGTACATGTTTCTATTTACATACTACTAACATGCGTCTAAACTAATAAAGTTAGAAATATTGCGTCAGTCAAATCGAAATAAAATAAATCTTATCAACTTATGTTATGCCACGTAATATTAGCTTTAATACTGATCCTGCACGCATAGATCGCGATAAATGTGGAACTAAAATATACTTTCGTATGTTTTCAGTAACATGGTGTTCATGAGAAAAACTTAAATTAATTTTTAAAAACTTAAATTACTCATGCCCTCTGCTGTGACGTCAATCGCCAGTCGTCATTCTGAACCGGGTTAAATTTCAATTTAATTAAAACTTCCGCTAATATTGCTGCTCGAAAATTTATCTTACATATTTATAAGCAAAGAATTTAACGAAAATATATAATTAAATCAAAAGCAACAATAATTAATTTATTAATTTGAATGCAATATACAGTTTTCTTTCAGTGTTTTAGCAATTCATTTCTGCGCGGATGCGCAACTAAATAGAACATTTCATTTATATATAAAACGCGTATAGCCTAGCGTTGGTAGGAACATCTACGGCCGTTGTAGCCTGCCAAAGAAGGTGAGAGTGTGATGTCAGCTGTACGGTCACGATGACAGGGTGACCAAGCATAGCATTTTATTAGTATTGAATGCTAGTAGTAATAGTAGTAGTAGTAGTAGTAGTAGTATTGATGAAATTTTCTCTGGAAACTAGAGGAATGAGTATGTTTGTATAACAAGGCGTTTTGGCGGTCATATACTCTGCCGTCCATTGTCAAGTGACAATTGGCGGCAGAGAATTATGACCGCCCAAACGTCGTGTTATACAAACAAAATTACTCGGCTAGTTTCCTGAGAAAATTTCATCTATATACAAGTACTAGAAAGCCTCCACTCTTATATAATATTATTATTGTTACATGCAGCTTATTGTATTATATGTATCGTTCCTGCTACCTAGGTGTATAAGTGGGTTGACTCCAATCATGTCAACATGGATGATAAGTATGTGAAATTCAGCATCATCCTGGCAAAGAAAAATTGCTGAACGGTTAATAAACATTGAAACAAAACGAAAAAAACATTTTACTTGAAACTGATTATTCTATTATTACCACTTTTTTTCAGCTAAAATTAATTATTTCAAAAATTTAATGTTTATTTTGGAGCGCTGGTAATATATTTTTTTATCTTTTAAACAATGAAGTCTCTCAATAAAGAAAATTTTCAATTACAACGGCACTTTTTTGTAAAAAAACGTCTTTTTCCTACGACCGTTCACTTTAAATAATTTTGACTCCACAATTCCAACATCAGCAGCAATTTAAGTTTCTAGATTCAAAAGAACCAAATTTCAGATCGTTTGAAGCAGCGATTAAGCTTCGTAGTATTCTATATGCTTTCAGTCGAAAAATTCCTTCCATATTGAACAGTATCTCATAATAATTTTACCGCCCAGATTTAAGTTTAGTGGAAACGATTTTTTCCTTTATCCTCTCAAAAGAAGTTATTCACAACCAGCGGTGAAATTGTACCTTCTTTAAGTTGAATGCATATCGATGATCATTGTGACAAGTCAATTAATTTAATTTTAATTTAATTTAATTTAATTGCAATGGAGCACAGGCTCCGGTGGCAATTTCCCTACACACCCATCTTCCCCCTATCCTGCACCTACCTACATTTGCCCTCTACAAATTTTATCTTTAAATTCTTTCAAAGTTTTCGGTAAATTATTCATCATTTCTCTTGGTAACTCATTCCAATCCCTGACACCCTTACCTAAAAAAGAGAATCTTCCCACACCCTTGTGCCTGAAATCGAGTGCCAGCTTGTGGTCATGGCCATCTTTTCCCTTCCATGCACTACTTTTCATGCCATTATATGCCCTGTACACTCCCATGACCCTCCTCATCCTCCTCCTGTCTTGCAATGAATCCCATTGCAGCTCCTTTATCATAACCGAAGACTTGAGACGTATACCACAAATAAATGGCGAGTATATAGTGTAGGTACTTAACAAAAGCCAAAGGAACGAGAAAATTATGAGAGAAAGTTATAAGTTATCAGCTTCCATTTGAGAAGTTCAGATATTTATAGCTCAGTAGTTTATGGCTGCATATAAAACCAGAATTGCTTATAAATCATACAACTACAATTCTGCTGTGGCATATCGCTGATATGGACATTATTACCGTAATACGACTGACTTGTTAACGGATTTTGTTCGGTGCAGTAAATTAACCGTCGCCTAGGCTTGTAGCATTAATTATGTAACCTCGTAGTATAGAATATGAAACTGGGAGTAACGCGGATACCCGTCAACGACTTCTTGCCAAAGTTGAAACCTGTATCGTACAGTAAATACGGTTCTGCTTTGGGACATGCTGATATCTGACTCAAATTATCTCTTAAAGTTCGTCGACGTGGAGATAAATACAGCCGGGAGAGAGTTGGAGGTAAAAAAATAATTAAAAAAACATGGCATTTTGAAGGATAAGCTCCGTCGTTCGCCTTGAATGATTTTGGGAAGCCATGGAAAACCGAAATCTGATTGGCGGGAAGGAGATTTTAACCAGCTTCTTCCCGAAAGTCAAGCCTAAGTGTTACCATTCCACCCACCAGAAATTAAATTGTCTTCAGTAAGACTCATCTCAGATTTTCTCATTCACTGCCTTAATCCATCTTCCCTCCGCATTTTCCTCATGTTTGCTAACTTGGACGTACTTGCTACTGGAAATAATATTTCATTATATTTCATTACGTACGAAAATGTTTATGTTTATGTATATGTTTATGTACATGTTTATGTATATAAGTATTAGAGACTGCCGAATTAGAATAACAAGAGTAGGTTATTATATTTATTATACCACCATACATAATTCCAAAAACATTTTTTAATATGTGAGAATTGAGGCTTTCCCGGCGTACAGATCGCAGTATCAACTTCGGTCTTTTCACCTGACGAAGACAACAGAGACTGTTGTAGAAGCGTTGCACATGGAAGAACTGATCCGGTAGAACACCCGACAAGAATTTTTGTCTTTTTAAATACATTTACCACTGATAACTATGATTTTCTTATAAATTACATGACATTAAGCAGATTGAGTATGGGATTTTTCTCTTCCTTACATGCGAGATATGAATTTTGTAAGAAACGTAATTTTGTAATTTTTTTTTTTTTTACTTTTGGATTTATGCCTCGTAGATGTAGAGGTCATTAGAGGCGGTAAACGACTGGGGCGATGAACACTAAGGAATTCGGCCGTGGCCTTTTTAAGGAATTATCCCAGCATTCGCCTGGAGTTTTTTCACTGGAAAACAGAAATCTGGGTGTTAGGACGAGGATTCGAACCCTCGTCTTCCGGAATAGGAGGGTAGATTGTTACCGCTTACCCACAATAGTTAGTAATATGGAAAAAAACTTACTCGTGGCTTTTATGGGAGTTTTATGAATCGTTGAAGCGGGGTCTTTTGAGGCATGAGGAGGTTCTAGGAAAGGAATTGGAATGAAATAGGTCATGACCATTCTGGCATTCTTTTGGTACTATTTCGGGAAACATAGAAAATTGAAATCTGGTATACCAATACAGTTATTGAACTCGCATTCTACAAGTTGCAAAGCCCGAACTTTACGGTTTACCCACCGGGCTAGGTTTAAAGAAGGACACCTTCCCGCACCTTAATAGAAGGATGTAGGAATCCAGAAAAAAAACCCGGAATTCTGGTAGACAGACAGGGACCTTCCAAACATAAGGATCAAAAGTTACCCTTAGCCTGCAGGCGCGAGGCTAGGAAACTAACACTGACAAATTGTTAACAGTTCGACTGACCACAACAATAATTTTTCTGGTTCTCGTTCAGACATGATATTAACATAGCGAGATGTTAAATCAAACTGTTGGAATTTCCATACTTTTTTGTACTGTAATTAAAACAGCATTGTTACCAATTATTACAACTTAAAAATGTCTTGTCATGTAGTCACAACATTTTCTTTTAGTGAATCAAAAGCGTTATTTTTAACAAACGAGTTGATGTAATAACACAATCTAGTATTCTTTTAATTGAGAAACGGTAACACGCCGAAGTTACTAGCTGGATAGGGAATTAAGCATATTCTACGTTGACAAATTAGACACTTTATGATTCAAAAGAAAATGAGTAAATAAGTACGGAAATTTCTCATCACGTAAAATGCTTTGTTCTATGTTGCTGGTTGCTACTGCCATCTCGTTGCTAAACTAACAGATACGTATAGGTGTGGCAACAGATAAGATGTATCAATATCCTGATATCATTTGTCAAATATTTTATCCTATCTCTGACAAGCAAATGAAATCAATTGAGGGATAATCTCTGGTATGTGAATATGGGTAGTATTATCTCGATGTAAGACGACACCAATCAAAAAAACATCCAAAACAACACTGGAATTTCATGAAGTTGACCTTGGTTTGATAATTATCTTCATAGAATATTGGTTTTCCCATTAGAACAAACAAATAGTTTGAAAGATTGTACCCTTTCTATTAGCAAAGGCAATTATTTTCAGCATATTGCTTGGTTAAGTTTTATTTTTTAGTAAAGCACATTAGAAACTACCTAAATGGTTACTCATTTCTATTATCATCATAAGTACTTTTCGTTTAATGAAATATTACCAAAATAGTTCTCTTAGCCGAAGTCTATTTCATCTTGAAATTAGATCCATCTATTCTTCAAACTGAAGAAATTCTTAAACTGATTTCTGGAATACTTTTGGAAATACGTTTCCTTGAGAACACTCACTTTACCAAGAATCATATGTTTTTTCACATAAAATTCATATCAGCTTCATAAAAATATTTTCTTCGACTATTCAATCACTACATTTAGGTATATAAGTCTCTAAGTTACCATGTCCTGCTTTTATCGTTTACTATGTGTTAAGTGACGAGGTAAATTATATTTTCCAGTTCTCTTATAAGGTAAACAGCATTATTTCTGAATAATTAATTTTCCTGAAAAACGCATTGGCTAGGTTGGGCAAAAGGGAAACAAATAGAAACGGAAGATAATAAAAGTAAGCACTTCCTTGGTGCAAGTAGAACAGGGAATTAATATTAAAAGTAGGAATCAAAATCAGAAAGATGATACATAGTTCTTTCAGCAAGATCAGTGTTTACATATGGTTGCAGAAAAGTTTTTTGAAAAATTTACTTCAAATATTTGTAAAATTTCAACTCAATACTATTTATTATATCAAATGTCTAAAGCGAATACTGAAAACTATATATAAATACCACTAAACGATTAGTAACATTAGAAACTAAATTAAATGGGTTTCGCATTATCGACCTAAGCTTACAAATTGTAAAAACCTCTTTCTAATAGGTTCAGTAATTTTTACGTGATGCGCGAACAAAGAAACACCTAGCAATCAGCCGCTTACATATTCATATCCATGCATTTAGTTATGATTTATGTGATAATACAAGCTATAACACAAAAATTACTCCTCGACTGCAGTAAAATAATTTATTTCAAGTTGAACTATAGTTTTTTAAAGGAGTTTTCGTTTTGTAAAATGTATATGACACCTTATGGAGTAGTAGAATGTAGCTACCATTACATTCTACTGACAAACAGCCACCCAGTTCTCATTACTAATGTTTTGCTTGCTGGAAACCAATCTTATTAGCTCTATTTATTATAAAGGAGAAGGAACATTTTGTTTGACGACTGCATGCTTGCGAAGCGCTGAAGGCCACCCCATATGCGACTGCGATTCCCTTATCTATCTCATGCAGAAGCTGTGAGGAGAGCTGCAAACATTCAGAAACAGTTCCAGGATTGGTCAGCTTCCAGTACCAGCCAGCAGCGAGAGGGACAATAGACAGTGAGTACACAAATACGTACTGTACGTACGTGCATCAGTGCGTGTGTGTGTGGGAGAGTGGTTGAGTGATAAAAAGGGTGAGAGAAACTTGTAGACTTGAAATATGTTCTCAAGCTAAATGTTACGACGTCTGAAGATATGCTGATTTATCAACCAATTAACTCATTGGGCCATTAAACTCCATTAAACTAGCAACCCTCCCGATGCCTTACCTGTATTTAACATTACTACATACAACTTGATTTACATCGATCAAATGAATTACTACATACAACGTGATTACATCTATCAAATGTATTTTGGTTAGAGATAAAGAGAGGGTTTAAAAAGGGATGGAAGAGATGACTGCAAGTCCACCCTCCAAAAATAAAAAATGAGATTTATACTTGTATATCTTTTTTTTTTCAAATCAGTTTGCATAAGTTATTTTTGAAGTATATTATGGCTCATAATTTCTATAATTTTTTCTACTCCATTAAGGAACAGTTCGTAAACTTGTGTACAAGTTATAACGTAAATGATGACAAAGCATATGATTATAAAAGCAATGTAAGAGAAATGAGGGAACATCCAACGTAGGGATGGCGATTCTTTCCGAAAAAGATCGATTCTTGAATCGATCCGAATCGAAATTTGATAAATCGATTCACAAAAAATTGAGGTCTAAGCAATAGATTTTCTAAAAATTGATCTCTTTTCGATTTCGTTTTCATGTTCGTATTTTCAATATAATTAGAATCATAGATCACAAAAGGGACACCATAATAATAGATCTTTTATCATTTTTAAACTAATTAAAGTTTTTTTTTACAACTAAATCAAAGCATCAGGTATACATTTTTTTTTTTTAAACTGCTTTACGTCTCCTATAACAACTAGGTCTTTAGAGACGGGAAAGGATGGGGGGCAAGGAATGGGAAGGAATTCGGCCATGGCCTTTTGAAGGAAGCATCCCGGCATTCACCTGGAGTGATTTGGGGAAACCATGGAAAACCCAAATCTGGATGCCCGGACGGGGATTCGAACCGCCGTCCTCCCGAATGCGAGGCCAGAACGTTAACCGTTACACCACCACACTTGGTATCAGGTATACAATAAGACACTTATTTCACAAATTTGTTGGTTACATAAAATAGTTTTGAAATGATATAGGCTACAGTTCCCAGTGCTTAATGTCCAAGCTTTTCAGGAACAACAGTTTGTTCAGTCTACTAGGATCCAAGCGGTTCTGCTCATCACTTTGATGTTGCCGGCAATAAAAAAAATGGCACTCGCAAGGTACTGTTGATCCCACTATACAGATATACGTCATGGCTGTTGAGTAAACATAATGATAAATTAATTATTTTTTTGTTCTTGCCAGTAAAGTATAGGATCATACTTCAGGTATACAACTGCTTGCGATAAGTAGTGTTTAAATTCTTCGTTTAATCCCTGACTTTCATGTGCAAGTGCATTACATGTAGAAAGTGCTTTTTCACATTAGATTTTCACGAGTGAAATATCGATACATTGGATTGATTCAGTACTATAAATCGATTTAAAAAATCGATTTTTTGGTCTAAAAGATCGATTCTTCGATTAATCGATCTCAGATCGCCATTCCTAATCCAACGTCATCTCAGTGCTTCAACCATTAAACTTTACACTGTAATAACAGAACGAAATCACATTTAATAACAAAACTCACTCGAATTTCATGCTGAGAGTGTTACGGCAATAGTGTTCGAAATTTTTAATTGTAGTTCTAAGCAATTTTTATGCTCTGACCTTGAATTCGAGAGGACGTGGTTTTGAAGCCCCGTCCGGCCAACCAGATTTGGGTTGTCCATGGTTTCCGATACTCTCTACAGGTGAATTCTGGGGTGGTTCATTCAAAAGGTCGTTGCCGAATTCATTCCCAATCCTTGCCCTCAGTTCTTTCCTACCTCTAACAGACTTAACGACGACGAGGAGTAAAGCCAGAAAAAAGAGAGAAAATACTGGGCAGCTGTTTGTGCTAGACATTGAATGTTAAACTATCGATAATCGTTTAAAAGTTGTCTCCGACTTAAGTTGACTGGTTACGGTATTAATTGAAGCAGTCAAACTCGTGTTTATGAGTATCACCTATTGTACTGTTGGTACGAACGTCCTTCTATTATTTCTTGTTTAGTGTTGGTTCTAGTATCTTGCATGTTTGTCAAGTAAAACAATAGAGCATAAATCTTTGTGGAATTATTCGTCAACTATCACTGTAACCTTTCGAAAAACAATCACTCCTACTTTTGTGATTCAAACTGAACAAGCAGAGTCGAACGTAGCGAAAAGAAGACTTGTGTGTGTCTAACAGTAGATTGGTGACTTTACCTCTTGACTTCTTTGCTGATAAATAAATGATTAGAATTTTAGTAGAAACAAAAAAGTCTGATTACATGACCAAATTTTATTCAAACGTCACCAGAAGATGGCGACTATGTTTTCGATCGCCGAAATATCGTGTGTTAACTCGACTAGTCATCCGAGAACACGACATTGATTCTCAACGCCGATAAAAATACTTCGTTCTTATGTATCATTCAAACTTGTTGACTACTTGGCTTATTATCCCACAGAAGTGTTCATCATAGACAGGCACTATAATGAGCAAACCAATTTACATCTGTAGTCAAAAGTTAAGCGGTTTGTGGAAAATGTGGTTTTTAACATTATTTTCTGCAAATCTGAAGGCACATGAAAAAATTCAGAATAAGATTACCAATAAAAGAAAGAGAAAGTTTTTACTGGCGTATTAAACATTGTACATCGAGCTAAAATATGCATCCAAAGGCCACAATGGTAGTATACAAACCCTGCTACATTTCTACATATGGGAAAGGTGAATCATAACAGAGGAGGACTGAAATAAGGAGCAGGCTGGAGAAGTTTCTATCAAGTAGGGCTATAGTGAGCAAAACAAGAAAAGTTAAAGTAAAAAATGTGAAATTAAGGAAGAGAATTTAGGGTGGCAAGTTAGTGAAAAAATTGCAAGGATTATGGCTACGCTCGGCCAAGGAATTCTGGAGGACACAGGTTCAAAACCATGTTTGGGGATCCAGATTTCGATTTCCATACTTTCCTGAAATATATCCTGAATGGTAACCCCCAAAGGCCATGGGCGAATTTCTATCTGTACCTCACACCCCTTTTCAGCTCACTGTAAAGATCTCGACGTCAGCGAATCGTAAAAATATAATAAAAAATGGAAGGAATATTGTATCTCCGTTCCGTCATGTCAAAAGGGTCGCATACACCAGACTTCTTCCGAGACAAACGAAAGAGATTCATGGCTTAAAAAGAATAGGATGGAAACGACGTAGAGCGTGGAGGGATGGTATTAAAAGAAAGATTAAAAGCAGAAGTAGCAACTTGGAAAATATAGTGAGAGGGGAACTATGACTGGACAGAGGGAGATAGAACGGATTACAAAATATTCAGATTTGTATTTTTGAACTGAATATAACTGAAAGGAAAACTACATCTGCAACTGATTAATCATGTTTTCAATGACGGTTTAGAGAACTATTCTTAATCACAATAGATAAATGCTTATCAACAGTGAGAATTCATGTCTTAAGGAAGAAATCGGATTAGATAAAGAAATTAAAGAGATTGCAGCCATAAATATATCTCTTTTCCCACTGAATGACAGCATAAATCATGCCGCCAATCACTGTTAAAAATGCTGAAATCTTCCATCTCACACCGTTTAGTAACACACCCAGGAGCGAAGTCCCGAAGAGTTATCTCAGTTCCAAGGTGTGAAAGTTTGTTGATCTATCTAATCAGGGATTATCCAGCCACAGACAATATAACTGTATATCAGCTTGTATCGATCTAGAAAGGGAAAACTTATTTAAGCTTAAAGCTCTTTCTCCTACTTACTGAAGTTTTACTGCACGTTGATGACGCACTTTGGAAGTCATGACCCAAATTCAGAAAAATTCCAACTTTGTTCGTCTCGAGTGATTAAGGGAAAATATAAACAACTCAATACTTAATGTTCTGACCAATAGTAATCTTAAAGACTAGACCACAACCATGTAACCGGTATCAGCTCTATTTCTCCTTTTATATTGTTATTCACAAACTTTCACAAGCGAAGACCATTACCAGAACTATAACATTGCTACATGAAACATTTTTTACAAAATCCAAAAATGCGAATGGGACCGGGATACCGTAGCATTGCGTAGTATTCATATTATGAATGTATCGATGTATCACTCAAGCTTACACAGGGAACACACAGCACTATATGCGAATTACCCTGTACATACGGTGTATGTAATATCTGAATAATACTGAACAACTTTTGCTATGAAGCATATGGAGGATTCGCGCAAATACATGACTGACTGAAGAAGCACTCGCAATAATATCAAGCCCGCCCCGTTAGTTCAGCTAGTTGCGGCACAGTGGTGGTGTCTGGCACTGACACGGGCGTAGTTGGTTCGAACCCAAGTGATGAAAGAAATTTTGGTCATCAGTATTTGGCCTACAGGGGTGATGGTACACAATTCTTAATCACCATATTGTGCACCGGAGTCCTGGGTTAAATTCCAAACTTCTCCAGAGTTCGTATAAAGAGAGGGCATATGATACTGTTGACGGTGATTCGTGCGTCGGGAGGACGGCGCGCGAATCCCCGTCCGGGCATCCAGATTTGGGTTTTCCATGGTTTCCCAAATCACTCCAGGCGAATGCCGGGATGCTTCCTTCAAAAGGCCATGGCCGAATTCCTTCCCATTCCTTGCCCCCATCCTTCCCCCCCATCCTTTCCCGTCTCTAAAGACCTCGCCGTTGAGAGACGCAAAGCAATTTAAAAAAAAAAAAATCGTGCGTCGGATGGGATGCTGTTGGTTAGTGTCCAATAGCTGATTTTTTTCTTAATACTGACTGATCTGGATGCTGTTCTGGAGTTACAACTATTATCTAAATGTATGTAATTATATTTACTGTACTGAAGTTGTCTCTTTATTTCCGATTAGCTGTTGCTGGCAAATTCGTTCACGTCGACAGTCAATGTATAGACATCTCCCTTAAGCCAATTACGTCAAAATTAATACTTCTTCAGTGAGAAAAAAAAACTAACTTAGTTTCTCCTAATAATACTATACCACTTGTACGCCCAAATCACTGTAAATACTAGGACAGTGAGAAATATCTAACTCCAGCTGGTATTTTTGCCTGAACGAAAAACTGATACTAATCAACTTTTTGTCGTCACATCAGCGCTCCGTTTTACCCGTGGGACCACGCGCCGTACATTAATCGAAATACCATCAGAATCCGACAAATAGTTTTTACGTAAGTCCCGTTTATCCCAGCTTCCAGCAGACAAACTCAGATTCAAAATGAACTTAATTCCTTCTCTGTAGCTTAGGAAAAGAGTCCCGAACTCATGTTTTTCTTTTTACATAATATGTGTTACTAGCTGGTACCCGCGACTTCGTATATGTGGATCATAATTTTATTGCTAGAAATGCATATAGAAAGCCTTAAACTAGGTAAAAGGTGTCCCAAAACGTACGAAGTCGTGATAATATGACGGGAAAACCATCACCATACCATTCTACCATCTCATGAAGAGAACCGATTGCAACATGTTTAAAAATGTAAGAACGGAGACTTTCTCGGCGTATAACTGCAATGAAGTCTTCACGGGTGTACCGGCGGACCCATGAAGACTTCATTGCATGTTTAAAAATAGCAGCGAACTGGGGGATGGGGGAGTTTGGGAGACTCCTTACCACAGGACATAGGACAGATTTTTGTTTGTGGTTTAAAATTATGTCACTTTCTATGGATATATTACGTCAATACCGTTTTTGGTTTTGTTATCATTTGCTAAGATAGATAGCGTTTAGGGAAAGGAAACCCGTGAGATTGCTACCTATAGCTGTCCATAGGAAAAACACGTCTTTTTTAAATCTGTACCTGCTACTTACGATGTCTGCCACTGGCCCTCGGCTTTACTGATAATAATCATAAAGCCTAATTTTAGTGGGAAATATAGTATTTTAAACTACTGACTGCAAGAGAAACAATGCCTTAGCGACTGATATAAAATTATTAGAAAGACTTACACACGCTATCCGTCTGTCTGTCAACATTAAATTATTTCAAAATTTTGATAAGAAAATATGCTATTTATCCCAAAAAAATATTAACGAATAGAGAGACAGAGTCACTTTCGCATTAATAATATTAGCGTAGATGTACACACTTTCTCCCGGTTACAATTTTATTATACCATAAGTGTAGTTAATTCACACGGTGCCGCATGGTAAATCGGATATGCATTGTCTTTATCCTCTTGCAGGGGACCACTCAAAGCTCGCTGCGGAAGGCCAGCCGTGACAGAGCTGCTTCTGGCACTCGGTACCGGACGGGGGTTAAATCAATTTTCCGGCATTTTTCTTGCGAGCGGCCGGGCTTCATTAGGGTAGCTCTACCCGGAGTGCGTCGCCACTCGCCCTCTGCGACCCCTTTTTCTCTTTGTTCTCCAATAAAAAAATCTAATTAATTGGCTATCGCCCATCCCCTATCGATCCACCTTCAGGGCATAGGGCCCGGTGCAAATACCTTGCTTTTTTCCTGCACGAAATATCTCTTGGAGTCGGAGTACCGTGTTAAATAATTTTCCAGTTTAATTAAGTCACTTACACCTAAGGTTAGCCGTACCCTTTTCGCCATCCTCCCCCCCCCCCCCAATCCATCGTGCGAACTCTGAAAAAATTCAATATTCTAATAATCGTTCCAGCTGATCCAATAAGTCGGCTTCACTAACAGATGGGTGCATATCTAGATGTTTATTTATATGTCTTATGACAGATCAACTATAGTGATATATACCAACAGATACAATATACAAAAGGACAGGAACGTTGGTAGTATACACAAATCGATGTCCAGTTGTCGCAGCCAGTATAAGACGAAAGGTGTAGCTCTGATAACATCTTGTCATGGTCCTTAAAGAGCATTCCTTGATGTTATGCTCCACACTCTGGGAAGGAGTTCCGCAGTCATAGACAGTAGATTCCGAAGTCCCCACCTATATGAGGTTGCATTCGGCGTGGCCTCTTCTAAGGCGAATTACTTTAACCTACAGGTCTCTCTTCAGATGGAATCCCGCAAGTCCAGTAGTAGGATATTGGAAACCTTGGTGTTTCACAGGTCATCGATGTCAGATGCGTCATGCCTTAATGGATTCCTAGATTTAAGACGAGTGGGGGGTAGGTTGTTAAGGACCTTGTGGATTGGGAGATCCAGTGGATGGTCAACAATATATAAGTTTCCTTCACTCGCCGTTGCTTCTTGACATTTCACCTCTGGAGGTGATATGTCATTGATCATACGCAACCAGGGAAGTGGGGTGAATTTTAGTGTGTCAGCTATGACTCTCTTACACTCGTTCAGATGAACGCCGATTTT
>CM061919.1:232687717-232752079 GCA_031002005.1 Vandiemenella viatica | reverse complement strand
GAAATTCTGCAAGAATCGGCAGTAGCTGTAGCAACTTCGCAACCTTTCCCTGTTACAAAAGGACATTTCACTGTTTATTCAGTTTTCAGGCAAAACATTGCGAGGACAGTATCATTTTATTAGAATTCATTGGGAGAGCGAAATATTGTGTGCGGATAAGTTTGATGTTGGCTTGCAGGAATACTGTGCTGTGAGGCTAGAAGCAGAAGTAGCTGAGACCAGCCCAAGTGATCACTAATCCGGCGCTCGCTCCGCGTTGAGTGAGTGCCAAGTTAGGCTCGCATGTGTGCTCAGGCTTCGCTCGCTATTATGTTTCCCCGAGTGGCCCGAGGCGGGTAAATATGATCAACACCGGTGCAATCTCTCTGTGTGCCCTGTAGTGCTCACGTTCCCAAAGATAAATGCCGACGTGTTTGGAAGCGAGTTGCTCCTCCCGCGATAAGGTGGCGTTACATCGGGACGTGACGGAATTGGATCTCCTCCACGTGACTATTCTCTTGCTTAGATCTTGTCGATGCCAAAATTATTAAAATCGTGATGGTAATATTACTAGGTTGTGGGCCAGAGTAAACACTGATAACATTGTTATGAAGGCTGACACTTTCGCCACTACAATTCCTAGTAAAACTCTTTTTTAAAAAAAAAAAAAAAAAAAATAGTAATTTTTCACGCAATGATAGATTGATGCAAACACTGCATTGGTCGTCAGATGATGAAGAAATCTGGAACAGACAGCATACGTTGCAAGAATACTTAAACTGATTGGGGAAGAAGGAAGCAGAATATTTTACAGACTGATATCGAAAGGTTGTAAATCACTAGAGATTCCGATGGGTTTTAATAAATGTATTCTACTTCCGACGTAAGAACAAGCTGACAAATGTAAAAATTGTCTAACAGTAAATTTAAAAATCCCAGGTTTTTAAATTATTGACTAAGATTTTATTCAGAAAATACAAGTAAAAGTGGAAGAAAAATTAGATGAAGTGCAGTTTGAGTTTAGGAAAAATCTAGGTACTGAACAAGTAGCCCAGACTGCAAGATTATTACTGGAAGGACGAATCAACTTAAACAAGGATACATTTATGGCGTTTGTGGACGTAGAAAAAGAATTTGACGATTTAAAATGTGATAAGATCTCCAAACAGAAAAGCTTATAATCTTCTAATGAATCAGATTGGCATGGTAAAAGTAGAGAGTCAAAAGAGACAAGCATCGATTTAAATGGGAGCTATACACCAATAGTCAATTTGTATTTAAGGCCTCAAGTAAGGAGAAAGAATCAATATACTGCGATTTTCTGATATCATCGGCAATTTGCTTCACAAAAATAAGGATAGTGAAAATTTACTGAACGGTATGGGAGGGTAATTTGGATTAAATATAAATCAAAGCAAGACCAGAGTGATCAATAGTATTAGAAATACCAAATAGATTAAATAAAAAACTGGATCATATGTAGTTGCAGATGTAAGAGAATTAAGTTGCTTTGAAGTAAAACTGCAACTGATAGCAAAAACGACGACGGTTTTCAATTAATAGTAATATTAGCAATATAGCCTTCTTGAAAAAAGGAAATATTTTGGTTTTAAACCGTCAAAATCGGTTCACGCTGTAAATATGTTGCATATAAATTATTTATAGCTGAAAAGGACGAAAAATATGTAGTATTCTATAATGCTATTCAAGAACATTTCAGTTGATTCCAGAACATTCTAGAAGATTTCAAATTTTTTAGAACACTGGTCGAAATATGAAAATGCCCTAGGTCGATCAGTGTCAATCACTATATCTCCCATATCCCCACAGCTACCGACATGCAACCGCACCATGAAAATTCGAGGCTACTACCACAGTCAAACGCCAGTGGTCTGCGGTAGGTAGTTGTGGCTGCAAAGTGAAATACATGGTCATACACGTCTGTGGTTGAAATATGAAAATGCCCTTGGATGACCACTTTCAACCACTCTACCTCCCACAGCTACCAACATGCAACCACCATTGTGCACGATGAGAGACTCAAGGCTTCTAACCGAGCGTGGTGGTGTAACGGTTAGCGTTCTGGCCTCACATTCGGGAGGACGGCGGTTCGAATCCCCGTCTGGGCATCCAGATTTGGGTTTTCCATGGTTTCCCAAATCACTCCAGGCAAATGCCGGGATGCTTCCTTCAAAAGGCCATGGCCGAATTCCTTCCCCCCATACTTTCCCGTCTCCAAAGACCTCGCTGTTAAGAGAAGTTAAATAAAAAAGTTAAATAAGTAAAATTAAAAAAAAAAAAACACCAGTGGTCTGCGCTAGGTAGTTGTGGCTGCAAAGTGAAACACAGGAACACACACGTCAATATATATTGTGGTGTGACAGCATCACCCACAATGAATATAATTAAATTATTATTAATTATATTCATAATTCCTTTTTTTTTATTATATTCAAGTTAATTAATTATTTAATCTTGCAACATGTGAGTAATTGTAAATAATGAGGGTTGTCTGAATCGATTAAACGTATGTTTAAACCAGGGCGGCCAAAGGTATAGTTTGTAATAAATTTAATTTTTCTGTAAACTCATGGCTCAGAAAGGTTGAATATTGAAGGCTGGAAACTGCCATTTCGGACGGTTGAGGGTGGAACAATGGTGAGCGAGGCGACTCGGCGGCGCCGGGCCAGCCCGGCTTCAGTTCCGTTTGAAATAGGACGATGACCTACCCCTACCCTGCTACTGCCCCGAAGGCCAAGTAGAAAACGCGCGGAGGGAGACGGCGAATGCGACGCGTGATATTAAACACGTGACGACGGAAATGTGTAGATAGCCAATCCTGAACATTTATTGGGGTCTACAATACTAATTCCGTGGAGTTCTTTTACATGTGGAGTGCAACTAGCCGAGGAAGAAGAAGAGGCCATTTTTAGACGGCACTTGGGTCCAAGACGAGCTGATGAACGGACGTGTCAGCCGACACGCTCTCGACTGATGATCATTGTATGGTTGATCATTCTTGCTTTGGGAAGCGAGATGTTGAGTGGCATGCCTGCCATTACCTGGAAGTTATTCTAATAACGCGGTCGTAGCCGCTTATTTAGCTTCCACAGCTGCAGTGACATTGTATATGTCGCTCACCAACACGGCGATGATTTCATGGTAATGTACCAGAAACGACGGTCACTATTCATTGGGTTTTAACAGACTTGTGAGCCCTTAAGCGACGCCTGAGATTAAGACTCTGTTCCCGTCACTTAAATTCTGAGCTAGCTGAATTTATATTCCACATTTAAAATTTTCAAGCATCTTGCTATTTGTCAATTCAATTTTGATGCTTTTCTTTCATTTATACGGCGCCCCCTGGGATTTTCCTTTGTACAGTAAAATGTTAGCTTCAATTTGATGGCCTGTGTTGCCATATTATTCAATGTTAACTTTTCTGTTGTATTTTATTTGTTGAGATATTTCATTCGGTTTTGTTTGCTTTCACCGGCGAATTGTAAACGTCGGGTATTGCTTGTGTTTTGCTGATTCAATTGTGTTTAACGTAACGTTAGTTACTACCCGACCTTGTAAAGGCCATAAGACTCAATAAATGAGGTATTATTTTGTGTCTTAAATTTCATGGTTCTAGTTAAACCCTTTGATCCCCTTTTAAATTAGCATATTTACATGTTTTTTTTTTTATTTTCAGGATTTAATTATAAATCCCCCCTCCCTTTATAGGCAACTTACATTCTCACCAACGAGCCCCTAAGTTGTTCCTATTACAATATATATATATTAGGGTGTCCCTTAAATTTCAATTTCAATACATTTTTACGCATACCTTCTAAAAACTTTCGTATTGACCTAATATAGTCTAGAAATAAATATTATCCCTATTTATAAACGAAAACCCGTGCCGACTTGAGTTTTTAACTTGTTCATACAAGTTGCGCGGGTGCAGCGCTGCGACCTGTTACTGCGAGTTTCAATTGTCATTTCATACGTCATTCTAACATTATTAGTGCGTTGTTGTTTATTGTGCGAAGATGTCTGTGGAATTACGAAGTGATAAACAAAATATTTACCTTATCGGACTGCCAAGCCACCAGATAAATGGTGCAAAATTACCATCTAATCGACAAGTTCTCACCGTTTTATTTTTCAATATTCGTGAAGTCAAGCTGACTGTTAGTGAAAGTGCGAATCTTGTTATAAGAGAGTGCATTATATTTTGGGATAAAGCCAGAATTCCTACGAAGGCATTTCCTAACTGCGTGAAGAAACTTGTTGATTTATATCATGTTTGGAGGGAGCTGCAAAAAAACTGTAAGAAAACTCAGGTGACGTTCAAGAACCGTGAAAATAATTTTGTAAAAGACCTTGATAACTTATTTGATATTGCACATGCTGATGCCTTCAACAGAATGAAGTTAGAGGAAGACAAAGAATTTTTAAGGAAACAGAGAGAGGCATGTCGACCGGGATGCTTAGGTGGAATTGACAAAAAAATGGAGGCGAAAGAAGAACGAGTTAGGCAAAGACGACTGGAAGAAGAGGAAAGAAAGGTGAAACAAAGAGAGTTATTGGCTGTTGCATCTACTTCTTCGCTAGATAACTTGGAATGTCTTGATAATTCGGATGAGGAACAGATTTCGAACTCTGAACTTAGTACTCAGATTCCTTGCCCTGAAAAAAGTTCTATAAGAGGCACGAAAAGTTTCATAACTCCTAAACTGGTAGCAGCTTTAGATCGATGCCAATTAAGCATAAGAGACTCAGTTTACATTCTCCATGCGGTTGTAGAAGCGCTTGGTCTGAACAGCGATGATTTCCCTATTAACAAATCCTCGATTCAGTGAATTCGTACTCAGGCGAGAAAATCCAGGGCAGAAGCAATAAAAACTGACTTCCAGAATAATTTGCCTGACGTAGTCACAGTCCATTGGGATGGAAAACTATTACCTGGATTGAATGTACGAAGTTCAAAAGAAGAACGCTTGCCAATTACAGTATTGCTTCATTTGACGATAGAGAACAGCTTCTTGCAGTCCCAAAATTAGAGAGTTCTTCTGTAAAACATCAAGCTAAAGCCATTTCAACTGCACTCTTTGACTGGAACCTTCATGATAAAGTACAGATAATGTGCTGCGATACAACAGCTTCAAATACTGGCCGTTTCAGTGGAGCTTGTGCTATTTTGGAGCAGACTTTATAAAGGGAATTGCTGCTTTTTGCTTGTCGTCATCATATTTATGAGTTGGTCCTTAAAGCTGTTTTTGAAACCAAGGTAAAGCAAATTACAAGTAGCCCAGATATTCCAATTTTCAAAAAGTTAAGAGATAATTGGAAAAATATTAACACCGATAACATTGAGCCACCTCTGAATTTCGTTAAAGCACATATTGCTGAGACAAACGTTACATCTTTGTTAACTTTTTATAAGACTGAACTGGAAAAACCTTTTATTAGAGACGATTACCGCGAATTGGTTGAACTATGCGTTGTGTTCTTAGGAGGAGATACAGAGAATAAACTAAAACTCAGGCCCCCCGGAGCTTTGCATCAAGCGCGATGGATGGCGAGAGCGATCTATTCTATAAAAATATGTTTGCTTCAATCGCAACTTAAAATTACTGCAAAGGACAAAAATGCTCTACAAGATGTTTGCTTATTTATCGTCACCTTGTATACTAAACCTTGGCTCGAATGCACAGTGGCAATTAAAGCACCTAACCAAGACTTGTGCTTTTTGAAAGCTCTAAAATATGAAAAAATAGACGCGACAAGTTCCAAGGCATCCATAAGCAAGTTTGTTCATCATTTATGGTATTTGTGTGAAGAAACAGTCATGTTATCACTCTTTGATGAAGAAGTTGATTCCAAAACTAAGACAAAAATGATTAATAATTTAAACAGGGATGAAAGTTCAGATTCCGCTAAACGCTATGTCCCATCGAAGGAAGAAATTACGCAAAATTTGTTTGGTAAGCTTAATATTTTCTTGTATCTTTTTTCAAAGTTTCGTGGCATAGTTTTTGCTTATTTAAACTGTTTTTTCTTTCTTTCAGATATGACGCTGGATGATTTTGTGACTCAAAGAAGCAAACAATTTCTATCTCGACTGCAGATCGACGGGAAGATGTATCTTCTTGGGGTGACAATCCTACTTTTTTGGAAGCTAGAAGACGAATAAGTCGTTTGAAGGTCGTAAATGACACTGCTGAAAGAGCTGTTAAATTAATTCAAGATTTTAATGTACTTATCACGGCTGATGAAGAGCAAAAACAGTTTTTGTTGCGTTGTGTTCAGGAACATAGAAATCTGTATCCAGACTGTAAAAAAACTACACTAAAGAGAAGTTACCCTAATTAATTATTATTATAATTTGTATTTAAATAAAAGTTTATGTTGATCTTATTTTATTTTTACTCATATTTACTTTATTTGTTGCATTTTAATTAGTTTTGGATCAAACCAAAATGGCAGGCCAAAACACCATTTTTTATTAAACTTGAGAGCTCGGTCGGCACGGGTTACAATCATGCTACAAATATGAAATTTCATATTTAAGTACATTTTAGCATTTATAAAAAAAGGTAGAGGGTATGCGTTTCGAAATTTTAAAAAAAAAATTTCTTTCGCCATATAAGGGACACCCCAATATATATATAAGATTTTCGGATGAAGAAGTTTTGAGAAGATTCTCAAAAATAGCTCACATTTTTAGTTATGCTTTCTGTTTAATTTCAGCCCAAATAGAGTTGCATCTATACACTTTAAATGTTTTAGAATAATTTCAAAATGCCAAAATATTCACAAAACTATTACGGGTTGTTACTATTTGTCCATTCTAATCAAATGATTACAAGATAAGTTAGGGTAACTGTGTTAATATTATGCACTTTTAAAAATGACCACATTTCACTTAAAGCTCTGACTGCGTAAGCTGATACCACCAAGGTTCCACCCCATAACTTTCTCCCTATCTTAGTCCTCGGTGCCAACACCACATCGCGGACAGTGAATGTGAATCACCAATCCACCCATTCCTTCCCCGGTAAAACACTTTCGGCGAAAAATATCGGCATCATTATTTTGCATTTTCTCGGAATTTTATTGGCACATAAATTACGAACCGGCGCGTAGCAGTGAGATATGCAAAAAGAAAGGCTTGGGCGCGCGATATGAAATGTGGCGGTAATAAAGAAAAAAGAGTTGATACTGACGAGGAGACACTGAACAGTGAAATGGCATCGCACACACATTGCGGAGGAAATGGAGCGGTTAAAGGCCTTCAAAGAGGAGGAGGGGTCGATGAAGAAAGAGGTGCGCGGCGCTGGTGGCCTACAGTGTAGGGGAGGAGCGACACAGTGTCGGAGATGGAAGGGACCAAAAAAAAGAGAGAGTGAGAGAAGGTTATGGCTAATAGTTAAGTACATAACGCAATATTCGAAAAAAATCTGCCGGTCGAAAAGTGAGCAAGAAAGAGAAGTAACAGGAGAGAGGTCGAGAAGCCGATATGGTACGAAGTGAGAGGCGGCAGAGAGGGCGGAAAGGCCGGCCCGGCAAAGGGAGGGAATGCACAACCGCCGTATTTGATAAAAGCAGTTTGCCGGCTGAAAGCCTTTCTGCGCGTCCACCAATTTATGGGATAAAGTAATGGCTAGAAAGTAGGGGTCCGCAGGCAGGCGGCGTCAGAAGGCCGCACAGTGTCGAACAATTGACTGCCTGCGGCTCCCACTACGACTGTCTCGCTCCCGCTACTTGTTGCTTATGGGAAAAGCAGGTATCACAGATCTAGCATTTAAAGTGTCTCTGGCATGCTTCAAAATTGATGGCGGGAAATACCCGAATTTAGGAAAGCAAATAAAACTAGATGGTCTGCGCGAGAAGTCGCAAAAAAAAAAAAAAAAAAAAAAAAAAATACATATATATTACGTCTTAGCAACCAATTAGAAACGATTAAATAGTTCTCTAACAAAACAAAAATATCCGGAAAGCTCCTTACTCCAGAAAGCACAAGCAGCTTATAAATAATATCTCTGTAATATGTGGTGCTGCTATCTAGCAGTAATGAGATTAGTGCTTATCGACACCAGCGAAGCCTAGCAGGTTGATTCGTAACTATTACATGTCTCTGACGTTAATTCTTGATAATTTTTCCTTTTACGAGATGAATTTCAAAAAAATCCTTTCTTAATTAATGATATTATCAAAGCGAAGAATTTAAACTTTAAAATGGTACCTCATTTATAGATTTTGGTTAAGTATAAAAAGGATAAAGATGGTTTCTCACTAAAAAATCTTTTAGAAATATCGTATATGGTATGAGATGACGTCACGCTAGTGAAATATACTTTAATCAAATTTCCCTGGTGTAAAAAAATTTATTTTTTTTTTTTGTAAAAACAAATTTGTAATACTACAAACACTAGATAATAGCAAAAAGAAAGCATACATGAAAAAATAATTGGTTATGCTTGGTGAGGATGAAAGCCACGATGGTAAATACTTAAATACATCGCAACGCCTCAACATAGATTGTTATCCATCCGCAATAGTGCTGTGGATTTTTAACTGAAACGGAATCTGAAATTTTTAATACATATCTTTTAAGTTTCTATTTCTCATAAACGAAGAATTAACCGTGACGAATGAAATTAGCGAGACGTGACCGAGATGTTATACTATTCCCTTGTTCGTACTGAAGGACTCGCCTTACAAATTTGCAGAAATAATCAGAAACTTTAAAATAAGTGTTGGCTTCAATTCTCTCTAACTTAAACATCTCTAAATGACTTTAGAACTAGCATTTTGAACTAAACGGCAAAAAAGTAACTTAGTGTGACTCAGTAAATAAGGTACTTGTGTTAATTATATTTTTAGGACTTTGATAAATGTGTTGAGATACTTAACAACAACCCTTATCTCCAGCACAGTTTGCTGTGTAATGTGAAGTACGCCAGGACGCTTCCGTAGTTCGGATTCCACATTAAACTGTACGTCCTCTTTACACAGCGTGATCACCTGGTTAGGTTAGGTAAGGAGGAAAGGAACTGATCGTCCTACCACCGATACCTGGCTTAGTATGCCGACTTTCGGAGGATCAAACCAAACTTCGGGTTCAGTACCATGCTTAGTTTTATCAACAGAGATTGTGAAGATTTAAAATATTACGTCACCATAAATTGTGTCACATTCGGTGAAGGAGTTTACGGATTATTTTAAAATATACTTGCAACAATTTAAACTTGTGTCTGCTGTTAAAGTAAATTGGCACTAGACATGAATGGTCTGATAGGGTAGTGGTTATGTACTTATAAGATGGTTAGGGCTTCAAATCCCGTTTTCCTTAGGAATTTCTAAAAGCTCCGTTTGATCGCATCGTATGTGCCATGACATCAGGTCGTTCGGATTCCATGTTAAAGAATAGGTGGAATGTGTGGCAAATCAAAACTCTAAGGTGAGATGGAAGACTACATAAGTTTGCTTGTTCGTGTGTGGTATGGTGTATGCAATCGTTATTTTACGAGTGAAGTCGTCAAAATTGGTTTTCTGTCATTGAAGGTACATAAGTATTTTCATCGACTTTTCACGCCTGAGCACCAGGTGGGGCAATGAACAAACCTCTTACATAACATCCTGCCTTTCCACCAGTTCTCTTAATCCAACTATCTTGTGACTTCACTGTTGATCTTTTCCAGATACCGAATTTTCGAAGCATGCATTATAGGGCGTATTTTGTTCTATTCTCATCATGTGACCAAACCATCTCAGTCGTAATTTTCCTAAAACGTCTGCAACGATTTTAATTTATTTTATTCTATTGTGATTTAGCGCATGCCTCGGTGGCAATTTCACAACACATCCATTTTCCAGTTTCCTTTTCCTACCTTCTTGTGCCCTCTTCTAATTTTTTAATATTTTTTCTTGCTAGTTTATACCACTTACTACTAAAGAGAATAATCCCACACCCTTGTGTTTGAAATGGAGTGACATTTTGTGGTCACGGTGATCTTTTCTCTTCCACGCATCTCTCCAAATTCGTCCATGCCTCATCTCCAATATACACCTTGTATACTCCCATGACTATTCACCATCCTTCTATATTCCAATGAATCTCACTTCAGCTGCTTTATCATATCAGTTACTGATTGTGATCTGCGTTAATTTCCAGAGACAAATATAGCAGTCCTTTGTAGTTCTAGTTGAAATCACACTAATGCGCTCCTGAATTTGTCTCGCCAGGTCTTCTGTGTACTTGACCTAAGGAATTTCAAATAATATCAAAGAAGTAATATAATGTTAATAGAATCTTAATCAGATATTTTTAGCAACATGAAGAATTTATTTTCAAAATAATAATAATAATATTCTGGGCTTCCCCTAACATTCCTGCCAACTAAAACAGCAGTACTTCAAAAATGAATAATATTCCGTTATATAAACGAAATAATGTTAAGCCATTCGTTTTGTGTCAATTTGTCAGCCAACATTATGAATGATAAATCTTAGTGGTTAGCTAGTACCTTGTTTTGCTTATTCTTAAATGTATTTTTAAGTAGCTGTAATTCAAGAAATTTTCAAGATAAAGGGCCATTAATTAAACAGATACCTCTGATTTCTTTTTGTTTTAATATATCTAGTTTGCGTTTATATCCAGGTCTTGCTGAGTTAGTGACCGGAAAAACATAAATTTTTAATGGAAAAAACAAAACTTTACTTCATACAACAGATAATTCTGTAAAACGCATCTATCGTATGAAAACATATTCTATGTACCAAAGAGTGGAATGAAATGTTAACTTAATAGCCTTTAGTATTCCTTTATACAATTATCGTTTAGTCCGCGTACAGTTCTTGTAAATGAACGTGAGATGTGATATGTTACTTTTACCAACTTTATAGCACCAAACAAAGTTATATTGTTCAGTTATCTATATTTATTAAAGAAAAAGCTTGAGAAAGAATCTCAGTAACAAGCCACTACGAATTTTACCTAAGCTATTACTTTCATTTTTATTAGTGACAAAAAAACTGTCTTTATTGTTTCTATTAAAATACTTACTCACACAATTCCAGTAGTTTTCACAAAATTTGTACGCACTGACATCAATATATTTATGTCTTTATTTTTGGTCTTTCTAACATACAATATTAGTTTAATTATTTTTTTTTATAAAACTTTTATTCACTCAATTACAGTAGTTTTCACAAACTTTGTACGCACTAACACCAATAGATTTATGTCTTTATTTCTGGTCTTTCTCACATACAATATTAGTTTAATAAGTTTTTTTTGTATAAAACTATATTCCATACGGCTTCAGTCTTCCAACAATACAAAAAATTGTCTGACTTTATAGACAGCTATGATCTCTGCTACCCTTAACCAGAGATACAGCCAATATTTAGTTCAAATAATTCCCTCACAACTTACCCGCTAGCATCAGAACAAATCGACGGTAAAACACTGTCATTTATTACGGAATTCACATGGTTGGTATCAGTGGCAAATATTTACGGCCGGACACCACACAGCTTGCTAGAAGCCCTCTTAGTGGGGGAGAGGGCAGGAGTCAACCCCCGATAAGACGGCGGGGTCATCACTTTACACAGTACGGTGCGCCAGGACTATCTGGCTGCCTTATCACAGCCATATTTCTCCACCCCGGCGCCCAGAATGTATTGAAATCGCCCCTTTTTTAATGCGGTCGCGTCATATGAAATTACTGCTTGACGGTGCCTAAAATGTTTGAATATTTATCAACCTTGCGGCTACGTTATCGTACTGCCCGGTCCCAGGGGTGGAGGGATCTCCTCAAAAAGGAAAAAAAGTATATATATAATGCCATTAAACCAGATTCTGGCCCGAAGTGCAGACTGCCCGTGACAGGCTTAAAGTGCGTTCGGTCGTCGAATACGATCAAGTGCGTTGTCCCACACCCTCACGTCTTCTCCCTGCCCTCTTCTTTTCGAATCCACTCGCTATAAAACGTCCACCGGAGTATCTCCTACTATATGACTCAGTATCCATCTGTGCAATGTTGATAAAAAATTTGAAAAATGGATATTTACTCTGGCAGTCTCCCCTATTCAGCGGCACGTTCCACACCCCACTCAAACTTTTATTGTGCCGCACGCTTCCGTGTCGCGGTATCGAGCCGATTAGCAATCCACATCTTATATATTCCCGCCGGCAGGGAAAACGTTTTCCTTCGATATGGCTCCAAGACGTAAGAGAATTGGTACAAAATCGCAAGAGAAACAGTGGCATCACGCATTTCCGTCCTCGGTTTAATATTTAGCAGAAGTGTCCCAAAACAACTCGGGACTTGATGCTTTTATAATGATTTGCGAAGGTTTACAGATAATTTTTCAGCTTTCGAGGTGATTTTAAACTTTATTCAAAGTAAGTAGTTGAATTCCTTAAGATTTTCAATGATAAGTACTTTCTTGAATAACAACACTGCCGATAGACCTTTTACTTGATTTTTATTTCGTCGAAACACTCAGAAACATACATAAATAAAACATCAAACTTCTTGGAGAAGATTTTAAGCACAACATTATTTAAAAAATAACACTGTTTCTAATGAGGCTGTGCACTCATGATCGATCTCTGGAGCTTAAATAGGTGTCTTAGAAATTTCGAGAAAACATCAGAAGCACCAACCGTCGCTTCTGGAAAACTGATAATTGTTCCAACGACAGAAATCGCAGAAAAACAATTAAAAATTATAGAAAACTGCTTATAACCATGAAGAAACTTTTTGAAATGAAATCAGAAAATATTTACAGGCACTTTAACATCAAACTGACAAAATTTAACAAATCTAAAGATTTAAAATCTGATTTAAATCATTTTAGCTTACAAAAATTCTTAATTACAATCATTTAACTATCATTCCAAGCACTTTAATGGTTTTATTCAAATTGCAGCTCATTTGAATGATTTCAATCCATGAAAACTTTATACATTATTAGAAATAAATATAGAGGTTTACAATTAATCACTGCTTATCTCTCCAGTCACAAGTTTATTTAATTCATAGGACTGTTACTGTGTGATGTAATTTGGATGTTGAAACAAGATGCTAGATTCATAGTTACGTTTTCGGGGTTCTTTTCTCTTACACGAAAATTCTTATTTTAACTAGTGACAAAATTTTATTCCTGGAAACTGACGCTCATTTGAATTAAATTTCAAGTATGTTTTTTTTTTCAGAAATGATAAAATAAATGTCGACTTATTTCATTCGAAAACTAGTCTCTCGGCTTAATTCTCTAGCAAATATATACAAATCTTTCTATACTTTTACAATATTCCGAGGCGTCAATCAAGTTAAAGCAATTATTTTCCACAACGTTTCAGTGAAAAAGCCATCTTTTTACATCATGCTGGACACGTAGTAATCAAAAACACTGTGGTATATTAAAACGCTAATTTGGCATTAAACATCAGACTATTACTTCGGTAATGAAATAGAGGATTACGTTTTCGTCCCGATACGTGTAAACTGGCACTAATATTAAATTTTTATAGAGAGCAACCAACTAAGGAACTGAGAGAAAAATCTGAGTTCAAAATAAAAGTTTAATGTGGTGTCAGAATGCTACGCTTTCCTGATGCTTTCAGATTGTAAGATGGAAACTGTAGAGAAAATTGTGAAATACGTGAGAACCTGTTAGGAATAGAATTTAATTATGAATTGCTTATGGATTGAATTAATGATGACATATTATTTATTAAAATTGTAAGCACGAGACGAGAAAGGTAACTGAGTTTTTCAGGAAGTTTTGTAAAACAGACAGGCAACAAAAATAAATTTCTTCTGGAATGTAAAATCTTCAGTAGCAAACACTGATTTGATACATTGTTGGAAAGTGGGGGTCTGCAGTTGCAACTATATCCGAAGTGCAACACAACAGAGTGAAGTCTGAACGTGGTGTAGATCTGAAAATTCAAACGTGAAATGTTTTAAATGGGGTTCCATAAAAGGAAGGACAAAATTAAGTAAGGAAACTATGAAAAAAAAAACAAAAAAAACAAGACATAAGCTCATGAAAAATTGTGCCAAAAGCGGATAATGGAACACATCTTATTAAGGCTTACTAGTTTGATGAATCACTAAACAGAGATAAAAGTGGAAGGAAATAACTGTGCAATCAGAGAGAAATCTCGTGAATCCTATCTCTTGTAATGGATGTGTGGAAATGAGATACAGACATTGATCTAAAATCCTATTACTGTTTGCTTTGTTACAATTGTAGTGATTAATAATACTCCAAGGAACTGTGAAAACTGACTTTAAATGCATATATTAAAATTAAAACGCCATTAAAAAGGAACTAGAGAAATATTGTTAATAGTGTTTCCTTAAAATCTTCACTTTCACAGAGAGTTACCACTAAGTGTTACCAAGAATTTAACGTTCGTGAAACCCATAACTGTTTTACATAAATCTTGTGTTAGAATATTTCATCCATATTTGTTAAATTCCACTGAGTAAAATGGTAGTACATAAAGATCAGTTAAAATGCATCTGAGTACGGTATTTTTTTATACATTACACCATTATAGCTCAAGTCAATGTATCCTAGCAAAGAGCGGTTGGTAAAAAACTATTCCGATATCACTGCTGACAAACTCAGCCAATAACGAGACAGGAAATCGGTAAAAAAAAGACGTAAATAATAGAAATAGCTTCAGTCATTTATCTAGCCAACCTGCCCACAAAGAAAATAAACTTAGACACTAAGCAACTTATTTTCTATAAAATTTCGTAGGTTCACTTCGCACTGACCTCCATAGCGTTTGGTTGGAGTTCACGCTGAAGCCACCTAACTTGACGTCTAGCAGGCAGGTTGGCAGGTTAACAGCGGCCAGATAAGTTACTAGAAATGTGAGGTTATGAGCACTGTTTAATAGCTAAGCAACAGCGAAGAAATGCATTGCCAAAATACTTTCATTAATTTTTGTTTTCGTAGCATTTCATTTTAAATTAAATACGTCTTTTTATTTAAAAACATATGGTACAGCTTTAAGACTGAATAAACGTGGAATAAAATTGTACTTCACGATTCAATGAAGTTCTTACCGTTGGCGCCATTTTTCGGGAACTATTGTCGTGCTGCTGGATCATCTTTAATTTTAATTTTCTTTTTTTATTTAATTTTTAATTGCAATGGAACACACGCTCCGGTGGCAATTTCCCTACACACCCATCTTCCCCATATCCTGCACCCACCTACATTTGCCCTCCACAAATTTTATCTTTAAATTGTTTTAACGTTTTCAGTAAGTTATTCATCATTTCCCTTGATAACTCATTCCAATCCCTGACACCCTTACCTAAAAAAGAAAATCTTCCCACACCCTTGTGCATGAAATCGAGTGCCAGCTTTTCCCTTCCATGCACTACTTTTCTTTAGATATGTAAGAATTTACATTGGACGTCAGGCTGAAGATTAATGTTACTAAAAGTTCAAACGTAGGTACTTTTAATATTGTCTAATCTTTGTATTTTACGATGGGTACTTGTTCCCTGTAATTGGGTCATTACGTTATTCACTCTGCCGTCTCTAGGTATTTAGCGAGATCTTATTTGTCTGTCTTTAATATTTTTATTATAATTTTAAGTACCTTCAAACGCAAGAGATTTTATTCGAATTTTTCAATTTAAAAACTGGAATTATTCTAGATTAGCTACCATACCCAAAACTCCGTCTCGGGCTTCACTAGTCTAAAATAATTTGTTGGTCCGTTGTACAAAAATCAAGCTGGCGGCATCTAATAGCTGTGCGTCCCTCTAATATTTAGACGTTTTTAATTTAAAATGTGGCGACTTTTCCGTAAAATAAGAGCGACAAACGTAAAAAGGACATTATAACGAAGCAGTTAATCCAAATTTCAACAGGTTAGTAGCAGTTTCGAGTAGGTCCCGAGAGTAGTGCAGTCCCCAAAATTTTCTTAGCAAACATATTTAATATAAAATATATGAAAGAGGTTTATACTGATTAGACGCAAAATGCAAAATATTTCAGAGATAAGGAAAAGTGAAAGACAAATATGGCTAGTAGTATCAATAACCAGCTGGAATGGGATTCATTAGAAGACAAGAGGAGCGTGAAAAGAGGGCTGGGAGTTTCAAGGTTATAGTGGTGATGTGTGGAAAGATATAGGTAGAAGAATTAAGAGAGGTGCAGGGAAGAGAAAAGATAACAATGACCACATGATTCAGTATCAGGCATAAGGATATGGGAAAATTTTCTTAATCGTGTGTGGGGTTGTCAGTGGTTCCAGTAAATTTCAAAGAGAAATTACAATTAGTTTGCGAAAGAATTTAAAGTTAAAATTCGATAAGGACAAACGCTGGCGCGTACAGGAAAGGGGAAATAATTGGTGTGTAAGGAAACTCACACCGGAGTATGCACTCCATCGAAATTAAATTAATGCATACTGGTTAGGTAACTAGTAAATTAAGGCACTGGAGAAAAGGAGATGGACGAAGCTAGTGTTGGGAGTATATAAGACGTGATGCAGCTTGAATCGATATTGGGATAACAATAGAATTTGGCGTAGTATATGGAAGGAAAGAGACGACCATGACAACAAGCTGACACTCGATTTCACGCGTAAGTGCAATGCAGGCAGGGATAGGAGTAAATTAGCATTGAAAGTGTTGAAAAATTTTCCAGAAACAATGAAGGACTTTAAAATTAAAACTCGTGAAGGTGAAGGGATGTGATAGGTGCGTAGGAAACTGTCAGTGGTAGTTGTCCTTCATTGCAATTAAAATAAATTTAAAAAGAATGTGGCGTACAGTAAACTGATAGATAGACCACAAACAACATGGTGACTTATCATGATTTACAGATGTGATAAGTCTAGTTATTAATAGAAGTTCAGAAGCACGTGGAGTTGATATGAGGTTTCTTGGGGAATTAAGAAACGTTATTGTAGATCAAGCCAAGAAGAATGGAATCTGAAAACTACTTACGAATAAGCTAGGAGACATACATAGTTAGAAACAATTTCCAAACAACACCTTATATTTGGTCGATGTACACTCATTCTAACAACAAGACAATTAGCACCTCAAGCAAAATAAAGGACGTTACTTTTATTGGTTTATGTTCTATCTGAATTTGCGCTTTACTTTTTAACAAACGTTTCTCACTATCGGAAGCTGCTGTAAATGACCTAAGGGATACCTGTTAGACGATATTAAAGATGTGATACTTCAAGGAGCATTCTAACTACGAAGAAGATGAGACTGTGTCGACCCAGGCAAATATGCCAGCTGTGAAATTGCTTTCTGCATCGACCGACAGGTTGTTTTAAGGAAAACATTAATAGAGATCTCACTGCAGCATGCAGAGGCAGAGTATAAAACACGAGAAGAGAGCGTCACTCGACGAGAAATATGACGCGAGAACACGGAGGATACACACTACCAAAACAAAAAGCATCCGGGAGGACGTGAGTTCATATCCCCATCATGCCACCTAGATTTCAGTTTCTATAGATCCAAATTACTCTGAGAAATTGCCTCAAAAGTCCGAATTCCTTTCAGTTCCTTGTCTTTAATGCTCTCCTCCTATAAAAACCTAGACGTCCACGAGTAGTAAAGCCTAAGAACGGTAACTTAGGGGGGCAGCAAGAAGGAAACGTTTTTCCTGCAGCTTTATTTGTTTTAGTATACAAGATTACTTATAACACTCTTTGAATCCCTTTATGATGATCGCTTCCTAATAATATAAAAAAATATGAGATCTTCAAATATTGCTAAATGTCTACTATTTAAGGGTCTCGCTTGTAAATGTGTTCTTTATATTGTAGCAATGAGCGTAATGAGAAGTAATGGCATTTTAAGATATACAACATAGTGGCAACAGGACCAAACAGTAGAGGAGAATAAATTCTCAACTAGAAATTCTTGGACTGTAAGCTCCGTTAATTTTGAAACACACGCCGTTTCGATCATCATCTCTTTGCATTTGTATTTGGGCCATATTATTTTCTAAGCGACTATTAAAGGACTAATCTATATGAAAACGCCTCTAAATTTATTACATTAATCGTACCTCAAAGATACTTGTTTTAGATTTTATAAACAATAATTTTTAAACGAATTTATGGATTTTGTGACTGTATCACCAGTTTTGAATTTTTTGACTGGTATGACAACCGTCTTATTTGCTGAATTCTTCACTTTCATTAATGTGAATAATACGTAACTTCGGCCTATCTCAATTTCGGTAAAATATTTTTAGTAGTTTCTATGAGAAAGCGGCAGCACGGGACCTTATTAGTTTATTTTGATACTTTTCAGTTGTTTATTTTTTTAAATTTCTTCTAAAAAAAAAATTCAGATAATTTCCGTTATCCTTTTAAATCATATTTTACAGCATAATTTGTTTGGAATTAGTGTATTATTGTATAATAAAATAACTATGTTGTATCATTTGGGAGCGTAAATAAACTACGTATGCGATTTTTTTTTTTGGGGGGGGGGGAGTGTGTTAGCTGGAAAGCTACGCTGACCTACGTGGGGAAAAAAGGGGAAGGGACCGAGCCAAGCCTCTTAGCTTTTCATTAATATTATTTGTCACAGTATAAATGAGGTACAGAACACACAACAGCATGTGAATATATACAGCTTGTGAATATATACAGCTTGTGAATATTTACATCCGTCATTTAATTGTCTCCGTATGTAGTTTACTATACTCTGACAACAGAAAACAGTACAAAATGTGCTCTGGAATCAATAAGGAAAGAAGCACCTTTTTTATCTGCTTTACGTCTCTTAACATCGTGGTCTTTAGAGACGGAAGAAGCTACGTGCCACGCGGGTTGGGGGATGGGGGGGGAGGGGAAAGGGAAAATGCAGCTAGAATTGTTTGTGTAAATTATCGCAGGACCCAGTCAGTAACTGATATGATAAAGGAGCTGGGTTGGGACTCATTGGAGGAGAGGAGAGTAAAGAGAGTGCTGGGACTGTACAGAGCATATGTTGGTGATGGAGCTTGGAGGGATATTGGTCAAAGAATTAGGAATAGTGCATGGAAGGGGAAAGGCGACCATGACCACAAGCTTGCGCTCGATTTCATGCATAAGGGAGTGGGAAAAGTTTCTTTTATTGGTAAGGGTGTCAGGGACTGGAACAAATTATCAAGTGTAGTGATGAATAATTTTCCAAAGCGTTTAAGGAATTTAGAGTTAAAATTTGTAAATCATAATAGTAAATGGGGGAGGAATTTAACATCCAAATTATTAAAGAAATTTTTTTAAAAAATGTATATAATTAATAGGTTAATGGATGACTGGGGGAATTCCCACCGGACTGTTAGCTTTATCGCAATTAAAAATTAATAATAATAATAACAAAATTTATGGTCTTCCCCCCTAGTTTACTCATTGTCAAGGTTCTCGAACTGCTTGTGGATTGTTCCATCAAATTTTTTGTTCCATCGCGTTTTGGTGGGCAAATTGTTAGCTGTTAAGTGATTACTCAGACGTAGTGATGTTAGGTTTGCGAGGTTATCGCTCATTCTGATTCTATACAATTTCTCCCTGTTGTAAGAGCTTCATTTGTGAAGTTTTTTTTCGCACGTTTGAAATATCATCAACAATGACAAGAAGTACCGGATTTAGCTTAAATATATTGCAGACGTAAACATCAAAGCCCAATCTTCACTATAACTTTGCACTTAAACTTCTATCTTTCCTAAGTGGTATTACTTATTTCCGCGAATTTTATGTAAAGAATGCTTGTTGAGAGGGTTGGCACACAGTAATTGTCTCGCTGTAGTATCAGATAAGTCCTAAGATAAACTGTGCAACATTCCGAATGAATGATCAACATGACTACAAATTTTGAGAGGGCTGGTTCTGCTCTAGCTCTAGATTCTTTATTCTTCTCTGCCAGCTTTTTCCAACGTTTTGAGTCGGTTGCCTGTAACGAGTTTTACTCATCGTTGGCGTGATCAAATTTGGAGTTATGGTTTTATGGCCGCATGGCCTTGCTAAAGCAAAACTTTTTACACCTACCGCCAGGTAATAATGAGGGAGTGAAGTGTTTCCATCTGTCTGATACGTGTAACTATGTTCGGCTCGTGACAAGTGTATTTTCTGTTTACGCACTGTGTAGTTTATGAGGCGAACGTTGGGGACCGTTACTGCATTTGCCTTGGTGGCTACAGAAAACCGAAGTCAGGACGGCTGATACGCTGGGGCTCGTGCCCAATTTGTTGTACCCTCCCCCCTCCACGGTCCATTGCACTGGACCACACCGGCGGGAAGATTCTTTACACTTAGTCTTGCTTTTTCTAGATAACATCGATTTCTTTCGCTAATCTAGTCTCCCCAGATTCGATACAAGAAATCTTAGGCTCAATTTTTGGTGTCTTGCTCTTGCAAAGTAAACAGTACGATTGCGAACCTTATTTTCAGGTTCCATACTGAGAAACAGTAAAACGAATTACGCATTTCTCACAAATTTTTCCATCTTTCTTAACCTTACCACATTTCATGTTCATAACTGTTACACCAAGTCTGCCCAACTCCAGAGCCAAGGTCCACGAAGTAGCCCGCCAGCGCATTTGAATTTGTCCGCCAACAGCAGCGATCTAGAATATGGTAGCTAAAAACCTCTAAAGAGGTCTCATTAATGTTTTTTAGAATTTGATTATAATTAATAAAAAATATCTGTAAATACTTCATTAATGATTTTTACTTTTTGATTGTGAGTAAATTGTGTTACTTATACCTTTGTTGTATTTAAATATTTATTGTGACTATAGGAAAATATTATGAGGCCCGCTGCATAGCTTAGCATCGAAATTGCTACACGTAGGCTAGCTTAGAATCTAAGTTGTGGCCTATTTCCAAAATTGGTTGGGCAACTAGAATTACTCAAAATAGTAAACAGAGACAATATATAGTAAATCTATTATTGCATTATCATTCGGAGGTAATTGTGGATTTTATAAATATAACATCGGACGATAACTTTGAAATTATTTTATTCTAAAACGTAAACATATCGTCTGCGAGAAGAAAATTTAGTTTCTAAGTATCTGTTTCTCTGAGGAAACGGGATTCAGTTAAAAGATACTGCTCGGTTTTGGATAGAGTTATAAGAAATTTTTCTTTCTTCTTTTTTTTATCTGGCGATGTAATGTGACATAGTAGATTTAGGTCCTTACTTTAATCCTCCAAGAACACGAGGGTGCGACCGACTAGTAATTATAATATATATTTAAGTGCTGTTACAGTACTAAATCTTTTAAAACAAAGTTGTTTCTTAACATCATTAAAACTATTTCCGTTAATGGTTATTAGCAGAACGTAAACAAACACATTTTTAAAAGTTCACTCACCCAGCCCCTTTTTTAAGGACTTCAATAACGATATCTTTTATTATAAAACAGTACACTCTGATTACAATGCATAAACCCGTAATGCTACAAGTTATACACGTTATTTAACATAAGCTGGAGTGATTTCTCCATTTACGCACACACAAAAACGTAGGTCACATCCTGGGCCTATTCAGTATACTAACGGCAATGTGAGCCGATAAAGAAATTCCACACGCAATGAACATATAATCAGATATTAGGAACACAACAATTTAAGAAAGAACAATATATAAATTAATAAATAAACCTTGAAAACATTTGTTGAGGTCATGCGGTGCCAAAGATGCGCCATTATATCAGAATATAGTCAGACAGAATTATTGGGTTTCCGCATACGTTAAAAGTTCATGAACGTTTTATTTAACTGTGATGGACCACACGTTCCGCTGACAATTTCCCTACACACCCATTTTCCCCCTTTCTTATAACCGTCTGCTTTAGCCCTTAACGAATTTTAATTTTAAATTTTTACAACTTTTAGCTTCAGTGGCAGTTTCCCTGCACACAAAGTTTTCCACTTTCTTATACTTGCCCACCTATACTAATGTTAATTTTAAATACTTTCAGCGTTTTGGTAAATTACCTACCTTGGTAATCTATTTGAATCCCTGACTCCGTTACCACAGAAATAAAATTTACTCACTCCCTTTTGCCCAAAATCAAGGACCAGCTTGTGGCTTGTGGTCGCATACTCTTTGTATGTAGGGAATCTTACAAAATAAGTACCGAAACCAAGAAGTATTTAAATATCAGGTGAGTTTGGATAAATTTAAATAGCCACTTAAATTTTAGTAGGTCAATATTTCTGTGGCTCTAAAATGTATTTTGCTGATAAAAATTCTTCCCGAGTGTTCTGCCGGACAAGTACTTCTGTCATAGACGACTTATCGACAGCTTCCTCCGGGGTCTTCATCAGTAAACCAAAACCTTGACACTAGATCTTCTGGGATGACATTATTCCCAGAGTACGGGGAGGTTCATGCGGGTGTGCCCGCATCTCCTTCCACATTAATTGTTGGTTGTCATTACTTTAGTTGTCATCATCGAGCGTGTCCTTCCCGTGGTGGTGGCATAATTTGCCATAATAGCATGGATTACTGTTGCAGCAAATTCATAATGACGCTGAGGCTGTCTGTTTGTTTGCAGTCCGCCTGGTGGCGTAGATGGTGTTTTTGCGAATTGCCTCTTCGCCGTCGCAGGTAGCTCAGTACTGGTCGCCGCTTGTCGTCAGCTGGGTTGTCTTTTGATATCTGATGGCATCGGCTTGTCAGTGTTGGGCAACGTCTTGTTGGTGCGTAGGTTTCTTTTTGCTGGGCAGCCACTGTATCAGGCTGGGTGTGGCCCATTGCAGTTGAGGCAGGTTGGCACCCCGTCTCGCGGGATGCTGCAGTCGGCTACTTTGTGGCTGCCAGCACACCTCACGCAGCGCTCCTGCCCGGTGCATTTGCGTGCCAGATGACTATATCCTGGCAGCGAAAACACTGGTCCAGGGCGAGTGGTGGCTTCTTCTTGTTTTCAAGTCGGCCCTTGCGTCCTAGGAGGGTCTGCGTCCACTGTTCCCGCGAGACACGTTACACGGGCTGGAAGGTGAACAGAGGTAGGCGCTCCTTTGTGTCAAGGCGGCGCATCTGATGTACTTCCGAGGCCGCAATGCCGCTGCTGGTGAGCCCAGCGGCCACCGCCTCTTCAGTCACGATGGTAATACGCGGACAGCCAGTCTCGCTAGCCTCCGCTGGAGTTGTGGGTCATATTGGATGCCGCGCCCGTCGAAAGAGCTCGTCAGTCGACGGAGTTGCGTCGGGTGCTGCGGTAGGAACCGTAGCTCCTCCCTCACTGGTAGGCAGAGGAGGTAGTTGTTGGTCTCCTCGAAGAATGCGACTACTAGGTCGACAAAGGTGACCTCGTAGAGGGCAGTTAGAACCGGCCCCACTTCCACTGAGTCTTCATAGCTTGAATTTTCGACGGTCATTGCTTGAGGTGTCATGTCAGGTTCAGGTGGTGGCATCTCGGCGTCTTCGATCAGCCCTGAGTTGATGACGGCCATCTCTCCAAATGCCGCGACAGATGCAGTTGGTGATGTAGGCATTCTTGAACAGTCAACGGGCATCGTTTCTGGTCTGAAGCAAGTGGAGGCGTCACGACGTCTTCACTTCTAAGTTTCTTGTTGATGTCGTTGCCTTCTGGGTCAAAGCCAAAGGCTCTGAATCTTCTCTTAATTAGGTCGGAGTACTGCTCCGAGCTGAAATTGCTTAGATGAGTTGAGGGAAGACTAGTGGTTCTGGCCACGTTGCGATTCCTCCCGGAAGAATCTTCTTCTCTAGATGGCTGCCTTCAGGGGTGCACATGACTCTCCAAAATGTTAAGAGGTCATCTGTTGGGACCACCCAGGTGCCCTTGCAGTCGTCTAAAATGATGGGGATGGAGGGCGTCCATTTCAACTGGTTTCTACCAGCAAGGCGACGTCTCCTTATCTCAATGGATAGGTCTTCTACGGTGGTTCCTCTGACAATTAGCTTGTTGTGGCACACAGAATGATATGTGACCTCTCCAATGATGTCGACGAACTGCGGGAAGGCAGTTGGTCGCATCTTCCGCTTAGGCATCTTGCCTATAGCCTAGTAACTGCTCCGTTGAGCAGAGTATAGCGGAGTGTTTGTCGCTAGACATTTACTCCTACAGCATTTGGATTGGTTGTAGCTTCACTGTCGGTGAGTCTTCGCGATAGGCTGTTAATGATTTTCTTCTCTAATGGTTGTCGCCGCGTCCTTCTTGTTACATCAGAAGTGGTACGCCGCGTTTTATGTGGCGAAGTTAGGGCTGCCTCGAGGAGGCAGACATGTCTTCTTTTGTTGTCAGGTGATTTATCAACTGCGTGAGAAGGGTGATGAGTTCGTCTAATCTTCTTTCTCGTTGATCGGCAGCGTGTCTGGAGAAGGAGTGGTCGCATGTTACTCTGCCTCCTCCGCTGCCTTCCCCTCTGGTGATCTTCGGCCTTACTTGTTTCTAGACCCCGGCTGGGACCAGTTGAAAGCTCGCCCAATCAGGACCCAGTAGAAGATGGAACGGCTCAATACTAGCTGGGCCCGCTGTCGGCTGTGCGAGAAAACAGCTTTGAGCTGTACGTGTGTGGGCTGTGTGTAGTAAACTGAAGATAGTCGGAGAGCAGCGGAATACAGCTTCCGTGGCGGACCTCATGTGCATCTGCTAAGCGAAGTGTATTTATATGAGCCAGAATTGCGAGGCAGTCGGTGATGTGTCGACGCAGTAGGAACTTCGACTTTCAGTTCACCTGATGAAGACAGCGGAGGAAGCTGTCGAAATGTCGTGTATGGCAGAAGAACGTATCCAGCAGAACAACCGGGAAGAATTTTTATCAGAAAGAATCAATTCTCACACATTTTTTGCTGGTGACAGCATACGGATATGTTCTGTACATGCAGCTGCCAGAAGTCAGTGTTAACTTTTTTCTGTGTTCAATGTTTTGCTGGAAACTTTGCGTTGAGATGTAAGTAGTGTACTTTTAGGTTTCCACCCAGTCCAGAGTGCGTTACCCCACGCGGGGCGTAAGAGAGGAGCCCCGGGGGGCCGCCACGAGCTCTCGCGATAAAAATCGGCCGGGGTCCCCGGCGACAGTGTGGCCACTTTCTCCACACCAAACTCCCCATGGCGCGCGCCTTAACTCACCATTAGGTGGCGACAGGGCCGCTCCAAGACGCGGGACGCTTATAAAACACCCTGTGGGACTGGTCTGCCCGCCCGCAGACTTTACTGCAGAGTGCAGGCCTAAAGTGGCCTCACACCCTCCCTAGCGCGTTTACTACCGCCAAAGAGTAATGTTTATTGCGACATGTAAATATACCGCACCGCAAGCAACGCGGCAGAGAAACCGCCGAGGTAGGCTGCGGCGTTATTGTCCGATATTGGTAGTACTGCTTTCTCCACAGCCTTTTTTGGTATAAGTGGGCAGGATAATGTCTTCTGGGAATCTCAATCCATTAAATGCATTATTGGGGCAACGGAAGTGTCATAACGGAAGCGGAAATGGAAACAGACGTCAAAAGTGAAACTTAGCGGAAGTGGAAGTGTAAATCCTCTGAAGAAAAAGTACAAATTTTAACATGTATTATTATTTATTAAATTAATATTCAGAATTAAGTACCGCAACTGTAAGTTATATTTTATAAACAGTAGTTTGGTCTCTTTTACACTCCGTAATCAGTCCGGTATTCTTCGTATATTAGACTAGCTCCGCTAGACAGTTGCATACTGGATACGCTGCTGGAAAGCTGATAAATATTGGCGCACTGTCGGCAAAAGATGATGGTATTTCTGTGCATTTGATTTCCACCACAAAAGGGATCCTTTATGTAGATTATCTTCTTTGTACTTCCGCAGGTGTGACTAACTCCAAAAGTAGTTTTTCACTATCGTTAGTTCTAGTCGGAACTTGTTGGTCTTCGTTCATACTTAACATGGATTCCTACATTTGTAATGATGATGACGTATGCTGGACTTCATTCTTAATTTAAATTTGACATCATTTGGTGTTTGCATGTCAACATCATCTGGTGTGGAGTTTGTCGTATCTCTGAATTCTCCGGTTCTGTTAAATGTCATAGTTAGTAATTTAGACTCAACCTATTCTGTAGTGATGCGGGTGAAAAAATTAGATTTATACTGCAGATATAAATACGTTGCAATTGTTTATTTGTCATCTTTGACCAGCTTTCCAAATATTGCGCTTGCGTTCAATATATCGTGTAATCTTCTTGTCAAATGTTGGAGCTGTCCCCAGATACCAAGTTTCGTATCTTTTTGAAGTAATGGGCACATAAGAACTTGAATAAAGGGTATGACTGATGAAATACTCACTTGAGAACTACACCCATTCAGTCTTAAGAGGAAACATTTGAGATTGGATTTGCGCTTAGATACAAGACTCTTAAAGAAACAACAGAGAAACTTACGCGTTTATACTCACGTCACCGCGAACAATAAACTTAAAAAATATGTAAACAAAAACAAATGCATTGCGACACGTGCCGGCTCACTGGCTGGAACACCCCGCTAGCGCCTCGTCCGTTGTAAACTTCCGATTAAACTCAGTTATAAAAGTTGCTGAAGCAGAAACGGAAGTTAACAAAAACGTGCAGAACATCCGCACTTGGAGAAGCAGAAGTTGCTGCATCATTAATCTACGTATAGAAGCAATTAAAAATCTGATGTTGCGCTGTTCTGCAGGGTGATCTGCTGGTTCAGTACTTAAAGCATCTGAATGGAGATCGAAAAGTCCATGGTTCGAATCCCGTTCTCGTCTGGCATTTCCAGTGGATCTTAATCCAATCTTCACCTCTGGCACAGCTTGCTGTGTAATGTAAAGTATGCCACAAAGCTTCAGCTGTTTGAATTCTGAGTTACGCTGTAGGTTCACCTATACTCCGTACGATTAACGGTTTTGGTTATTGCGTATTGCGTGGCGAATGTAAGACACTGTCATCAGGTGGCCGAACAATCCTTCGTGATCTCCTGGCCAAAAATACGATACTATGATTTAGTCTGATTTCCTTCTGCAATAGTTCGACCGAGTGTGGTGAGTGAGCGGTAATGCTTCGGCCTCGCATTCTGGAGGAGACAGGTTCGAATCCACCTCTGGCCATTCAGATTTTAGTTTTCCATGTTTTGCAGATGTGTCTCCAATCAAATGGGGGGGGGGTGTTTCCTTCAAAATACCATGGCCGAACTCCTTCCAATTCGTTGCCCCTAGTTCTTTCTCGCCTACCTGTATAACGACCATGACATTGAAGTGGCGTAAAGCCATCTTTACCGCGTCAATCCAATAATTAAACCTGCAATACATCTATTTAATATGGTTGTTACAGTCAAGCACTCACCAGAATCGCTTTTGTCAAATAATCTCCAATTTTTCCCAAGACGCTTCTTTGAACATGATATAATCAATTCTGTTAGAAAAATATTCACTTTTTTTAGTGATTTTTTTCTTTACGCCTCTTCGACGTAGATGTCACTGGAGGCGGGAAAGGAATGGAGGCAAGGAAGGGAAGGAATTCAGTCATTGTCTTTTGAGGGAACTATCCCAGTATTCGCTTGGAGTGATTTAGGGAAACCTCGGAAAACAGAAATCTGGATGGCTGGACGGGAATTCACACCTGCGTCCTTCCCAATGCGAGGCCAGAGCGTTACCGCCAACCTACCATGATTCACTCTTCGCCTATAGACCAGTTGCTTGTATTTGCTTCAGTTTTATTCACCCTTACGCCTCGAGTATTATTTCAGGTGCCATTGTACTAATCAAACATCAAACCACAAGGCATAGTGTTGTTATATAACCTGACCACAACAGAAAGCCAATGCAGGGTACTGCGCTGGATTAACAGGGAATATTTCTTATATACACACCTACTTTGATTAATTTTTGTGGTGATGTCCTACAGATTTCAAACTCATTACTAGCGACTATAGTGAGTGTTGCGATTTGATACAAATTGTATTAACTTTGTACGCAATTTTAAATTGTGTTAATCTATTTCTGTAATCTGTAGTTTTTTTTAAGTGAAGAGGGAAGACATCCCATTATTCACCTTGGTGACTGAAAGAACGCGTCTCAAAATCTTGATTAAAATAAATGGTATGACAGGCCCACGATTGTAATTCGGGCCCATTGCACCTCCCCGTATCTAGTATTACCCTGCGCCACACATATTAAGGTGTTAGTTAGGAAGCCTAAGATCTTACTTAGAAACTGCCGTATGTCTCTGCGTGAGTAGTGGGCTGGGCAGTAAATAATTATCTGTTCGCAACGTGAACAGATAGTCACCAAAGATCACACTACATCAAAGATAAACTCTACACTGTTTGGATTTTGTTAATATTGTTGCTGATTGTGTAACTCTGATTGTTTCTTTCTTCAGTTTACTGAACTATAGCCAGAGGCTGGAAACTGTTGAGGACGATGATGAGTACGTTAAAACGTGGGGAACGTAGTGATGCAATAGAAATGACGTCGGCAACGTGGCACCCATGAAGACAACTTGAATTATTAAAAACGATATTCATAGTTTCTTATCTTAAAATACACAATGTTATTTCTCATTCTGGTCCAGACTGCATTTTAACATGATCACAGCCTCTGCTGATATTGCCGATCCAATATTGTTGTGTTCCACTGAATGTAGTTTGTTTAGTAAAAGGGTAACATAATATTATTACATATAAGCACATCTGTGCGGGCAGCAATTGTTGATTGGGCGCCTGCATTGTAGCATGGCAGGGCGCGGGCGTCTGTGTGTGTTGCTCCGCTTGGAGAAGGGTTTTTTTTTTTTTTGTTTTTTTTTTGCCTCTGCGGCTGTGATTGAAGTCCCACTACCTTCGGTAGTATAACTTCTAGGTGTTAGGATAGGGTGTTTATTTTTAGAATTTTTATTTCACTTTCAGGGGGAAAACCTTGTATCGGACGAGTTCATGTTCTCTCTACACAAGTTAAAACAGTTTCTGAAATGCATTTGAAACTTGTTAAGATGTAACACAAATGTTTTAAAAGTTGTTTCGAAGAACGGTATTGATTAAATTCAGTATCATTTCGACCAGAACAGTGACTGTTTCATTTCCAGACTCTGTCGTAGTACCCTTCAATTTGTTTGGTAGTTATATTCCAAAAAATCGTAGTTAAAACGATCCGACCGAGTGTGGTGGGTGAACGGTTAACGTTCTGGCCTCTCATTCGGGAGGATGCGAGTTCGAATCCCCGTCCGGGCATCCAGATTTGGGTTTTACATGGTTTCCCCAAATCACTCCAGGCGAATGCTTCCTTCAAAAATGCCATGGTCGAATTCCTTCCCGTTCCTTATCCTCAGTCCCATCCCGCCTCTAATGACCATAGCCGTTGACGAGGCGTGAATCTATAAGTAAAAAAAAAAAAAAAGATCTGGGCTAACAGCTTGCATGTGTTGATAGAGAGGAATTGGGCCGTTCTCGTCTAAATAACACACCATCTCGGAGTGGTTAGCTCACGATTGGCTAACAACTTCAAGGATAATTGGCACCTCTACAATGTAAGGATAGCTCACAACTTTATGACTTAATGATATTTACAGTATTTTACTTCTTATTAAAAAACGGACCTTATTTTTAAAAAAATAACCCTCTTTATGTAATTGTTGACAAGATCCTAGGATTCTAGTTGTCATCAGTCGGAAGATAAAGCTGAAATTAAAAGTAGGTACGGACCGATACTCGCCAGCTTGGAGTACAGCCCTTCTCCAGGCAGCGACGCTCCGTCCAGTGCCGACTTCTCGTAATTGATAGGGCCGAGGAATTCCTCGGGACGCCGGAATGCCGCTAATGTTGCGCCGGAGACGAGGACGCCGTCGGAATAAAGAGCGACGCGACACACGAGGCCGGCAGGGGCCATCATTAATTTTATCGGAAACCGTTGGCCGAACGAGTGGCTGAGGCCGTCTCGCCACCCGCGCCGGAGACGGGAAAGGCAGCCAGGCAGGGCGCGAAAAATTGATGGATTCCCGAACAGCAGCGACGCGGAGACATCACCGCTAGCCGGACCCAGGAGGGCGGCAACTGCAGGCAGCCAAACTGCAGAATAAAGATATTGCACCACCGGTCGAGAATTGGGACGCACCGATATTGGTTCGTGCTCTGTTTTAATATCACAGCGCCGTCACGGGGGGACACATGTTGTCGATAAAATCACTGCTGAAAGTAATGCAGTGTTTCTCAACCTTCTAGATTTGTTTGTGGAGATTAACGCAGGACACCCTCAGTAACTGATAAGAGACAGCTGGATTGGGAGTCATTGGAAGACAGGAGGAGGATGAAGGAAGTGACGGGAGTGGACAAGGCGAATGGTAGTAATGGTGCTTGGAAGGATATTGGTTAAAGAATTAGGAGGAAAGCTTAGAAGAGAAAAGATGACCATACGCAAAATCTGACACTCGATTTTCGGCATACGTTAGATGGGAAATTTTCTTTTGTGGGTAAGGGTGTTAGGGACTGGAATAAGCTACTTGCGGAAGTGATAAATAATTTACCAAAAAAGCTGAAGGAATGTAAAATTAAAATTCGTAAATCGAAAAAGTAGACGGGGAGGAATCTTAACACTGAATGTATAAAAGATAGTCTATATTACTAAAACGCTATTCTTGGTCGTGATGTAGCGATGTCTGTCACATTCTGACGTCGCGCTTCCCGCCTCCGGTGCCAAACCAACAACCGGAGATGTTGGAGGTTATAAGCGTTATTTAATATCAGTATGTATATTCGTTTGGGCCAATTTGACCAAATTAAGCATTTGTTTAGTTTGAATTTTTTATTTTTTTTTTAATTATTTTTTTCTTATTTGTTTTTGCTATGGCGTAACTCACATGTTCAAACACAACTCTCAAAATTCCTGCGCCTACCGGAATTAGAAACCAGGATCGGCGTAGCGCCTTAACCACTGATCTAATATTCACTATTGCCTTATGTCGCTACCCATGTCCCCTGATCAGTGTGAGCAAATAAATGATCAGTACTTACTCTCCTTCCACCGAGTTCTCTCAGCTATTTAAAAAACAGATAATGAAGTCAGGATGGCATTTCTATTAACCGTATCATGAGACTTTTCACATTTTAATATATATATATATACTAGCTCGTACGCGTGGATTAAGAATTTTTTTGCCAGAATTAAATATAGAAAGTTGTGGTAACGAAGGATTGGTCCCAAACAATATCGAGTCGGAATAATATGACAGAAAAGCTATCACAATATCATTGTACCGTCGAACCTGTCTCTCGAAGAGAACCAATTTCCAACATATTTCTGTCACCATTCGATAAGGTCTCAAAATTTCATGACTACAACTGTTAATCATACTGGAAAAAATACCCTGCGCCCTTCATACAGATTTCCTTGTAAAATTCCATCACAACGATATAGCCATTTAGTCGTCAAAACGTAACATAAAAACAGAGACTTACTTCCGTATTTATAATAATATTACTGTGGTTCACACTCACACACTGACTGCGAACAACACCTGAGGCATCATTATAACGTAAAAAAGTGTATACTTACAACATTGCAAGACTACCTACGATTTGCCTCGCATTGCACCCTTAACTTTCTAATATCTACATTTTAACATTCAATCCGAATAACCTACAGCCCAGGCCTGACTCTTACGATGAAAAACAATTTTTAAAAATTTTAGCCTCCACGGAGATTGGAACCGGAGACCACGACGTTCGTAAGTAAGCGCTTTAACCACTGAGCTGCCAGACCTCTACACGGAAACATGGTACGGAGACGTCCACATCCAACGTGTCTGTCTATAACCGTATTTCGAAGTTATGAGACAACATGTGTTATTTATACAGATAATTTTTCAACTAAATGTAAACAGTATATTTCTCCTTGCAGTGGCGGGGCGAGACCAAAATTTTATGTGGGCGAGATAAGTTTGCGAGGCCCTCTGGAGGCGCAAGATGACAGGGTTTATAAAGTATTTAAAAAAAATTAAAATTTTATTTATAAAAATTCAATCACGTTTACTGTGTATAATATTATTAAATAATGAGTAACAGTATATAATTAAAGAAATAGAAATTTTCTGCTTTTAGCCTTGCTGAACTCCTTTATTAGTATATCATTATCCAACTTAGATGCTATATCTGCTTCAATCGATAAAACTGCCAAAGCTGAAAGTCTTTCCTGACCCTTAGTGCTACGTAAATATTTTTTTATTAATTTTAATTTTGAAAGCTCCTTTCAGCGGAGGCTGTACTTACTGGTACTATAAGCAAAATTCGTATCACAATACAAATATTTGGGTAAATTTCTTTTAAGTTATTTTCTATTATGTATTGGAGCAGTTGTTTCCCATCTTTAACAAAATCGGGTAAATTTTGGATCATTGTTTGTAACTCTTCAAATAGTTCATAAGGCTGGAAATCGCTGTTCTCGCCTACTCTCAAAACTGTGTGTAGATCTTGGCAGTTTTTTAAAATATGGTCTTTTGGAATTTTTTTAAACTTACTCAGATCATAGAGAAATCTGAAATTTTTAAAGTGTTCATTTAAAGACATAAATCTTGAGTCCATATTGTTCAGTATGGAATCAATCATTGCATTAAAAAAATCTCTTTCATACCTACTTTTGGGAGATTGTGCAGGTTCATCCTGCATTCATAATCGAATGTCCTTTTCTTTCTGGCTACCCTTTTATTTTTAAAGTATTTTGACAAATCATAACTGCTTTTTTCAATAAATTGACGAGCTTCGGGTAAGCATTGTTCGAACCCAGTTTGTCGATATTCTCTGATCCAGTCACAAAATTTTCGTAATTGTTCAAGCGCTATGCTTAAATGGACTTGGACAGATTGCCATAGTTTATTTAGAATATTAACATGCGATAATATCTCATACCATAGATGTAATGATATTACAAACTCTAAGCTGAGCATTTCGTTCAGAATGGAATCACAATCACTAAGTGTGTCTGAATGTTCCGAAAGATTTTTTAGCCTTTCAATACATTCAACATCATCAAATTGAAGTAATAGGGCCTCTACTGCCACGATTCTACTTTCCCACCTTGTGTCTGATAAAGGCTTTATAGTAACTTTCAATTTGCCTTTGATTAATTCCCAGCGTTTGCTGGATACTGAAAATAGAAGATAAATTTTCTGAATAAAACCAAAAAATGATTTTGCTGCCGCAGAGGACTCAGCTGCGTCTACCAACATCAAATTCCAACTATGACATCCACATGGTGTAAAAAATGCCCTGGGATTAATATTTAATATTCGATTTTTAACTTCACTGTTTATTCCTACCATATTTGCCCCATTGTCATATCCTTGGCCACTGCAGTTTTGAATATCTAATCCATTTTTTTCCAGCTCTTCCAGTATTGCTTTAGTTAGATACTCTCCAGCCGTCTCAGCGACAGCAAGAAATCCGATAAAGTTTTCCTCTATTGATCTACATCTACATATATACTCTGCAATTCACAAAATTGTGGGTGGCAGAGGGTGCTCAGCACCAAAGCTAATCTCTTTGCTGTGCATTCCAATCCCTAATGGTACGAGGGAAAAAAGAATTCATAATATAAGAATCAGTCCGGCACCTTATTTCTCTAATTTTATCTTTCCTGTCCTTCCGACTCAAATAAGTTGGTGGAAGAAGTATTTCACTACACTCGAAAGTGAAAGTGGGAGTACGCATGTTTTCCAATAAGTTTAAACGAAACGTGTGTCGTCTATCTACCAGAGACTCCCAATCTAATCTACTAATCAGTTCTGTGACGCTTTCATAAGGACTGTAGCAAGCGGTAACGAATCGAGCGGCTCTTCTCTGTACTTTCTCTATACTTTCGATCAATCCCTTACGAAACGGGTCCCAAATGGCACAACAATAATCCAAATGTGGACGCACAAGAGATTTGTACGCTATCTCCTTTGTTTGTTCATTACAATTTTTCAACATTCGACCTATGAATCGCAGCCTAGAATTTGCTCCACCTACTAACGAATTAATGTGTATGTCCCATTTTATGTTCCTTTGTACTGTTACTCCCAAATATTTCATAGAATCGGTTGATGTATTGCAGAATCTTATGATAACCGACATTTGTTCAACTCGACCAGAGTCTCTAGTGTAGTCGAGCAAAATAGAATAATTTTTTCCCTCTTTTACTCATCGAATCACTTCATCAGTAACTGTTTTTGACATCAATAAGATTAATTCATTTTGAATGTTATGACATAGATAATGGTTTGTTTCTATATTTTCTTTGATAATTCACTCATTGTGTATTTGTAACGTACAAATTAATAATACTCGTACTTTTTATTCTTTAACTCTCCGGGAACAAAACAGGCAGGACGTTCCGTCGACGTTGGTAACTGAAATAATAAACCAATCGCTTCACGATAATCGGATTTGTGACTAAAACTATCGTAAGCTTTAGAACACAGAAAAATTGAATTATGCAGATGGTAAGGAGTGAGACGCGGTGATATTCTATACTACCTGCACATCTGAGAAGCCATAAAGCAGCAATTTTTAAAATTTGTTAATAAACTGGACATTTTGTGTCCGGTCGCATGTAGTGGACCGAGCACGGGAAATCGCGTTAGAACAGAGAAACATGAACGTAGACGAGAAGCAAACTGAATGAAATAAACCCGGTGGCCGAAGATTCCCCGGTAGAGTCATTGTAACGCCAGCAAATATTGCTAAGCTATTGATATTGCCATATTAGTTGCTAATTTGTAGGATTTATTGCATTCTGATGAGTAAAATATTTAGTCGTAGTCACGGCTTTTAATGGTGCTAATCTGTTTTACTGGTTAAGTTGCTTAAACTTTCGGGACGCGAGGCCCCTCGGGGCGCGAGGCCGTAGGCGGTCGCCCACGTCGCCCACGCCTTGCGCCGCTTCTGTCTCCTTGTTTCAAAGGATAAGTGTGCAAAGTTTCATCAAGATCGGATGAAAACTGTGGATTTGTATGAAGAACAAACAAATAAACAAACATACATTTTTATATATATATATATATATATATATACAGGGCGTTCGCCGGAAAACGCTACCCTCCCAGTCTGTTGCCGTCGGCAACTTGCTCGGTCAGTGAGCCAGCAGTTTCCGCCAACCGGCACCGTGAATCACCGCACTGTTTAACACCTCCGCTGCCCCAACAGTGCAGTGCAGTGACCCTTACATTGTTAAGAACGGTTTCTTTGCATTGTAGATAGTTTGTGACTTCAGTCTCTTATTAATCAGTGTTGTGAATAAACGTTTCTTTGCGGTTTGGCTGGTTTGGGGCTTCATACTCTTATTAACCTGTACCGTGTTTGAGTGTGAGTAAAATTATGGTACGTTACAGTTTGCAACAAAGAATATTTCTCTACGATACATATGTGAAGAAGAAGTCGTTTAAAAAGTGTCGCAGTAAATTTCGTCGCGAATTTCCTGGCGCTTTACTGCCAGCTAAATCAACAATTCTGCGTCTGGTTAAAAAAGTAAGAGAAACGGGTTCATTTTTTAGCAAAAAGAGACTGTCGGTCAACCGTATTCTCACAGAGGAGAAAATTAACGATATCGCTTTTCGACTAGAACAGTCACCCAAAAAATCATTAAGTCAGTTAGGGCAGCGTGTGTCTCGAAATATGTTCAGAAGATGTGAAATGTGCATTACACAAGAGGGTCAACACTTCCAGCATATTTTATAAGGTAAGCTAATGAATTACGTCACATTTAAATGCTTAGCACACAAGTTTATGAAATTTATGAAGCGTAATTATTATGAAATAGTCCGCGGCCGACGGTCGAACAATGCCGGAAACTGAGCGCTCGCTCGCCGGGAGCAGTTTCTTCCTTGTAGCGCTAACAGTGGGTTGCGTTTCCCGGCGAACGCCCTGTATATATATATATATATATATATATATATATATTACTTATTGCTTTACGCCTCGCCGACGGCTAAAGTCAATAGAGGCGGGATGGGACTGGGACAAGGAACGGGAAGGAATTACGCCATGGCCTTTTTGATCCCGACATTCGCCTGGAGTGATTTGTGGAACCATGGATAACCCAAACCTGGATGCCCGGAAGGGGATTCGAACTCGCGTCCTCCCGAATGCGAGGCCAGAACGTTAACCGTTCACCCACCACTCTCGGTACTTTTCACATTCCGTTACAGCAAATACATTCACAAGACGAGAACCTGTGGCTGTAACCGTCCTTGTTGAGCGCAAATACTGTGTAATAAAATCCACAATTGTGCCAAAAAAGCCATACTCATTGCGTATGTTGTTCAGTAACTAAAGTTTCTTTACATCTCAACTCTAACTTATTCTAAATTTTGTGAATTACGTGGGTTAGGGATAAAGATCTGGCTTCGTATTCAAGAGGACGCAGGTTCGTAATCCCGTCCTACAGTCCTGATTTCGGTTTCCATGGTTTCCTGAAATCACTCCAAGTGAATGTCAGGATGGTTTTTCGAAAAGGCCATGGCCGAAATTCCTTCCCGTCTTTTACTCCCAGTCCTTTCTCTGTAATGACACAGACGTCAACGAGGCATAAAGCCATAAACAAAAAAAACATATAATTTATAAAATTTTAGGAAAATTATTATATAAATTGTCTGGAGCAAAAGTGATTCATAGATTATTTTAAGCTAGAAATATAAAATCCAAAACCTGTTAAAGTTGAGATTCTCATCCGTGTCACTTAACATTTCAGTACCATACGAATTTATTCATAATTATTTAATTATTAGAACCATCTAAAAAAAACAAAAAACTTTTAGAAATACATGTATATACAGCTTTCACCTTGGTACAATTTTTTTTATTAAGATAGTACTGTAGTTGGCCGCCTGGCACTTTGTTCATACTGCACATGTGTGGTTGTATGCTTGAGCCCAGTCAATGGTGCGCACTTTATAACCACGTTTTCTATCTGCTCTGTATTATTCCACTGCGATTCGGATGTTAAAATATGTTCCATCTAATCTATTACACAGATACAAATCGTTAACCGATCCCAGTGACTGAGCATGGTGGGTGAGAGGTAGCACTCTGGCCTCGCATTCGGTAGAAGGTGGGTTCGAATCCACGTCCACCCTCCCTAAATTCAGTTTCCCATGGTTTGCAGCAATCACTCCAGGCGAATGACGGGATGGTTCCTGCAATAGGCCATGGCCGAATGAATTCATACCCGTTACTTTGCCTCCACTTCCCAAACCTCCCTCTTTTATAAAGAGTTATTTTAGCCGTACAGCCATCTCCTGAAATTGATTAAAACATCAAATTTTTAAAAAAATAGTTGTAACACTACTACGTAGAGATAAGTAAGTGTAATTACTGACTTCATTCACCGAAATAAGATATATAAACAAAAGAGTTAACAAATGAACTCGCCGTTTCACCAATGACCGGAGCCGGATTTTATTTCATTATATTGTATTCAGCCGGTAGCCAGGTCCACTCGTGACTAATGCGGGAGGTACTGTTCCACACTGCGACATTGGACGGTGCGGAATAAATCAGGAAGGCCTGTTTCAGCGATATCTCGTGCACATTTAAAACCCGTCTGCTCTGCCGGCCCCACCCCACTGTAGGGGACGGAGCCCGAGAATTTTAAAATAATCGCTGTCCACACACGAGTCTTTATGGGTGCAGCGGATTTTTTTAGCAAACCAAATAATGAATTCTGGTGGCCCTCCAATAAAATGCCTTGCGCAAACAGGGAGGGGAGGGGAGACGGCTTCGTGGCTTCTTGGTCGATGGGGAGTTTTCAAATGGGGGTGCACTCCCATCCAACTCTCGTCCGCTGAACCTCAATTCATTCGCAAGATGTTATGTTGCTAACGGCAAGTTTGAGGATATAAATGTAACCGAATTACATCTTATTTTCAGACTGATTTTGAAGATTAAGAGAATTATTAAATTAAGTGAAGTGTCATCTACCCTCTGCAGATAAAATTCTACCAGATAAGTAGCCGAGTGTATTGCTAAAACACAACGTTTTGGCGGTCATAGTTTGTCGCCATTGTCACCTACTTCTTGTTTGTTTGCTTCAGTTGTTAACACAATGTGCTAAAAATGTTTTCTGTGAACAAAACAGTAATTAATTTAAACCAGTGTAATTGCAATTGTCTCTGGTATTCTTGATACCAGCTTCAAAGCGAGTCAGAACTGATTCGTGGAATGGAAAGTTGTTACAAATCATTTCTTGCCATTTGCTTTACCAAATACAGTTGTTATTAAACAACGCTCTTAATGTTGTACATGTTTCTATTTACATACTACTTGCATGCGTCTAAACTAATAAAGTCAGAAATATTGCGTAAATGAAATCGAAATAAAATAAATATTATCAACTTATATCATGCCACGTAATATTAGCTTTAATACTGATCCAGCACGCATAGATAACGATAAATGTGAAACTAAAATATACTTTCGTATGTTTTCAGTAACATGGTGTTCATGAGAAAAACTTAAATTAATTTTTAAAAACTTAAATTACTCATGACCTCTGCTATGACGTCAATCGCCAGTCGTCATTCTGAACCGGGTTAAATTTCAATTTAATTAAAACTTCCGCTAATATTGCTGCTCGAAAATTTATCTTACATATTTATGAGCAAAGAATTTAACGAAAACATCTAAATTGAACAAACATATAATTAAATTAAAAGCAACAATAATTAATTTATTAATTTGAACGCAATATACAGTTTTCTTTCAGTGTTTTAGCAATTCATTTCTTCGCGGAAGCGCAACTAAATAGAACATTTTATTTATATATAAAACGCGTATAACCTAGAGTTGGTAGGAATATCTACGGCCGTTGTAGCCTGCCAAAGAAGGTGAGAGTGTGACGTCAGCTGTACGGTCACGATGACAGAGTGACCAAGCATAGCATTTTATTAGTATTGATTACTAGTAGTAATAGTAGTAGTAGTAGTAGTATTGATGAAATTTTCTCTGTAAACTAGAGGAGTGAGTATGTTTGTATAACAAGGCGTTTTGTCGGTCATATACTTTGCCGCCATTGTCAAGTGATAAGTATGTGAAATTCAGCATTATCCTGGCAAAAAAAAAAAAAATTGATGAACTGTTGATAAACATTGAAACAAAACGAAAAAACATTTTACTTTAAACTGATTATTTTATTATTACCACTTTTTTTTCAGCTAAAATTAATTATTTCAAAAAATTTGAATGTTTATTTCGTGATTGGAGCGCTGGTAATATTTTTTGTTTAGTTTTTTATCATTTAAACAATGAAGTCTCCCAATAAAGAAATTTTTCAATTACAACGGCACTTACTTTTTTGTATAAAAACGCCTTTTTCATACGACCGTTCACTTTAAATAATTTTGACTCCACAATTCCTACTTCAGCAGCAATTTAAGTTTCTAGATTCAAAAGAACAAAATTTCAGATCGTTTGAATCAGCGATTTAGCTTCGTAGTATTCTATATGCTTTCAGTCGAAAATTACTTCACTTAAAAAAATTTCTTCCATATTGAACAGTATCTCATAATAATTTTACCGCCCAGATTTAACTTTCGTGGAAAGGATTTTTTCCTTTATCCTCTCGAAAGAAGTTATTCACAACCAGCGGTGGAATTGTACCTTCTTTAAGTTGAATGCGTATCGGTGATCATTGTGACAAGTCAATTAACGAAGACTTGAGACGTATACCACAAATAAATGGCGAGTATATAGTGTAGGTACTTAACAGAAGCCAAAGGAACGAGAAAATTATAAGAGAATGTTATCAGCTTCCATTTGAGAAGTTCAGAGATTTATTGCTCAGTAGTTTATGGCTGCATATAAAACCAGAATTGCTTATAAATCATACAACTACAATTTTGCTGTGGCATATTGCTGATATGGACATTATTACCGTAATACGACTGACTTGATAACGGATTTTCTTTTGTGCAGTAAATTAACCGTCGCGTCGGCTAGGCTTATAGCATTAATTATGTAACCTTGTACTGTAGAATATGAAACTGAGTGTAACGCGGATACCCGTCAACGACTTCTTGCCAAAGTTGAAACCTGTATTGTACAGTAAAGACCTATTCACACTAGCGGTCAGCTCAGCTCAGGTCAAAAATCGCTATACACGTAATCCAATGGGAGCATTCAAACTACGCGGTCCGCTCAGGTCAGGGCAAGGCAGGTCAAACTGAAGATCAACAACGGTCAAGACCTGAGCTGAGCTGAGCTGACCGCTAGTGTGAACGAACAGCGGTCAGGTCAGGTCAGATCAAATGGGCGGCGAACGTCTGAAAACTGTGTTCGTAAGCAACAGTAATAAATAAAAAATAAATGTTTTAACGGTATGTTATTTCTGTTTGTTATAAAGTCGGCAAACTTTAATATAAATACAAATATTATTACACATTTCAGTACTGCCAAGATACATATCCTGTTGCCGAATTAAAGAAAAAAAAAAGATATTGTGAATTTATTTTTTTAATCAAATGCTTCTGTACCAGCGTTAGCACACAAACAATGAATATTTGTAAAATAGGGTTTCTCTCGCTCATCCTGAAATTCACTTTCTACATGGCATGAAATTTTATACTTCCGTAAATAATTGTGCAAAATACATGTTGCTAAAATTATGTTATCAATTAATCCTGGAGCAGAATTAATTTTTCTAAAATAAATTAGAAATCTTTGATCCCTAAAATATCAAAAGCAATTCCCACAACTGGTCTCGCATGGCATAACCGGTAGTTAGCATTCTTTTTTCTTTTGACTGTTTGCCCTTGAAACTCTGGATGCACCCAGAACTATCCTCTTTTTGATTTTGACGTATTTTTAGGCTCTTGAACCAAAATCATTGCGATTTAACTGACGTTGGGGTAAAAAACGGCATTGTTCACTATGAGCAACGGAAATGAAATGGCCTCGCCTACGACTTGATCTGGCCTGACCTGAGCTGACCTGACCGCTAGTGTGAATGCTATCCTGGATTGTGAGCTGAGCTGACCTGAGCTGAGCTGACCGCTAGTGTGAATGGGCCTTAATACGGTTCTGCTTTGGGACATGCTAATATCTAATTGAAATTATCTTTTACAGTTCGTCGACGTAGAGGTAAATACTTCCAGGAGAGGGTTGGAGGTAAAAAAATACCATGGCGTTTTGAAGGATAAGCTCCGTCGTTCGCCTTGAATGATTTTGGGAAACCATGGAAAACCGAAATTGATTGGCGGGAAGGGAATTTTAACCGGCTTTCTCCCGAATGCCAGGCCTAAGCGTTACCATTCCACCCACCACAAATTAAATTGTCTTGAGTAAGACTCGTCTCAGATTTTCTCATTCACTGCTTTAATCCATCTTCCCTCCGCATTTTCCTCATGTTTGCTAACTTGAACGTACTTGCTACCGGAAATAATATTTCATTATATTTCATTACGTACGAAAATTTTACGTTAAGCATAGTTTTCATGTTTATGTTTATAAATATAAGAGACTGCCGAATTAGAATAACAAGAGTAGGTTATTATATTTATTATACCACCATACATAATACCAAAAAAAAATTTTAATATGTGAGAATTGAGTCTTTCCCGGTGTTCAGATCGCAGAACTTCGGCCCTTTCACCTGACGAAGACAACAGAGACTGTTGTCGAAGCGTCGCACATTGAAGAACTGATCCGGTAGAACACCCGAAAAGAATTTTTGTCTTTTTAAATACATTTACCACTGATAACTATGATTTTCATATAAATTACATCACATTAAGCAGATTGAGTATGGGATTATTCTCTTCCTTTCATGCGATATATGAATTTTGTAAGGAACGTGATTTTTTTTTTGATTTATGCCTCGTAGACGTACAGGTCATTAGAGGCGGTAAAGCACTGGGGCGATGAACAGGAAGGAATTCGGCCGTGGCTTTTTGAAGGAACTATCCCAGCATTCGCCTGGGTTTTTTTTCACTGGAAAACAGAAATCTGGGTGTTTGGACGGGGATTCGAACCCACGTCTTCCGGAATACGAGGCTAGAGTGTTACCGCTTACCCGCAATGGTTGGTAACGTGAAAAAAATTACTCGTGGCTTTTATGGGAGTTTTATGAATCGTCGAAGCGGGGTCGTCAGGTATTGAACTCGGTTTCTCCAAGTTGCAAAGCCCGAACTTTACGGTTCACCCACCAGGCTAGGTTTAAAGAGGGACACCTTCCCGCACCTTAATAGAAGGATGTAGGAATCAAGAAAAAAAAAAACTTGAAATTCTGATAGACAGACAGGGTCCTTCCCAACATAAGGATCAAACGTTACCCTTAGCCTGCAAGTGCGAGTCTAGGAAATTAACACTGACAAATTGTTAACAGTTCGACTGACCATAACAATAATTTTCCTGGTTCGCGTTCAGACATGATATTAATATAGCGAAATGTTAAATCAAACTTTTGGAATTTCCATACTTTTGTACTGTAATTAAAACAGCATTGTTACTAATTATTACAACTTAAAAATGTCTTGTCGTATAGTCACAACATTTTCTATTAATGAATCAAAAGCGTTATTTTTAACAAAAGAGTTGATGTAATAACACAATCTAGTATACATTTAATTCAGAAACGGTAACACGCCGAAGTTACGAGCTGGATAAGTAAATAAGCTTATTCTACGTTTACAAATGAGACACTTGATGATTCAAAAGAAAATGAGTAAATAAGTACGGAAATTTCTCGTCACGTAAAATGCTTTGTTCTATGTTGCTGGTTGCTACTGCCATCTCGTTGCTAAACCAGCAGATACGTATAGGTGTGGCAACAGATAAGGTGTATCAATGTCCTGATGTCATGTGTCAAATATTTTATCCTATCTCTGACAAGCAAATAAAATCAATTGAGGGATAATCTCTGGTATGTGAATATGTAAGACGACACTAATCTAACAAACATCCAGAACAACACCGGAATTTCATGAAGTTGACCTTGGTTTGATAATTATCTTCATAGAATATTGGTCTTCCCTTTAGAACAAACAAATAATTTGAAAGACTGTACCCTTTCTATTAGCAAAGATAATTATTTTCAGCATATTGCGTGGTTAAGTTTTATTTTTTAATAAAGCATATTAGAAACTAACTAAATGGTTACTCATTTCTATTATCATCAAAAGTACTTTTCGTTTAATAAAATATTGCCAGAATAATTCTCTTAGATGACGTCTATTTCATCTTGAAATTACATCCATCTATTCTTCAAACTAAAGAAATTCTTAAACTGATTTCTGAAATACTTTCTGAAATACGTTTCCTTGAGAAGCTGGAACACACTCACTTTACCAAGAATCATATGTTTTTTCACATAAAATTCATATCAGCTTCATAAAAATATTTTCTTCGACTATTCAATCACTACATTTAGGTATATAAATCTCTAAGTTACCATGGCCTGCTTTTATCGTTTACTATGTGTTAAGTGACGAAGGAAATTATATTTTCCAGTTCTCTTATAAGGTAAACAGCATTCTTTCTGAATAATTAATTTTCCTGAAAAACACTTTGGCTAGGTTGGGCAAAAGGGAAACAAATAGAAACGGAAGATAAAAAAAGTAAGCACTTCCTTGGTGCAAGTAGAACAGGGAATTAATATTAAAAGTAGGAATCAAAATCAGAAAGATGATACATATTTCTTTCAGCGAGATCAGTGTTTACATATGGTTGCAGAAAAGTTTTTTGAAAAATTTACTTCAAATATTTGTAAAATTTCAACTCAATACTATTTATTATATCAAATGTCTAAAGCGAATACTGAAAACTATATATAAATACCACTAAACGATTAGTAACATTAGAAACTAAATTAAATGGTATATCGTATATTGGCCATCCTTCCGCAGTTGCTTATTACACAATTGTAAATAAAAACACCGTCTATTAGCAACTGGTTTTATTGATGTAAGCTCAGACGCGTTTCGCCCTTGTGGAATGGGGCATCATCAGTGAGACTTATGGTTGAGGCAGTTACATAGTCTCACTGGCGATGCCCCATTCCACAAGGGCGAAACGCGTCTGAGCTTACATCAATAAAACCAGTTGCTAATAGACGGTGTTTTTATTTATAATTGTGTAAATTAAATGGGTTTCGCATTATCGACCTAAGCTTACAAATTGTAAAAACCTCTTTCTAATAGGTTCAGTAATTTTTACGTGATGCGCGAACAAAGAAACACCTATCAATCAGCCACTTACATATTTATATCCATGCATTTAGATATGATTTATGTGATAATACAAGCTATAACACAAAAATTACTCCTCGACTGCAGTAAAATAATTTATTTCAAGTTGAACTATAGTTTTTTAAAGGATCGTAGCGCCTTCAGTTTTCGTTTTGTAAGATGTATATGACACCTTATGGAGTAGTAGAATGTAGCTACCATTACATCTACTGACGAACAGCCACCCAGTTCTCATTACTCATCTTTTGCTTGCTGGAAACCAATCTTATTAGCTCTATTTATTATAAAGGAGAAGGAACATTTTGTTTGACGACTGCATGCTTGCGAAGCGCTGAAGGCCACCCCATATGCCACCGCGATTCCCTTATCTATCTCATGCAGAAGCTGTGAGGAGAGCTGCAAACATTCAGAAACAGTTCCAGGATTGGTCAGCTTCCAGTACCAGCCAGCAGCGAGAGGGACAATAGACAGTAAGTACACAAATACGTACGTGCATCAGTGTGTTTGTGTGTGTGTGTGTGTGTGTATGTGTGTGTGTGGGAGAGTGGTTGAGTGATAAAAAGGGTGAGAGAAACTTGTAGACTTGAAATATGTTCTCAAGCTAAATGTTACGACGTCTGATTTATCAACCAATTTAGCTCATTGGGCCATTAAACTAGCAACCCTCCCGATGCCTTACCTGTATTTAACATTGCTACACACAACGCGATTTACATCGATCAAATGAATTACTACATACAACGTGATTACATCGATCAATTGTATTTTGGTTAGAGATAAAGAGAGGGTTTAAAAAGGGATGGGAGAGATGACTGCAAGCCCATCCTCAAAATAAAAAATAAGATTTATACTTGTATACCTATTTATTTTCAAATCAGTTTGCATAAGTTATTTTTGAAGAATATTATGGCTCATAATTTCTATAATTTTTTCTACTCCATTAAGGAACAGTTCGTAAACTTCTGTACAAGTTATAACGTAAATGATGACAAAGCATATGATGATAAAAGCAATGTAAGAGAAATGAGGGAACATCCAACGTAGGGATGGCGATTCTTTCCGAAAAAGATCGATTCTTGAATCGATCCGAATCGAAATTTGATAAATCGATTCACAAAAAATTGAGGTCTAAGCAATAGATTTTCTAAAAATTGATCTCTTTTCGATTTCGTTTTCATGTTCGTATTTTCAATATAATTAGAATCATAGATCACAAAAGGGACACCATAATAATAGATCTTTCATCATTTTTAAACTAATTAAAGTTTTTTTTTACAACTAAATCAAAGCATCAGGTATACAATAAGACACTTATTTCACAAATTTGTTGGTTACATAAAATAGTTTTGAAATGATATAGGCTATAGTTCCCAGTGCTTAATGTCCAAGCTTTTCAGGAACAACAGTCTGTCCAGCCTACTAGGATCCAAGCGGTTCTGCTCATCACTTGCGATGTTGCTGGCAATAATAATAAAAAAGGCACTCGCAAGGTACTGATGATCCCACTATACAGATATACGTCTTGGCTGTTGAGTAAACGTGATCATAAATTGATTATTTTTTTGTTCTTACCAGTAAAGTATAGGATCATATTTCAGGTAATGCTTGCAATAAGTAGTGTTTAAATTCTTCGTTTAAACCCTAACTTTCATGTGCAAGTGCATTACATGTAGAAAGTGCTTTTTCACATTAGATTTTCACGGGTAAATATCGATTCATTGGATCGATTCAGTACTATAAATCGATTTAAAAAATCGATGTTTTGGTCCAAAAGATCGATTCTTCGATTAATTGATCTCAGATCGCCATCCCTAATCCATCGTCATCTCAGTGCTTCAATCATCAAACTTTACACTATAATATCAGAACGAAATCACATTTAATAACAAAACTCATTCGAATTTCATGCAGAGAGTGTTACGGCAATAGTGTTAGAAAGCTTTAATTGTAGTTCTAAGCAATTTTTATGCTCTGACCTTGAATTCGAGAGGATGTGGTTTTGAAGCCCCGTCCGGCCAGCCAGATCTGGGTTGTCCATGGTTTCCCATACTCTCTACAGGTGAATGCTAGGATGGTTCATTCAAAAGGTCATTGCCGAATTCATTCCCATTCCTTGCCCTCAGTTCTTTCCTACCTCTAAGAGACTTAACGCCGACGAGGAGTAAAGCCAGAAATAAGAGAGAAAATACTGGGTAGCTGTTTGTGCTAGACATTGAATGTTAAACTATCGATAATCGTTTCAAAGTTGTCTCCGACTTAAGTTGACTGGTTACGGTATTAATTGAAGCAGTCAAACTCGTGTTTATGAGTATCACCTATTGTACTGTTGGTACGAACGTCCTTCTATTATTTTTTGTTTAGTGTTGGTTCTAGTATCTTGAATGTTTGTCAAGTAAAACAATAGAGCATAAATCTTTGTGGAATTATTCGTCAACTATCACTGTAACCTTTCGAAAAACAATCACTCCTACTTTTGTGATTCAAACTGAACAAGCAGAGTCGAACGTAGCGAAAAGAAGACTTGTGTGTGTCTAACAGTAGATTGGTGACTTTACCTCCTGACTTCTTTGCTGATAAATAAATGATTAGAATTTTAGTAGAAACAAAAAAGTCTGATTACATGACCAAATTTTATTCAAACGTCACCAGAAGATGGCGACTATGTTTTCGATCGCCGAAATATCGTGTGTTAACTCGACTAGTCATCCGAGAACACGACATTGATTCTCAACGCCGATAAAAATACTTCGTTCTTACTACTTATGTATCATTCAAACTTGTTGGCTTATTATCCCACAGAAGTGGTCATCATAGACAGACACTATAATGAGCAAAACAGTTTACATCTGTAGTCAAAAGTTTAGCGGTTTGTGGAAAATGTGGTTTTTAACATTATTTTCTGCAAATCTGAAGGCATATGAAAAATTCATTATAAGATTACAAATAAAAGAAAGAGAAAGTTTTTACTGGCGTATTAAACATTGTACATCGAGCTAAAATATACTTACAAAGGCCACAATGATAGTATACAAACCCTGCTACATTTCTACAATAAAATACGGGTGGGAAAGGTGAATCATAACAGAGAAGGACTGAAATAAGGAGCAGGCTGGAGAAGTTTCTATCAAGTAGGGCTATAGTGAGCAAAACAAGAAAAGGTAAAGTAAAAAATGTGAAATTAAGGAGTGAATTTGGGGTGGCAAGTTACAGTGAAAAAATTTCAAAGATTATGGCTACGCTCGGCCAAGGAATTCTGGAGGACACAGGTTCAAAACCATGTTTGGGGATCCAGATTTCGGTTTTCCATACTTTCCTGAAATATTTCCTGAATGGTAACCCCCAAAGGCCATGGGCGAATTTCTATCTGTACCTCACACCCCTTTTCAGCTCACTCTAAAGATCTCGACGTCAGCGAATCGTAAAAATATAATAAAAAATGGAAGGAATATTGTATCTCCGTTCCGTCATGTCAAAAGGGTCGCATACACCAGACTTCTTCCGAGACAAACGAAAGAGATTCATGGCTTAAAAAAATAGGATGGAAACGACGTAGAGCGTGGAGGGATGGTATTAAAAGAAAGATTAAAAGCAGAAGTAGCAACTTGGAAAATATAGTGAGAGGGGAACTATGACTGGACAGAGGGAGATAGAACGGATTACAAAATATTCAGATTTCTATTTTTGAACTGAATATAACTGAAAGGAAAACTACATCTGCAACTGATTAATCACGTTTTCAATGACGGTTTAGAGAACTATTCTTAATCACAATAGATAAATGCTTATCAACAGTGAGAATTCATGTCTTAAGGAAGAAATCGGATTAGATAAAGAAATTAAAGATTGCAGCCATAAATATATCTCTTTTCCCACTGAATGACAGCATAAATCATGCCGCCAATCACTGTTAAAAATGCTGAAATCTTCCATCTCACACCGTTTAGTAACACACCCAGGAGCGAAGTCCCGAAGAGTTATTTCAGTTCCAAGGTGTGAAAGTTTGTTGATCTATCTAATCAGGGATTATCCAGCCACAGGCAATATAACTGTATATCAGCTTGTATCGATCTAGAAAGGGAAAACTTATTTAAGCTTAAAGCTCTTTCTCCTACTTACTGAAGTTTTACTGCACGTTGATGACGCACTTTGGAAGTCATGACCCAAATTCAGAAAAATTCCAACTTTGTTCGTCTCGAGTGATTAAGGGAAAATATAAACAACTCAATACTTAATGTTCTGACCAATAGTAATCTTAAAGACTAGACCACAACCATGTAACCGGTATCAGCTCTATTTCTCCTTTTATATTGTTATTCACAAACTTTCACAAGCGAAGACCATTACCAGAACTATAACATTGCTACATGAAACATTTTTTACAAAATCCAAAAATGCGAATGGGACCGGGATACCGTAGCATTGCGTAGTATTCATATTATGAATGTATCGATGTATCACTCAAGGTTACACAGGGAACACACAGCACTATATGCGAATTACCCTGTACATACGGTGTATGTAATATCTGAATAATACTGAACAACTTTTGCTATGAAGCATATGGAGGATTCGCGCAAATACATGACTGACTGAAGAAGCACTCGCAATAATATCAAGCCCGCCCCGTTAGTTCAGCTAGTTGCGGCACAGTGGTGGTGTCTGGCACTGACACGGGCGTAGTTGGTTCGAACCCAAGTGATGAAAGAAATTTTGGTCATCAGTATTTGGCCTACAGGGGTGATGGTACACAATTCTTAATCACCATATTGTGCACCGGAGTCCTGGGTTAAATTCCAAACATTCCCAGAGTTCGTATAAAGAGAGGGCATATGATACTGTTGACGGTGATTCGTGCGTCGGGAGGACGGCGCGCGAATCCCCGTCCGGGCATCCAGATTTGGGTTTTCCATGGTTTCCCAAATCACTCCAGGCGAATGCCGGGATGCTTCCTTCAAAAGGCCATGGCCGAATTCCTTCCCATTCCTTGCCCCCATCCTTCCCCCCCATCCTTTCCCGTCTCTAAAGACCTCGCCGTTGAGAGACGCAAAGCAATTTTAAAAAAAAAAAAATCGTGCGTCGGATGGGATGCTGTTGGTTAGTGTCCAATAGCTGATTTTTTTCTTAATACTGACTGATCTGGATGCTGTTCTGGAGTTACAACTATTATCTAAATGTATGTAATTATATTTACTGTACTGAAGTTGTCTCTTTATTTCCGATTAGCTGTTGCTGGCAAATTCGTTCACGTCGACAGTCAATGTATAGACATCTCCCTTAAGCCAATTACGTCAAAATTAATACTTCTTCAGTGAGAAAAAAAACTAACTTAGTTTCTCCTAATAATACTATACCACTTGTACGCCCAAATCACTGTAAATACTAGGACAGTGAGAAATATCTAACTCCAGCTGGTATTTTTGCCTGAACGAAAAACTGATACTAATCAACTTTTTGTCGTCACATCAGCGCTCCGTTTTACCCGTGGGACCACGCGCCGTACATTAATCGAAATACCATCAGAATCCGACAAATAGTTTTTACGTAAGTCCCGTTTATCCCAGCTTCCAGCAGACAAACTCAGATTCAAAATGAACTTAATTCCTTCTCTGTAGCTTAGGAAAAGAGTCCCGAACTCATGTTTTTCACATAATATGTGTTACTAGCTGGTACCCGCGACTTTGTATATGTGGATCATAATTTTATTGCTAGAAATGCATATAGAAAGCCTTAAACTAGGTAAAAGGTGTCCCAAAACGTACGAAGTCGTGATAATATGACGGGAAAACCATCACCATACCATTCTACAATCTCATGAAGAGAACCGATTGCAACATGTTTAAAAATGTAAGAACGGAGACTTTCTCGGCGTATAACTGCAATGAAGTCTTCACGAGTGTACCGGCGGACCCATGAAGACTTCATTGCATGTTTAAAAATAGCAGCGAACTGGGGGATGGGGGAGTTTGGGAGACTCCTTACCACAGGACCTAGGACAGATTTTTGTTTGTGGTTTAAAATTATGTCACTTTCTATGGATATATTACGTCAATACCGTTTTTGGTTTTGTTATCATTTGCTAAGATAGATAGCGTTTAGGGGAAGGAAACCCGTGAGATTGCTACCTATAGCTGTCCATAGGAAAAACACGTCTTTTTTAAATCTGTACCTGCTACTTACGATGTCTGCCACTGGCCCTCGGCTTTACTGATAATAATCATAAAGCCTAATTTTAGTGGGAAATATAGTATTTTAAACTACTGACTGCAAGAGAAACAATGTGTAACAGCCCTAATACCTGTATTTTGAATAGCATTGTACGGTATGAAGTATTTGAAATGAGCTAAAGTTTGCTTGAAAGTGATTTGATATGTTTGTTTTGTAATTTCTTATAAATAAGTGTATATAGACTTTGTTTTAGGTAAGAAAATTATTTAAAGACCATTTAATATGTTTAAGAACCGAATGATGCAAGAGAATTTATTAAAAGTTTGTAATTCCATGTATAAATGTAAGTTACGATGTCTACAGGACAATTTTCCACCATTTGACAGGATTTCTGTAAATAATTTTGTATTTAAGTATCTCTAATTACCATTTCTAATCATTTTGTAATGTTATTAATTAATTTTGTATCAATTCCGATTGTTTTTAATATGTTTGATTGTTTGAGTGATTGTTAATGATCGAGAAATATCGGGCGGATGCCTTTGAAGAATTCTCGTAAATTCGATAGACTCTATATAAACAGATTGCCTGGACAGAGAAGTTTAGTTTGCATTAAGTATTCATTCAGTGTTACAGAGACATTCATGCAAGTATTCAGTAAGTCAGTATTGCATCTTTGGATTGTAACAACTATGCTTGTGAATGTCGCAGACTTGTTTTGATTGAAAATAAACGAGCATCAACATACATTGTTTTTTGGTGGACTTTACTAATTAATTAATGCAGTAAGTTAAACCACCAAAAGAACCTTAACATGGCGACCGTTGACATGACGAGAAGTTCTTAAACATCTGTGGGATGTTTATCTTCTAAAAAGAATCTGCAGAAAAAATTGCGAAGGAGTATCGGCGATTTAAGCGAACATAACCTGCGAAAAAATTTCGACCGGCTACGACACGGATCCGACGCCGAGTGGATCTTCTTCGGCCTAAGGCGGAGAATTTTCATCGGGAATCGGCTGTAATCTTCCGACGTCGAGTGGATTTCCTTCGGCCTCAAAATCGTCTTCCTACAGTGAAGTGTGGTTAAGTGTTTGAAGTCAGTGTGGTGTTTAATGATTAATTAAGTGCTTCTAAGTGAAATTTAATGTGATACAAAAGTGAGGAATAACTGTAAGTACGGCAGTGAATATTCAAGTGATTTCTTTTGCATGTTATAGTGTGACAGATTGGAAAGATTTTAATTTTACTTAATTTTGTTTCTTATATTGGCAGTTCTATCATTACCGTGGCGCCAAAATCGGATGATGAATTGCAGAACTCGACGAAATAAATCGAAAATAAAGAATAAATTTTTTTGATATCTCGCTTGGTTTTCGAGATATAGCATGTTAGAAATCAGCCATAGGTATAGTTCCTTCTGCTTTCGATGTTTTTTCTTCTGGTCCAGGCCGTATTTCAACCTAACAATCACTAGGAAGAAAATAAAACACCTATAGTGCATTTCCACCATGTTGATATGGTGGTTTTAATGAAAAAATTATTTTTTGGTCCAGGCCGGATCTCACCCTAACCTCATCACTTTTGAGATACAATATCTTGAGAACTAAGTGAGATATCAAAAAACTTTTTTCTTTATTTTCCATTTGTCTCATCGAGTTACGTAAGAATTAATCATCAAATTTGGCTACAGCGAAATTTTTCTTCTGGTCCAGGCCGTATTTCAACCTAACTACGTCAATTTTGAGATACGATATCTCGAGAACCAAGAGAGATATCAAAAAATTTTATTCTTTATTTTCGATTTGTTTTGTCGAGTTCTATAAGAATCAATCATCATATTGTGGCGCCACGGTAATGATAGAATCCCCCTTATATTGATTTGGCTGATTACTAAAAATGGCTGATAATCAGAACCTGCAAGCTTTTCTAGAGTCATTTGTAACCAATTTTAATGCAAAATTTTCTGAACTTGATGGTAAATTTTCTGAGATCAATTCTCAATTTTTTGAATTTAGAAATGAGTTAAAAAGTGATAATGATAGCAAATTTTCTGAAATTAATTCTCAGTTTGCAGAAATCAATGGTAAATTCGATAACAAATTTTCTGAATTTAAAACTGAGTTAAATCTTGACAGCAAATTTTCTGAAATTAATGATAAGTTTTCTCAACTGCAAGAAAACAATGATAAAACATTCTCTGATTTGACTAAATGTTTTGATGTTAAAATCGCAGAGCAATTTCAGGGTTTTAGCTCTCAATTCAAGGAGGATATTAACAATTTAGATTCTAAATTGGGGAAGGTAGTAACAGAATGTCAGGAGAAATTTGAGAAAGTTACAAAATTTTGTGAACAGAATAAGGCTGAATGTGAAAATTTAATTTATAAAGAAGTCAGTGAAAATTGTGATAAGATGAGGGTGGAATATGTTGCTTTATTCCAAGCTAATGATGTTAAAGCTACTGAGTTGAGACAGAAAGTGGTTGGTTTAGGGAAAAATATTAATACATTGGTAAATCATCAGGAACAACTTACCCAGGGATTGGAGACAACCCAATCTAACGTTAATCAGTTAGAGAAAAGGGTTACTGGGTTGCAGATTCAATTAAGTCAGGTTCCCTTAACAGGTAGTCCAAATTTCAGTGTCGATGTAAAAGAAGAATTTGAATTCTATGATGATAGTGGGAGGCTTCACCCTATTGAATTTATAGATAATTTTGAAAGATCAGACTATTTTAATTTGTTACCCGACAGTAAGAAAATTGCACTTGTGGGTAAACATCTAAAGTCTTACGCTAGGACATGGGGTGATAGACAAGCTAGGGAAGTGACTGACTACAAGTTGTTTAAAGAAAACTTTTTGAAACATTTTTGGTCGACAAGTAGGCAGATTCAAGAAAAGAGGGAGTTGATGACTGGTAGGCCGTATAAACCTGGTAGGGAAACTCAACATGATTTTTTTCATAAATGTTGGATCCGTTGTAAGTATTTAGACCATCCTTATGGAGAGGAAGAATTCATTGATTTGATAGGAGCTAGGCTACCTCAGCAAACAAGAAATTTAATTGCCACCTTGGATGTAGTAAATGTGGATAGAGTTTCTGAATTGTTGAGACGCTTGGATGCCCAGGAGTCATTCAATGAACAACATTACCACCATCAACACCATAGGAGGGGCAGCAGGAGTCCCCCTAGAAGGGGTAATGGGTCAAGGGATGGTAGATCGAGGGGACGGGATCGTAATAATTATGCAAGAAGGAATGATAATGGGGAAGTGAGAGAACAGAACCCTCAATCTGAAAGGGAAAGGCAGCATGGGGGGCAGGTAAACTAAAGACCACCCCTGTTATGGGCCCCGCAGTGGTGGACAAGAAGGTGGGTCCAGGTACCAACTGCTATAGCGTTAATTCCATTTTTATGAATAATCCCCGAGAAGATTTATTGGAAGAGGTGGGGGTATCAGCAAGTGAATTTCAGGATAAGGTTATGATAGATGTAATTAATAATGTTGATGATTTAAAGACTGATAATAAGATAAAGTGGGAAGGGGACCACCATAGTACCTTATCACTAGAATCAGTGTGCGAAAGTAATAATTTTCATGTAGAAGATTTTCGAAATGGTCACTGCCTAATTACAAAAAGGGGTGCAGAATTTATAGTGCATACTACAGTGTGGCTATCAGAAACTTGTAAGGTCCAGAATGGTATAGTTGGGACTATGTGTGCTAGGATAGGTGGTAATGAAGTTTGTAGAAGTGCTGAAATCGAGGAGTTTCTCAAATATCTTGAAGATGAAGGTGATACAGTGGTGTGGATAGGAGACCCAGATGAGGAGGAGAATTGTAATTCAAAGTATTTGTCTTCTGAAAAGAGAGAGGTTGAAAAGCCTTATGTACCAATCCCTAAGTTGGAAAAATGTCCTAATTTTGACCTAGCTGATACGTTATTTATCTCTTTATTTGGTGTAGATGATGACATTGAAGAAATGGGTGGGAGTAAGGATTTATTTGAACCAGTTTCTAATTTAGAAAATTGTACAGAATGTGACTTAGATGACACTATGTTTTGTACTCTCTTTGATGTGGAAGCTGATAGTGAAGTAGTAGTTGCTGAGAAAAATAATTATTTGGTGGATGAAGTCAGTAAGCCAGATGTTAAAACAGTTTTAGGTACTGACTCAGATAATTTGGTAAGCTTAAGTAGTAATCAGATGATGAAGAGTGGGGTTGGTAGTAATGATGGACTAAACTGCAGTAGTGAGAATAATAAATTTGCATTACCAGTTGAGTCAACAGCATTGCTTTTAAGTGACAATCAATTTGCTAAAACCGAACCATTGTATGTCTCAGCTGTTGCGTGGTTGTACCAAAGTCTGTTGTCTGAGATGATTGGAAGTTTGTGTTTCTGTATGTATATAATGAAGCTTTGTGAAAATAGAAATGTAATATTAAATGTGTATACAAAAGTTGAAGAAAACTGGAAGGTTAGGAAAAAGTAACTTACATGGTTCTGGGTTTCCAGGGAAATCCTGAAACCCACTTATGAGAATTAATTGAAATGCATGGTTTGGGGAGGGGTCAATAGCCTGTAAATGTCTAATTTGTAAATAAGTATGTCAATTGATGCATGTAAATAGTTTGTGTGAGTACTTAAGCTCAGATGCAGATGTACGCATTTCAATGTATAATTTGTGACAGTTTTGTGTAGAGACTTTTGGTATTTTCATGACTTTCTACATTTTGATGACAAATTATCAGCTGTACAAAGTAAACAGACTGGTGTAATTAACAAGCAGACATCAAGTGTGTAATTTGGAGTGAAAATAATTGTAACTTAAGGTGATGGCATTGAACGTTTGTTGTGTAAAAACAGTAAATGATAAAATGATTGGACCTGAGAAAAGACAATTATTGTAAACAAAATCAGTGTCATGGACTATGTGCAGATGTTGTATGTGATGAAGAATTGTATTTGTTCATTGTAAAAGTCATTATGGTTGATTGATTGTAATCTGTTCGTGTCTGCATTATGTGTACATTCAACCTGCTTAGATTCGTGACGGATTCAATCAATTTTATCTGTGTAAAATTAAGTGAATCCTGGGGAGGGGTTGTAACAGCCCTAATACCTGTATTTTGAATAGCATTGTACGGTATGAAGTATTTGAAATGAGCTAAAGTTTGCTTGAAAGTGATTTGATATGTTTGTTTTGTAATTTCTTGTAAATAAATGTATATAGACTTTGTTTTAGGTAAGAAAATTATTTAAAGACCATTTAATATGTTTAAGAACCGAATGATGCAAGAGAATTTATTAAAAGTTTGTAATTCCATGTATAAATGTAAGTTACGATGTCTACAGGACAATTTTCCACCATTTGACAGGATTTCTGTAAATAATTTTGTATTTAAGTATCTCTAATTACCATTTCTAATCATTTTGTAATGTTATTAATTAATTTTGTATCAATTCCGATTGTTTTTAATATGTTTGATTGTTTGAGTGATTGTTAATGATCGAGAAATATCGGGCGGATGCCTTTGAAGAATTCTCGTAAATTCGATAGACTCTATATAAACAGATTGCCTGGACAGAGAAGTTTAGTTTGCATTAAGTATTCATTCAGTGTTACAGAGACATTCATGCAAGTATTCAGTAAGTCAGTATTGCATCTTTGGATTGTAACAACCATGGAGGAAGGAATATATGGAGACGACGCAAGGGACCTTCGCCACATACTGGAGTGAAACCGGGTGGAGAGAAGTGGGGAGGGGAGGCCGCCATATTGCTTGACGAGAGAAACACGGAAATATGCACAAAAACCTCAAGGGAATCATAAGACAACCGTAGCACCACAATTTGATGATGGATTATTATGTAACTCGACGAGACACATCAAAAATGAAGAATAAAAATTTTTGATATCGTGCTTAGTTCTCGAGCTATACTGTCTCAAAAGAGTGGAGTTTCTGGTTGAAATTCAGAAGAAACGTGTCCCCAAAGTCAAATTTGGTGATAGATTCTTATGTAACACGACGATACAAATCGAAAATAAAGAATAAATTTTTTCGATATCTCGCTTAGTTCGCGAGATATTCTGTCTCAAAAGTGAGGTTGTTAGGTTATGAGGGGATTCAACGATAACCGGGGCGCCGCAATTTGATGACGAATTCTTATGTAACTCGATGAGGGAAACTGAAAGTAAAGAATAAATATTTTTTGATATCTCGCTTAGTTCTCGAGATTTTGTACCTTAAAATTGACGTGGTTAGGTTGAAATGCGGCCTGGACCAGAAAAAAACTATCCCCATATCCATATTTGATGATGAATTCGGACGTAACTTAATGAGCAGATAATTCTTTTTAACTTGAATAACAAACTGTTTATTTCTACAGTCCTTAAATTTTAGTTGATGTTCAAATAGGTTATATTTTCACTTTCTATTTCAGTAATTGACAAGGAAGATTTCAAAATCTAGAAATATACTTGTAGACATATTTAGTAGTTCGCACAGCACAAATTATCACGATTAATTTCATCGTGCAAAACTTAAACGTGAGTAATGCATGCAGAATACCATATTCACTGTGTCGCGATGTAAACATGACCCGTTTAAATTAAATTTCCAATATTTGTCTACAATAAGGCTAGCTTTTCAGGTGCAAAATAGTAACATATGCTAATTGTCTACACAACACCAACAAAAATTTGAGAATAATATGATCCTATTGAGAGCAATGAATATATTTATAGCGAATGGCACTAATGTTGCGGTTGCCTGTCAGATACTTCAAGAACGATAGTTACAATGTGACTTACTTATGAAACGCTATTCCAGGTTTTTTCCTATCTCGTCTGTTTGTGCAACCATATGCATCACAACTTGGCATTATAGAAAACTTTAGAATATTAGAAAATCAAATATTCTCAGCAGCTGACACAGTGTAAACAGCCGAATGTTTTGGTACTCCTACGATGTCCGCCGCGCAGGCACAGTTTTTTCACGAGGTTTCACGGATTTCGCGTTATCTCGTCTCCATATATTCCTTCCTCCATGGTAACAACTATGCTTGTGAATGTCGCAGACTTGTTTTGATTGAAAATAAACGAGCATCAACATACATTGTTTTTTGGTGGACTTTATTAATTAATTAATGCAGTAATTAAACCACCCAAAGAACCTTAACAAATGCCTTAGCGACTGATATAAAATTATTAGAAAGACTTACACACGCTATCCGTCTGTCTGTCAACATTAAATTATTTCAAAATTTTGATAAGAAAATATGCTATTTATCCCAAAAAAATATTAACGAATAGAGAGACAGAGTCACTTTCGCATTAATAATATTAGCGTAGATGTACACACTTTCTCCCGGTTACAATTTTATTATACCATAAGTGTAGTTAATTCACACGGTGCCGCATGGTAAATCGGATATGCATTGCCTTTACCCTCTTTCAGGGGACCAATCAAAGCTCGATGCGGAAGGCCAGCCGTGACAGAGCTGCTTCTGGCACTCGGTACCGGACGGGGGTTAAATCAATTTTCCAGCATTTTTCTTGCGAGCGGCCGGGCTTCATTAGGGTAGCTCTACCCGGAGTGCGTCGCCACTCGCCCTCTGCGACCCCTTTTTCTCTTTGTTCTCCAATAAAAAAATCTAATTAATTGGCTATCGCCCATCCCCTATCGATCCACCTTCAGGGCATAGGGCCGGTGCAAATACCTTACTTTTTTCCTGCACGAAATATCTCTTGGAGTCGGAGTACCGTGTTAAATAATTTTCCAGTTTAATTAAGTCACTTACACCTAAGGTTAGCCGTACCCTTTTCGCCATCCTCCCCCCCCCCCTCCCTCCCAATCCATCGTGCGAACTCTGAAAAAATTCAATATTCTAATAATCGCTCCAGCTGATCCAATAAGTCGGCTTCACTAACAGATGGGTGCATATCTAGATGTTTATTTATATGTCTTATGACAGATCAACTATAGTGATATATACCAACAGATACAATATACAAAAGGACAAGAACGTTGGTAGTATACACAAATCGATGTCTAGTTGTCGCAGCCAGTATAAGACGAAAGGTGTAGCTCTGATAACATCTTGTCATGGTCCTTCTCCTTAAAGAGCATTCCTTGATGTTATGCTCCACACTCTGGGAAGGAGCTCCGCAGTCACAGACAGTAGATTCCGAAGTCCCCACCTATATGAGGTTGCATTCGGCGTGGCCTCTTCTAAGGCGAATTACTTTAACCTACAGGTCTCTCTTCAGATGGAATCCCGCAAGCCAAGTAGTAGGATATTGGAAACCTTGGTGTTTCACAGGTCATCGATGTCAGATACGTCATGCCTTAATGGATTCCTAGATTTAAGACGAGTGGGGGGTAGGTTGTTAAGGACCTCGTGGACTGTGAGATCCAGTGGATGGTCAACAATATATAAGTTCCTTCACTCACCATTGCTTCTTGACATCTTACCTCTGGAGGTGATATGTCATTGTAACCAGGGAAGTGGGGTGAATTTTAGTGTGTCAGCTATGACTCTCTTACATTCGTTCAGATGAACGCCGATTTTTCCAGTATGAGCACTACAGTGCGTTGACGCTTTAGTGCACAATATTCAGCTACAGGGTAAACCATCGTGAAGGTGGTGTTCGTAGTGAGGTTGAGTCAGCTCCCCATGAAGTGCTGCCTAGCTTCTTAACAGTGTTCAGTGCCTCAAGATTCTGACTAATGTTTTCAAGCTGTTTTTAAGCGTTAAGAAATCGTCTAAAGTGATGCCAAGATATTCAGGTAGAAATTGTGTTTGTTCGCAGAAATTCACTTTGAACTGCTGATGTGATATTCGATTAATCAAATGGAATACGCATACTTGTGTATTCACCGGGTCTCTCCACTTCACATAAAATGCATTCAGGGTTCTAAGTAATTTGAGAGAATGCTTTCTCCCTTTTATACGGTGGCAGTTTGGACAGCTAAGTTTTCAGCACAGCAAAATATCTCGATGTTCATTTGTAGCTTCGCGTAAGCGGAAGATTATAATTAGGGTGGCTCAAATGGTCAAACAGCTGCAACAGGAGGCTGCAACATTGTTTCCTGACGAATTCATGGCAGTAGGGTACAACAGAAGCGAGTGATCTGCCTGCCACTTAGGCAAACGATTAAAATGAAAAGTAATGGTCAATTTTTCAACGTAGTCCCCTTTGATCTCCTCACACTTACTCCAACAAAATTTCAATCCTTTACTGCCCACGTAAAGAATTTCTCAAGCGTATAGAAAAAAAGAGGTGACAGCATAATTCACTTCATAATTTAACTTGAAATGTGTTTCAGGATTTGAAACAGGTGGACGTCTGAGGGAAATCAGGTGAGTGGGTGAATTGCGTTACCAACTTGCAATGCAAAGCGTAGTTACTGAAGAATCCAACCCGTTGCTTTAGTCCTCAAACCGAGCGTGGTGGTGTAACGGTTAGCGTTCTCGCCTCGCATTCGGGAGGACGGCGGTTCGAATCCCCATCCGGGTATCCAGATTTGGGTTTTCCATGGTTTCCCAAATCACTCCAGGCAATTGCCGGGATGCTTCCTTCAAAAGGCCCTGGCTGAATTCCTTCCCATTCCTTGCCCCCCATCCTCTCCCGTCTCTAAAGACCTCGCTGTTAAGAGACGTTGAGCAGTTAAAAATAAAAATTAGTCCTCAAGTAGTCTAGCCCTCTTCTTCTGCTACACCGATTTTTCTTCTTAAGACAGCACTGGCTTAATTGCAAGCTGAGACCCATTAAACGGCTTGCTGAATAAGGCAATTAGATCAACGTTTGCATTCAATAAGCGTTAAAACGCTACCTAGCTGGATCGGGGAGGTATAACGAGCCAAGGCTCAAATCCAGATTCCCGCGTACATGATTAAGCTTTTTAGGCGGTTTTCCGCAATTATCGTCGCGAACATAGGAATGGTACCCATTTTACGCCTCATAAATTGCACCTTTCACAAACAAAAATACACTTATCACACAGAACACAAGTTATACGTTTCAGACATCTGCTTTCCCTCATCAAAACTACCACAGGCCTAGCAAGCCAGAAGTAGATAGGAAATTGGGACATTGATTTTAATACAAGCACAGCCCCTGGAAGAGGATGTGCCGAATGGCCCTCGAAAGTGGAAACGTTCTAAAAACGATTATGATGATGACTTATTCAGGTACGAATTCGTGTGTAAACGACGGCGAAATATGAACGGTTTTATATCAAGCTACAATATTGCATGAACACAATACACATTACATTGCTCCAATGGAAAATTGAGAACGTTAAAATGTTAAGTTTCTGTCAGCTCTCTAGCTCAGATCACAATCCTCTACAACAGCTTCCGTTTATTCAAAAAATTCCGACGCAACAGCTTTATACATCCGCACAGTAGCGTTTAACCAACACATTGTTCCAGAGTCCAAGGAAGACGACTAGTGTCATTCCAATCCATAATTTATTTTTCCTATCGGCTAACATTATGCCGCCAGAGCTGGCTTTGCTATCGTTGGTCTAGCATTTCCTGCAAATGTCTTTGCGTGGCCGAGCTAGTCAACGACCAGCGACACAGAAACAAGCGTCCGGTTGGTAACTCCCAAGCTTCTGGGTCGTCAGATTTCTCCCCAGTTTACGACTAACTTAAAAAGCCAACTACTTCACTGTCTTTTAGGCAGAATAAACGTCCCCTAATATTTTCATCGCATCCTTATGAGTGTCTATTACTGACCTCTCTTTCTTAATCACTAAGTGAAAATCTTCCTTCTCCATTCAGATTAAACGTTCACGTTACTATGCTTTTTATATATGTTTTTAAAAAATTGTTAGTTCGAGGATGTAATTTTTGACAGTATTTCACAAGGGATCAAATAATCACGCACAGTTTCCGCAAGGTCCTACGATTTCGTTTTTCAGGTCAGGCCAGTGACTTATGGTATGACTCTCGTACTAAGATCGTTATTTCAGACATCTTACCCTTGGTGTGCAACAGTGCCAGTGATAACGGACTGTCAAAGCCATCCCACCGATGCACCAAACGCTGATCGTAAGAGAACAGCGACAGAATGGTCAAATGATAAAGAAAAAGTATCTATAGTAATGATAAAAGGCTAAGGTTGGTCATGGTGTAATCATGTTCCTAGTAATGTTACCAGGCACACCCAGACACCGATGTTCCATTAAGAACGGCCATATCTACATAATAGATGCTTTATTTAAAAACAGTTGTCTTTAGCTATGCATTCGAGGAGGAAGAATTTGCCAAAACACTGGAAAATAGATATTTCGTTTAAATCAACATATTAATTATTAGAGACTTTTTATTTATTTATATTAAGTCAATGTAAATGTTTTCTTATAGTTTCTGCTCAGAAATTTCGCTGTTACAATAAACTAAAAATATGTATTAAATTAAATAATTTTTAAGGTTATGAGGCTTATTTAATAACAAGTGTGTTATGTAAGCAACTACAAAGAAATTAATTGCCATAACACAAAATAACAAGTAATTTTTAGCGGTCTTAGATACTAGTCAATACTAATAAAATGCTAATGTTGGCCATGATGCAGCAATGCCTGTCATGTTGTGACTTACCCTTCCCTCCTCCTCTGCCCAACTAACAACTAACAACGACCAGAGACTACACAGCAAGTGTTATGAACGTCATTTAATAACATTCCTATTTAGTTCTGCGTTATGGAAGAAATGAATTGCCAAAACAATGAAAGAAAAGTAAGTATTGTGTTTAAATTAAGATATTGATATTATTAGTGGATTTTTGTTTATTTATATTAGTTCGAAGCATATGATTTCGATATATTCTTAACCCATAGATATGAAAGATAAATGTTTAAATTTTTGGACAACAATGTTAGCGGAAGTTTTGATTACATTTAAATTTAGCGTGAATAAGAATGACAACTGGTATTTGACTTTACAGTAGAGGTCGTAAGCAATTTAAGTTTTTAAAGAAATAATTTTTTTCATGAATGTCACATTACTTCGTCTGAATGAAAGTAGTTCCTCATTGATCGCGATCAGTGCGGCCTGGACAAGAATTTAAACGAATATTCCACAGCATAACGTTAATTGTTAAGATCTATTTTTAATTTCCTTTGCTTTCACTGAAGCCATATTACAGCCACATGTAATTGTGTCAGCCGATAAAACGTTGTAATATGAATTTGAATCATGCAACAGAAAGATGTAAGAACTCGTGAAGTTTTACAGTGAATATATTAATTCGTGTGAAATGGAAACTTTGATTTTCTATAGAAAATATTAACGGAGTTTGTGGTTAGGTAGAAATGGAACTTGGACCAGGATGAAAACGGAAACTTTCTGCTACAGCGTAAAGCACTTGAAAATGCATTGAGTGTTATTTTATAACAATTAAGCAACAGCTGACGGACTGTGAGGCTAGTCATTCAGTGATACAAAATATGGTCTCTTTGAAAGGCCACTCGCATTAGATTTCAACATTACATGCAAGAGGTCTTATACAATCACCAATGGCTGGCTAGATAAATGGTCATATTCGCTGGAAAATTAAATTTGAGTAGCCGGTTCTAACTCCCAGTTTTCCGAAAGAGGCGTGTTCCACAGACGAGTCTCTTCGTCACAGAGATAATCACTAACCTCATAAAGATAAAATTGTCTGTGAACAGTATCCACCACCGAAGAATAAAGTGTTAAACAGTAAAATTGAAGTGACTAGTTACTTAACACCATTAACTATGTGCCTTAAAAAAGACGTTTGAGCTAAACTGATCTTAGAATTTAAATTCAACCAAGGTATCAACACACAACACTAAAGAGTTTTGTTTGTAGTAAACAAATGCCTTTATTATTTCTGGGTGTTAAAATATCAAAGATTCACAAAATTTTAAAATTATATGAGGAGGTAAGAAGGATGTATGTGGTAGATACCAAGCGTAATAGCAGACAGTAAAAAGTATTTCAATTAAATTACTTTTAAATTAAGCTACTAAATTAAGGACCGTTTTGCCGTTTCTTCGTACAGACTGCATGAGTTGAAATCAGATACTATTAGATCAAAATAGATCATCTACGTAAGTAAATATACCGAGCGTGGTGAGTGAACGGTTATACTTCTGGCCTCGCATTTGTGAGGATTTGGGCTCTAATTCCCGTCCGGGCATTTGGGATTTCCATGGTTTCCCCAAATCACTCCAGATGAATGTTGGGATGCTTCCTATAAAAGACATTGGCCGAATTCCTTCCCGTTACTTGCCCCAATCCTTTCCCGCCTCTACGTTGACGAGCCGTAAATCCATAAAAAATAAGTAAATAAGCGGAGGTTGCCATGGAAATTGGCTTCTTTTTTAATTACGTGTATTAAGTCTTTACATGTTAAATACATTGTGTGATAATACAATATAATATGATGGGAAAGAAAGAGGGAAAATGAAAACACTGCTTTCCTTTGACGAAATGTCTGTAGCCTAACCTCAATGAAATGAGTTGGCAGTACCGAGGAATGTTAAGAGATAATCATACAACTTAACCACATTTCTGTCAAGAATTGATAACATAAGAATCCGCGATGTGTTAATCACATCATGGCGATTTAGCTTTGCTGTCTAACAGTTTATCTATCACCTTTGATAACACCGAAGATTTAAAGCTCAGGCCAATCAATCAATATCTGATTGGTCTTGGACAACGCTACCTGTCACCAAGGACCATTGTAATATACTTCTCTGTCAAAAAAGTACCGGGAATTGGTAAATAAAACACAAAATGTTTATTATTCATTCAAATTTATTGTATTGCCTTCAAAGTAGGCCCCATTCGAAGTAATACATTTATGTCAACGAATAATCAAATCACTGGAACATTTTTTAAACGCTTTTTCTGGAATCAACTTCAGTTCTTGCCGCTAGTTCTCTTTTATGTCTTGTATGGACTGAAAACGGCTACCTCTAAGTGGTAATTTTAGATTTGGAAAGAGAAAAAAAATCGGCCGGAGCCATATCAAGTGGACACGGTGGTTGTT